>OZ024733.1:42661019-43261019 GCA_964016875.1 Fallopia convolvulus
TTTATAGATGATGCTTCACGAAAGGTATGGGTGTTTGTTTTGAAAACAAAAGATGAGGTTTTTTTATTACTTCAAGCATTTTCATGCCATGGTGGAATTGAAAGAGAAAAAGGTTGTTCTTTGAAGTGTCTTCGTAGTGATAATGGAGGCAGGTAAACTTATAGGGAGTTTAAGAAGTATTGTCTTGAGCTTGGCATCAGACATGAGAAGACGATTCATTGTACTTCACAGCATAATGGCGTTGTTGAAAGGATAAACATAAACCATTTTGGAGAAGGTCAGATGTATGCTGAAAATGGCAAATATTCCCAAGCCATTTTGGGGTGAAGTTGTGACGACTGTCGAACAAACCCGAAATCTTGATTTAGTATTATTGTCTGAAGGTATGTCTCTAAGATGTTGTCCAATATCCAAGGGGAGAAATTACTAGCCCGAAGAACTTGATTTAGTATTCATCAAAATTGAATAAGTTGACCACGAACTTCCACTGATCTTTGTTTAAGCCAAGACCCAACCCCTCAGACGTTTGAAACAAATTGGCCTGGCCTAGTGTCCCATGGCCAGACCCAAACCCTTTGTTTCCTCTGCCAACACCCCCTTTACCTCTATCAGTTCTGCTTTCTCCGTGACCTGTGTACGAAGAAGATGTCCTAGTGGAGCAACAATTAAGCGAAAACTAGTCTTCCGAGTAACCTAGAATTTTATAACACTTAGAAACCTCATGGTTGACCAGTCTATAGTGAATACATGGAAGTTTCGGCTGTTGATCACTAAATTAAACATGGAGTAAGCAGCAAATGCAACCACGTCATGCTTGGTCTCGTGAGTCTTGATTAGAGATTTGTTCCGCTCTTCTTAAATCGCAAGGGCATAAACATGATTTATAGCATGGAGTGGATCCTAAGCAATACTATTCAACCATAGTGTGTTGAAAACATTATAATCTAAGCCCATGAGGAAATTGACGAAGATGTTCCTCTTCTCGTTCTTTGAGTAGTTTAGACCAAACTTGATAAGTACAAGTGTCGTAGGTATGCCTTTGACGGTACATATGTCAGCCATTCATCCAACAATTTTTTCAGTTTTCCATAATATGCAGTGACGAGCCCTGACCTTGTTGACAACACTTAGAGATGTTAGAGCGGATTTGAAATATCTGTGGCCTGTTTTTGACCGAAAATCTTTGCTTCAAATCCTCTAAAAGGTCACAAACATTGTCGTACTAGCTAATGGAAGAATGCAAATTTGGATCAATCAATTGAAAGTTCCATCCAATAAGCATCAAATTGACATTAAACCAATCGTCCTCTTCGTCGGTTTTGCATGTTTGGCCCAAAATGCATTCTTCATGATTGTTGTCCACTCATGGTAATTATCACCTTTCAAATTCATCGGGCAAATAGTAAGACCTAGGTGATTTGATCGAGATATGGAGGTAGTAGGCTAGGGAGTGGCCATATTGAGTATGGACGCTTGGGTGTTGATTGATTGAGAATGCCTGGAGAGGTTGGATTAAGATTATCGGTATCGGAATCAAAAGAGGCCATTGTCTAGAGTATGACATAGGCAATCGAAATCCGATCAAGCCAGTAGAAAAAACATCAATTTTGAGGAAGAAGAACGTTTAATGTGTAACAGAAGACTTTTAGGTTGGAGAACCTTACTCCGATACCATGTGACGTGAAGAATTTGGGAATGAATTTTGTGGTTCATTATCCTCGTGAAAAACAAATTAAATAAATTACAAAGAATCTTTTTTAATATTATCTTTTAATTTAGAGATTGTTTTCTAGTATAAACTACAAGATATATAATTTTTATACAACATAAATCTAAATATAATTACAAGAATATTCTAACAGTTGTTACTCCTATTTAATTGGCCAAGAATTATTCTACATCCATATCAGCCATTCTGAGTAGGGTAGGGATAACCAAAAATATCCGATTTGTCGATATGATCCGTTGATCCGGCCGATCTAATAAAAGCTGAAGCTGAATGTATCATCAAAATTTCTATATGTATTCGATTTTTTTTCCGGATCTCATCAGATACAGATCAGGGTTTTCAGGTAACTGCATATCCGTTGATCCGCCGATCCGGTATATTAATTGAGCCGAAATTCAAATTAGTTACAATGTTTTTTCAAAACCAATAGTTCGGATAATCGCGGTCAGATATTCGATCCAAATAGATATTGTTTACCAGATATCCGACCATTATCATATCTGATACGATTCAGGATTTTAAGAGAAAATTATCGAATATCCGATATACTAGACCGGATGGAAGAGTGGTCTTGTTCCCGTGAAGTTTGTTAGAAACTCTATGTGTGAAGTTCTAAAACCCTATAGTAATTTGGTGAACCCTAAAGAAATAATTAAATAGAAAAAATAAAAATAAATTTGATAAGAAAAAAAATCTCATCTTAACCATTAACATTTTATTAAACGGTCGAGATCTTTTTAACTCCACCCATAGATTTTTTTTTTTGCACAACCCCACTGGATCTAAACCCAAGAGAATCGGATATATTCGATTGCTCACAATGCAATCTCTATTACCCGATAGTTGATTTTATTCAAATCAGTATTGCATCCATTTACAAATATATGTAGGTGTGATTTTCTTTTTCTTTTTTTAAAAGTGTAAATTGTAAGATAGCACGCCGATAAGCTAGCTACGTCCTAGCTACATGCACTAAGTTGTCTAATCGAACGATCATGTATAATTATCCGAAAACGTAGATAGATATGAGATCAATACAAAACATATAATTGTAAATAAGTAGACGTACACAAAAATGAGATACATATATATGTATTAATGTATGTGTATAATGGATGGGTGGAGGTACGTGGGTATAGAGAGATAGCTAGAAGGAGAAGCATTCGGGATCAGAAGAATTGGAGTCGTCAGAATTAGGGGAATGGTTGTGTCTGCCTTCGTACGTCGTTATCACCATTCGACAATCCTCTGATAACCTCTCGACCCTCTTCTTCACCCTGCAGTTCTTGTGGGTGCACCTGTAATAGTTTCTGCGTCCCCCATACGTACATGAATCATCATCCACCCGTAAGTACTACTTACGTATATCAATTAATTAATTAACACCCTAAACTTAATTAATTAGCAACTTTAATTTCTCATATATATATGCTCTTCTGTTTAAGTCCACGCACGGCTTATTGATTCATATTTTGGAACTACATCTTGTACAAGAATACTATGTACGTACGTGAATGATGTTCATGTGCATTTCTTGTAGCTAGATTGAAGCCCCCGGTACTAATTAGTGTATGTATGTTCCACTTTCTAGTGATACTTGGATTATTTTTTTATGTTTATGCACCCTACTCCGATCCTGTTGATCTTCTCCTTTGCAAGAAACTATATATCACGTTTTGTCATCAATTCAATTTGACTAATTACTCATATATTTGTTACCTATATGTGTTCAAATTAAGCAACGTATTGGCCAGTAATTTCACTAATGGTCTTGTTCATGATTGACTAGATAACTTATCGATCATTTAAAGCTTATGTTATAATAAAATTCGTATACATACTGGAATCGATATAAATCTTGGGGAATTTTTAATAAGCAATATCTTGAATGTTTCACTAAGAAGATTTGGGGGTTCAAAAGTACTAAGCTTGATTAACACATGCATTATCATTTAGTCTACATAATATATAGTTTTGATCATATATATATATATATATAGCTAGGTACGTGTCAACTGATGGATGTTATAACTAGCTAGAGTAATGTTTTTCAAGGGCATAAATCTAAATGAAAACCTCTTAACATTACTCTAAAGTCTTAAGCACTTTCTACCAAAAAAAAGTCTTAGCCGCTTGACTAAATCGATGTCCAAATGCAGATAATACAAGTAATAAATAGTGGGTGCGTAGGTACGTACCTGGGATGGAGGCTGTTCTTGACGACTTTTTGGCCGTATTTCCTCCACTTATAACCATCATCGAGCAAGTCAATTTCGCTTCTTGTTTGGAAACAAAATCTTGGTTCTCTCAGCTTTCGCCTCACCTTCATCTTGTTCTTCTCCGACGATGATGGCGAGCTTCTCCACCTGCCATATGTATGTTATGTATATCAAACTAGCTAATATGGACATACTCAATTAATCAAGAGCCTATGACAATAATATATATATCCAATTAATTAAGTGATATGAAATACCATGAATTAGGAGTGTCACCGTCTCCAATTGCATCAGATGCTCCATCCCCATTGATAACACCCTTAGGATCCATCGAAGTCTCCCCCTGAGAATTATTGATTTGCTTTCCCTGTAAATTAATCAGTGCAAATCAAATAATTGATCATGAAAAAATTAACTGATTTTTTTTTCTAAAAAAAAACAAGCACAACCTATAATTAATTGCACAAAATAATTTAAATACTTGGTGGTGGCTGTTCGGAGGCGGCAGAGGAGTACTAGTGGCTCCGGCAGCATGGGCTGCTGAGGAGCCGATAGATGGAGGCGGCGGAGGAGGAGCGGTGTGATGGGAAAAGGGGGAATTCAAAAAGTTGAGAATCATAAGCTGCTGGCTTTCTTGATGATGGTGGTGATGATGATGATGATGATCGATTTCAAAGTGATGAGGAAACCCTAGTTCTTGGATGGGTTGGTGTTGGGGTGGGACTTGATCATGAAGCTCAAACCGAGCCTCTCTTCTCTCTGATCTCTGCATCGCCATCGATCGATCAACCACTCAATCGATCACTTGATTCAACTCTAGCTAATATATATGTATTCCTTTAATCAATTGCAAAAATATAGCATCCGATAATTTGTGGGGATCGATGAAAATGAATAGGGAATATGGAAGGCTAATTAATTTCTCTGTTTAGCTAGGGTTTGTGGGATTTGGGAAGGGAAGAGAAGATGGAAAAGGATAATATATTGGGGGTAAGATTAGAGATCGAGCTAGCTAGGTGTGAATTCACGTCACATGGACGTCTTAATTAATGTTTCATAAATAATACTGTAGATATTGGGGTCAACAAGTAAACCCTGGTTGGAATGTTATTTGTCCACCACAGGCATTGTTTGTTCCCTACAGATACATTATACGTCCCATTGTATTACTCAGATCGGTAATCTACGCGTGCCTTTCTCATGTAGTCGATCATGTGCATAATAGATCAGGGCTCCTTATTAATTTATTAAGGCTCTCTTTTTTTGGAATTAACACAAATAATTCCAAGCGAGAGTTTACCGGATAAATTCGGATTTACAAATACTTCAATCTTTCCTATATTAAAGTTCGTTCAAGGAACTTTTTTGAAGAAAAATTCCACTTGGCATTTCTTCTTATTAATTAGCATGTGACATTTAAAAAAAACATTTGTCTATTACAGTCCACTAGTATCCCCACTATTTCAACCATGTTTTTTTCCTACTTTTAACATAAAACCTAAAAATTAATTATCTATCTATTTTATACATTCTATTCTACATCTTACCTTAAAAAATTAATTTTTTTTTAAATAAAACGGTTATCTAGACGGTCTAGGAGGGGTATGTGGGACCTTCCAATGTCTAGGGGAGACCTAAATAAGATATTTTTTATTAATTGGGTAAGAATTAAAGTCGTCACAATCCTACTTAAGCTCGCCTAGAGCATCAATTAGAGATGAGAACCGATTCCAAACCAATTAATTATATGTCATTCTATTTATTTGATGTATGTATTATATGTATTTGGGACCTTGCAATGCCTAGGCCAGACTTAAACAACATTTTTAAAACAGTGATTAGAAGCGGACAATAACTTACCCCAAGGCCCAAACCGTGTAAATTAAATACTAATGAGATCACACAAAAAACTTACTGCTTTCATACATAAGTACCTATAATATATATATACATGAAATCATCCTCTAGAAAATGGTAGTGGTTACTGGTGTACAGGTAAGTGACAATCAATTTTTTCAGAAGGAGAACAAGAAGAGGACTGAGGACATCTCTAGTCAAGATGCAAATAAGTAGTACGTAGGCCCTCCCAACTCCATCCATCTCTAAATTATAAACCGACGGTTAACCCATAAATAATGAATGATACAACCATTATTAGTTATAGTAGGACTTGTAATTTATTTATTTTTGTTCCAATGGACCAAAGGGAGGTTAATTTTTGTAGGTAACAACTTGTAATGTGGAGAAGCTCGATCAGGCTGCCGTTGCTTCATATATACAACAAATATATGCTTCTCGATCTGCTGCCTTGTACAAATTCTTCGAGTTAATTATATTTGCAATGATGCCAAAAGTATAGAGTGAAAGCTGTATTGCAACGCTCTCCACGATAACAACACTCTTAAGAATTGAGATGGACGATATATCTGATTAAATTAATTAACGGCAGTTGCACAACGAGTAACAACATACATATCACCCTGTACTTTTCTGTATCCACCCACGATATTAAATGGAGTCCCAGTCAAATAAAGTTGTCTCCTTCCGATCGACTTCCGTGATGGTGAATTGGTGATGGCAATATGTATAATGTATTGCGCTAGCTAGCTCTCTATATGCTGGACAAACATGAAGACCAAAAGAAAACTGCGTATATATTAATTGTCAATGTTTGGTTGGGTAATATAATTTAGGGGATTCATAAATTCGTCCATTTGTATATGCATGTTAAGTCTAACATATAAGTTTGTTGATCGGAATTCTATCATAAGTATTGAAGCAAGGTTGTCTTTTCGATTTTGATGATAAAAAAACTTTTGATATTTGATGTCTTCTATGAAGTGTTTTAGGTAAAGGAATTGTTTAAGGAACAGTGACAAAAATTGTGAAGTTTCAAGGTTTCAGGAGAAGCAAGACAAAGAACGAAGATCAAAGCAATTGTGAAAGGAACTATGGTCTCTGACAAAGTTAAAAGAAACTGTGATAGGAATGTACTGTCCTTCTAACAAATTTTAAAGGGACTATGAAAGAAACCGTCAGTCTAATTTGAAGGAATTGTTCCTCTAACGAAATTTAAAGGAACTATGAAAGGAACCGCCAGTCTAATTTGAAGGAATTGTTCCTCTAACGAAGTTTAAATGAACTATGAAAGGAACCGTTAGTCTAATTTGAAGGAATTGTTCCTCTAACAAAGTTTAAAGGAACAATGAAAGGAATCGTCAGTTTAATTTGAATGAATTGTTCCTCTAACGAAGTTTAAAGGAACAATAAAAGGAAACGTCAGTTTAATTTGAATGAATTGTTCCTCTAACGAAGTTTAAAGGAACAATGAAAGGAATCGTCAATCTAATTTGAAGGAATTGTTCCTCTAACGAAGTTTAAATGAACTATGAAAGGAATCGTCAGTCTAATTTGAAGGAATTGTTCCTCTAACAAAGTTTGTCTTTCGTGTCAAGGAAAAAAAGGCAAAGACGTCCTTTGGAAGGACCGTCTTGCATGTCAAGGGAAGAAGGGCAAAAACGTCTTTAGAAAGCTTTCTTGCGCCCCAAGTAGAAAATGATAAGATTGTAATTGTGTCCTTTGCAAGAACAAGTGCCACAACCCTTTCACTATAAATAGATAGAGATAACCTAGGGTTTAGTGTGCTTGAGCAAATAGAAAAAAATCCTGGATTGAGCACCGAGAGCATTCAAAAGAAGAACAAGGAAGAAGAAGATGTCGATGGCAACTGTCCGATCTCGGCGACGGCAAAGGCAATTTCGGTGCTAAAAAAACTGTGAAGGAGATAGAAAGAAATGTTTGGTTTAAGTTGTTTTAATTGAGTTGTTTGCTTAAAAACTAGGTTGATCGGCTCGTTAGTGTTGCTTAGAAGTTTGGTGATTTTTAGGAACAAAGAAATTCGAGTCTTGTTGATTTTAACTAAGAAACAATTATTAAAACAAGTAGACTATTCAAAAATCTCTAAAAAATAGACTATTTTGTTGCCCAAAGAACTGCCCTAAATGATTTCTTGAATCTATATTAACACGCAACTTTCCAACAATAAAACTAATTATCAATAAGAAGTGCATCCTAAAAATTTGCATGATAAATAAGTTTTGTCAGAATTTTCAATGTTGGAAAACTTTTTCCACGTATTTATTTTCTAGAGGAGGAAAAGCTAGCCATTATTCATTGTTAAACACAAAGTTTATAAAGGAGTATAGCTTTCAATTGTCTTCTCTGGATTTATTAAAAATATTTATTAAATTTATTTAGGGGTAAGGGTGTGTATTACTTAATTAACCTAGATTTCGCATATTGTCAATTTGTCATTATATATATGGGTACGGCTAATGTGTACTCATGAATACACAATAAATATGTTAATTTTGAAAAATATTTTAAAACTATTTCCTAAATTAAAATTAATAAATCCTTTAAAAAAATATAATTAACAAATAATAATTAGATTTACCAAACTTATTATTTTTATTGTGTGCACATGGGACACACATTAGAAATTCCCTATATCTATATGTATTTGAATGAGCAATGAAGGGCGCCCCGATCAGAGGTGTAGGGTGCCCCGGTATTTAGAGCGGTGGACCCTACAGAAGCACATAATAGTGATAGGTTATACCGCTTCATTATATATTTTCTTAAAAATACGGTCAAAGGTGCAGATTCCCACGCATGCAGCAGGCAGCGGCAGCGGCCGCGGCAGCGGCCGCTGCATCTGGGATTCTGCAATTGCAGAATCCCAGTTTGACTGGCGAGGGTAATTGCTGGGGAGATAGTCGATGCCGCGGGTTTAATTCGGTTCTCCCGTTCACTTCTCCACTCCAACTCCTCCTCACTCCCTCTTCAACCCTCTACCTCCTCACTCCCTTTCTCCATTTCGCCCAAATCCTTTTCAAAGGTGTCCCAAATCCTTTTCAAAGTGGTCCAAAATCCATTAATTCGATTCAAGTGATCCCAAATCCTACACCAATTCGGTGAATTAAACCGCTATTCAAGATAATGAGAAGTTTTTCGGTATCGGTATGTATGATTTTTTTATTTTAATTGAATTATTTTAAGTTATTAAGGTTAAAACTAACGTAATTTTTTTTATTAGAGTTTGTTTCGCTTGAAATCATCTTCAAGCTCCCAACGTAGACGGCGGAATGAATCCCGACCAAATATTAACTTGAATGAGAGCGAGGCAACCTCGAGAGTTCGAGAGGAGGTTCAAGTCCCGCTTCCCGAAGCGACGACGAGCCAACCCGTCGCCCCCGTGGAGGGTTTTGGTACGCAAAATATTAAATTTATTTTTAATTTATGGATTAATTATTAGTTTTATGTATTAAGTAGTTTATAGGTTAATTACCGAGAGTTTGATCGATAAGTAGTTTACATGATAGTAAATTTATATGTTAATCTATGCTGTAAAAATAATTAATTAATAATGTGTAATTTATAGGCTAATTTATGTGTAATTACTAGTGATTAAGTAGTTGTAGAAAATAATTATAAAATTTCATAATTGAATAAATTTATTTATGGTATAATTATTAGTTTTTTCCATTAATTATGGGCAGAATACATCAACAGGCCCTTGAACTTTCACACTTTTATCAACCAGCTACCCGTACTTTGAGATTTTCAAACAAACACTCAAACTCAACTATTTTTGTTCGATTAAACACTAAGCGCTGATGTGGCACGTTGTGTGAGATTCACTCTCTTAATAGGGGAGTGAGAAAGTTATAATACTATTTTGGAAATTGTTTAAAAAATAAAATCCAATGGAAAATAACTCAACATTATTATAGTCTTTTTTCATTTATTTTTTCTTTTTCCTTACTTACTTTTTTTTTTTCCTTTTTAATCCAGATTTGGATCTACATCTGGATTAAAATTCAGATCCGGCGACAAATTCGAATTCTTTCTCGAGTCTATGGTGATGAATTCGAATTCTTTCCCAAGTCTATTGTTCCTTCCTGATTCTCTCTGTTGTTGATGGTGCCCATCTGCTTCTTCTAATCTCCGCTTCCTCCCGCCGTCGCTGTCGTCTTCCATGGTGTCGGATAAGGCCAACTGGCTATTGTTCTTTTTATATCTGGATTCTTCCTTTGGCTTGGAGGAGGTTTGTGGGACCCATGAGGTTGAGGCTGCCGACGACGGCCTAGAAATTGAGGAGGGTGGAGGACTGGAGGTTAGAGGAAGGGAAGAAGCTTGGGCGGCCGTTCGGAGAAGGCGGGCATCCGAGTGAGTTGTGGCCGAGCTCCCAGATGAGTTGAAACACCCTGGTGGCGCACAGGACGGGCATCCGGATCCGGCGGTGAAAAATTCCGAACACCCGAGTCCGTCGTTCCAAAAGATATGTCAGCAATGAAGAATTTCTGAACCCCGAGTCCGTGAAAAGGATGAAGAAGATAAGACCAAAAATAACAAAGAAAAAAACAATTTTTTATTATTTTATTAAAATTTAATAAAATTAGCTAGTTGGCACCTATGTGGCTCCTACATGGCACCAAAATGACACACTTTAATTCCACATCAGCGCGCGTACATTTCACTTTAAGAAGTTGTGCTTAATCGAACAAATTTAGTTGAGTTTAAGTGTTTGTTTGAAAATCTCAAAGTACAGGGAGTTGGTTGACAAAAGTGTGAAAGTTCAAGGGTGTATTGATGTATTCTGCCATTAATTATGAGTTTAAATTAGGTTCATACATGATAGTAAGTTATTTAATATTATAAAAATAAATGATTAAGTAGTTGTTGAGAGTGAATATGAATTTTCTTAATGTGCATGGTTACTATATTTACGGATGAATTAATAGTTTGATATATTAATTATGTGTTTAAATGAGTTTTATGCACGATATTAGATTTTAGAGAAATATTGTAAAAAATGCATGTAGATGATATTTCAGCAATCGAAAGATTGATGAATAGAAGTGGAAATATATTTCCGGACCTCTATGTGGACCCTACCCAATCCACATATGCTAATACGGGTTACGCTGAAGCTGGTCCACCATTCGCTCATGGCCAATACGGGGGTTACCAATTTCCCCTGCAGTATCCAACACAAGAGGCGTATAATTACGATAGTACGAGTTTTATGCCATTCCAAGAGACGCAGTATGGTGGTAGTACGAGCTATATGCCACCCCAAGAGACGCAGTATGGTGGTAGTACGAGCTATATGCCACCACAGGAGACGCACCATTATGGTAGTACGAGCCATAGTACGCCACCACAAGAGCCGTACATGCAGCTGACGTTGTATACAAACCCGGCTCCTCCGTCGTACACAAACCCACCCCCTACCATGCGCTACTCGGCTCCTCCGGAGCCCGATATCCCAGCCCATGATGATGAGGTCCCGGCTTATGAGGACCCTGAATTAGCGCCCCCGGTCCATCCGGTAGGCGGATATGGTGGTGGCCCAAGTGACATGTCCTTACTCACCCACTTTCATACCCATAGGGCACGTTACATATGGGATCACCAACAAGTAAGAACGGCCTACAATTTTTAAATTTATGATATTATTTATAATGTTCAAAACTTAATTTTTGTTGTAATCTGAACAGTGGGCGAAAAACCTTAAAGTGCAAGGTCGGTCCGAGGCGTTAGACTTCTTGAAAAATTTGGCGGACAACCATCAAGGACAGAACTGGGTGGGGCTTGTAAATTAACCAAAGCGGCTTGAGTCATTTGAAGGATTGGAAGTTCTGGGAAATGGACCGAGCGCTGATTTCTGCATTCGTGGAGAGATGGCACCCGAAAAGGAATAGTTTCCACTTTCCTTGGGGAGAGATTACCATCACTCTCCACGACGTCTCAAAGATACTGAACCTTCTATTGAATGGCATTAAGGTCAAGGAAGGGCTTTTGGATGATGATGCTTTACGCCTGAGGATGGCGGAAATGTTAGGAGTTGACATTAGGGAGGTGAACAAGCAGACCTCAGCCGGTGGCATCAACACGTTGTTTTTGAAGAATAGATTGTCGGCCCTGGTGGCACAAGAAGCGGACCCACATTTGATCGCATCTCTTTACTTGTTCATGTTGCTCGGAAACACGTTGTTTTTGGACAAGTCTGATGTCGGTACCCAGCTACAGCTCTTGCATCTGGTACTAGACCATGCGACGACATCTCATTATGCATGGGCAACGGCTACATTGGCCTACTTGTACAGGCAGTTGGGTTGTACAAGCCACAAGGAGGCTACGGGTATTAGTGGGTGCATGTTCCTCCTACACGTGAGTATACCTAACCTTATATACACTTTAAATATATTGTAACGTTTCGTACACACATCTAACATAACATATTTATATATTTCACAAATTAACTTGGATTTGGAGGTACTTTTCGACCTTTAGGGGTCGGTTGAGCATATCATTGGGTGATGATCCGACCTTGTACCATTCAGACCAGAAGCGACACGGTAATGAAGATGAATGTCGTGCCATACGGCGTCAATTAGATGAGATCAAGATTGATCAGGTTATTTGTATGCCGTGGGGCCAGGGCCTTAACTTTTCCACCAACGAGCTTGTGCTGTCTCGTTATCGTGGGGTACTCACCTACTTCGATGTGAGGGAGCCGTATATGCCGGACAGATGCTATAGGCAGCTTGGTTACCACCAGAAGATTTCTGTGTTGGATGTCATTAGGCCAAAGACTGTAAAAAAAGAATCGAAATTAGGTCCAAACAGATATAAAGTCACTTTCAAAGATGAGGATGACCGTTGGGAATCCCGCTATCAATCCTTGGTGCCTGAGGGGGAGATGGCCATATTCCCTTGTCCATGTACGGTATTGAACCATATATGTTGTTCATTATTACCTATACTAATTTATTACTATTTAAATTATCATGTTTTTTGACGCAGCGCATGGCTTACTTGGAAGGGATCGTTCGTAGTTTCCGTCCATACGCTAGTGAATTGAGAGGTCCATATTCCACATAATTTGTCAAGTTTTTGGACAGTTGCCCCAAGCTGAACCGGAGATGCGCCCCCCCCCCCCCGGTTACCAGCCTGGACAGCGTAGTGATACCGGTTATTACAGATAGATGTTTTATGGATTATGTGTTTGGATGTGTTATAGACTTTTTATGTTTGGATATTTGGATGTTTTGGACATTTTTGTCTTGATAATTATTTGTGTTTTTTCAGTATGCTTACACCAAAAACCTAAACCCTAAAAACTCTAAACCATAGACCGTAAAAACCCTAGACCCTAGAAATCCTAAACCCTAAACCCTAGACCCTAAACCATAGACCCTAAAAACCCTAAACCCTAAAAAACCTAAACCCTAGACCCTAGACCCTAAACTTTATATCCTACAAATACAAGTACCAATACAAATACAAATACCACATTAAACAAAACATCCCACAAATAATAATAACCATAATAATATCTTACAAATACAAGTACCAATACAAGTACCAATAGAAATACAAATACAAATACTAGTCCTACTCTAATAAAATCTAGGGGGCAACCCTGCTGCGTTGTGGTAACTGATGTACCGGGCCATGCGTTCATGAAAGCGAATATCCACCCGATCAACGCTATAATGATGATATTGGGTCCAAAGCTTCGCAGAGGTCGGCATGGGGGCTTCATCTACGAGCGTAACCTACAATGACAAATTTGTAAATAATATAATAAAAGCTACTGGACTATGGAATTTATGTAAATGTATGACGCTTACTGGGACATAGTGGTTCCCTAGATGAGATATCGCCACGACACTGTCCCACACAGGAGTACTAGGAGCTTCACTAGATATCATCGGGAGGCATGTATGAGGACCACGCTCGGATAGTACGACAAGTGCACACTAGAATCTAGTAGCAAACGCCAATCCGACTGTTGGCGTTTCCATCCAGTAGTAGTCTGTACTGACTTGATTGATCAATTCATCAATATGTGTAATATAAGGATATATGCGTGCATACGTGTCGTAATGGGTCCTCAACTCCAAACCCATCTCCTCTCACATCCTCCTCCAACAATCCTGCCCCCACCCAATTGACAGTAGAGTCAATCTTGCCTTCATAGAAGTCTTGTATCATCCTTGTCCAAATCTAATCAGTTGGATTTAGAGCTGTGGGGGCCACCTGTTCATCTACTCCCCTTTGACCTTCCCACACCAATTGTTTCCAGAAATCATGAATCATTGAAAGTTGAATAGGCTTGCATTCATTGATACAAACATGGACTTGGTGAGGGCATGGTAGTCCACGGGCGGTTGTCCACCACGCATCGTCGCATATCAAACGGAAAGGCTTGTTCGGGTCATATATAGCGCGGACATTGGCAAACAACTCTCCGATACAATTGTTGGAAACCTTCCCTGGAAGACGAGAGAAGACAGTTTTGAGTGGCTCGTCCATATGTTTGATGGACAACGGTTCGCTCGTACGGTCTCGTTCCATCTCTCCCCTAATAGTGTGCACCTGAATGTTCACCATGGCGTGCATCTTTCTCAAGACCGTGCTGAACCCCCCAACAGAAGACTCCAAATAATCCTTCAACACAGAGTGTTGGGACTCGACCTTGATAAATATTTCGTTAATTTAGTGCCAATAGCTAATATTTGTGTTTAAGAGTTTTCTCGTAAGGAAAATTGATTAGTGTACCTGTTTGTGGTCCTTGTAAACAAATGTAGAAAATGATGAGTGTAGGCTCTAACAATGTGATCACGCCAAGGAGTAAGTCAGTTCCTCTGGAGGTACGCTAACAACAACGGATTGAGCGGCTTTTGTACTCCAATCTCACTAGTCCGCAAAAGATGAAGTCGTGTCTCATACTCTGCTACGGTCGTTGAGCAAAATAGCTCTCATGCTTTGTTTTCAAACCACTTCGCAGTCCCCATTGAAAATCCGTTCGCCAAAGCGTACGCCTTGCAATTCCGCTAGATATACACCCAACACAACATGTGCTTGGCGTTGGGAAACAGGACCGCAACGGCGTTAACCTCAATAATATCCCGATCTGTGACAACAACTTCTGGCATTTTCCCAACCATTTCGAACACCTCCCGCAACTGATATAACACCCATTCATAGTGATCTTGGGTCTCTCTTGCCATAAATGCAAACCCAATGCAAAAAGTGTGTCTGGTGCAAGTAAATCCTACCATCTCACTCAAAGGCATGTTATACCTGAAATGTTAATTAATTTGAATAAGTAAACATGCAAAACTTAAATTTCAAGTAAAAACGCTTTTATTATAAATACTTACATGTTGGTTTTGTATGTCGCATCCATGATCACAACATACGGAAACAACTTCAGCAGATTCAACGACTTGGGATGGGCAAAGAAAAAGTCTATTATCTCGTTGCTTCCTTCCTTGGCTCGATAATCAAGATAATAGCCATTTGACTTTAAGAAATGGATTCAGAATTGAGTTACATTCATTGAGCTCATCTCTTTCTTCAACACATCGTGCCGAAAAGTGTACAATTGTCTCATCAAAGTGGTGATGTCCGACCACTTTTCGCGCAAGTATGTCATAACAAACTTCGACGCACCATGTGCGAGGGTTAATAGCCTTGTATCCTCCTTTTGCTCATCGGTTAAGCGGCCGGCAAAAGGATATCCCTCCAAACTAGTGGAAAGGTCGTGGTTGTGGCGGCCGGATTTCACGCTTAGCCGTCAATGATGGGTCCTCCTGTCCCGTTGGCCAACCAACTCGAACGGGCAACCCATCTTCCTTCTACATGGTTTTTCATTTAGATCATCACCAACTTGTAGGGTCCGCATATTAACGCCAGATTTGCCCTTCTTCTTTGGCTTGTACTCACCGGCCAACACACATGCTAAAAGGACCTTCATTTCCCATGAGTTCTTAATTGTCAACACCATGTTCTAATTACGTCCTACTTCTCTAGCCCATTTTAGCATATCATTCTGTTCCGACCACTGATAATCAGACTCAAAGTAGGTAGAAAAATCGGGAAACTGGAAACAATTAGGACAAATACTTCATTAATTAATTCGATTATAAACTCACAAATTCAACACAATATGAGAAATTAAAACGAAAATTTTGCACTAAAACAACTAATTTAACAATTATAACAACTATAAAATATGATTAGTTATAACAACTATAATGATTTGTACTCAACTAATTTAACATTTATAACAACCAAACGATTATAAACATCAAATTTGTCATACTAAAGTATAAAATATGATTGATTATAATAAAACTAATAATTTAGTAAATAATCGATTACATACCGCTTCTTCATTTTGATGCAAAACCACCTCGTTTTGATGTCCACTATAAGGAATTCCTTCTAAACCGCCATATTGATCGTCGTTCACATTCACCGGATTTGAACTAGAATGTTCTTGCCCTTCATAGAATGGCCAACAACCCGACATTATTTTTCGTAGAGGTAGATTTGGGGATGGGTTTGGGAGTTTTTTACTCGCGCCAGCTTCACACGGCCTTATAAATAGCCACAGTGAAGCTTGTGTTTTTACCGTTGAGGGCAAGGGATCGGTAGCTGTTACCGCTACCGATCGAATATTTTTTTTTGTTTTACATAGAGTGGTAGCGGTGGCAGCTGCCGCTCTTTGCAACGACCATGTTTTTTTATATGGAGCGGAAGCTGCCACCGTTTCCGCTCCTTTTTATTCAATTTTTTTTTAAATTCAGAACTGTAGGACACATCGTTGCTAAAAAGTCAGTGCGTCCTACAACTCTGACCGGGACGCAATTACTTGGCGATTTGAATGTATCGTCTTATTTCTATTCATGTAACACAATTTAAGAAGTGAAATTATATTTTTGAAAAGAAAAGGGTAGTAAATGCTGATCAACTGATCGAACTTAAACTAATGCATGTCCTATATTTGTATAAAATACGAGATAAACTCATAAATGTCAATGCAATATCATATCTCAACCCTCGTACCCCCGAACTTGTGACAACAAAAGAAGAAAAAAATATAGGCCGAATACATAAATAGGTCCCTAAACTTTGACGATTTTGGCATTCATATCCTTGTACTTTGGGGGTTTCAAATAGGTCCTTGTATTATACATATTTTTGTCTTTTAAACACAAATAAGTGACGTGGCTTAGAGCGTGTATTTCATACACTTAATTGCACGTAAACATATATTAGCACTCTTAAAATTACTGATGTGGAATACTAAAAAAAACCCATTATAAACCATTATAAAATATCCCACCACTAGTAATTGAATTTTTTCTTATCTATCTTATGTTTGTTGAGATCTCAGATCTCAAAGTAAGAGATATGCCGACGTTAAAGAATTCATTTGCTCTCTAGTTCTCTCTGGTTCCTTCTATGTCGGGTGAAAAATTACATATAGGATTTGGAAGAATCACTTCCTAATTCTCTCTGGTTTCTAATTCTCTCTAGGGCTTAGATCTGGACCGGGGTGAAGAGTTACGTCCTGATTCTCTCTTATGTCGTTGTTCCTAGATCTGAGCGGTGAAGAATTCGATTTCTTTCTTCGAGTCCGTCGATCCATCCTTACTCTCTCTGGATCTGGTTCCTTTTTGACACCCATTGCCACCATCCACTTCCCACCGCCGTCAGCCTGAGATGGAAATTTAGTGGTCGGGAGCAACCACAATCGGCGTCGGTTTGAGTTGGTCCGCGCAGATCTGAGGGCGGTGGTCGGGAGCAGCCACAATCGGCATCAGACTAAGACCTTTGGATTTGAGGGTAGAGAATAGAAGATTTGCCGGTGGAGAATTTGGATCTGAGACCACCGGAGAAAGAAGACATGAGGAAGAAGACGGGAGGAAAAAAAAAGGAAAAAAAGATATATATTTCTTTTATTAAAATTATAAATTTATAAATTTATTTAGGTGGCATCTACATGGCAAAACATTTTTACAAGTCAGCGCGAGTGTATTACACACATGTGAATTTCATATAATTTGTGTTTAAATGATAAAAAAATGTATAGTCCATGGACCTATCTGAAATCCGAAAAGTACAGGGACATAGTTGCCAAAATTGTCAAAGTTCAGGGACCTATTTATGTATTCGGCCAAAAAAATATACCTTAACTTACAAATACTAGATGCTGGGTTTATGATTTGTCTTAGATTTTTTAACCTAGAACATAAAAAAAAGACAATATACAAGATGGGTAGAAGTCTCATTTTAAAAATTACTTTTACTTTATTCAATTCCAACATTCTCATTCCATTTTCTAAAATCCACTACCTTTTTATTTTTATCTTTATTTACCCAACTATATTATTTATAATAATAATAATATACACATCTTAATGTTTTTATTTTAGGTTGGATCGAGTAATACTTATTAATACGGTATAATATTCAATTCATATACAATATAATAATATTTGTTGTAATATATCTCATTTTATGGTCTAAACAGTTAAATGTGTTAATTTAAATGCATAATTTCCTATAATATATTTATTCATGACTATAATGTATAAAACTTACATTTTATGTCATCTAATATATTAATTATATTATTTTGTATAATAAATAATTTAATTGCCCAAAAAATACAAAGATTATTTTAAATGACTATTTACTTATATTTATAATATATATATATTAGTTTTTTAATTAAAACATAAATAAAAATTAAAAGAAAAAATTGTTTTATTGTCAAAAAAATCTCCAAAGTCAATTTAATATACTCCAAACATAAAAAATATTTGGCAATTGGATCCAAACCCATCGACGATTGAAATGTTGCGACACGTTTATGTGAGAAATTATACTTGAAGCCTAGATTGAGGGTTTTATGTGAAGAAGAGATCTATTATATTTAAATGCTTAAAAACAATTGTTGTAGACTTGTAGTCGTCTATTTTTTTTTTTTTTGGTTGAATAGACTTGTAGTACTGGTCTTAGAGCAACTCTCAACTATTTAAATATTTAAATAAAAAATAAATATAAATCAGAAAATAATAAAAGAAGTTTATTGTGATACAATATCACTGATATCTTTACTCTCTCTATAATAAAATATTAATATAAGAAGTTTAATAAAAATAAATTTTTTTCCACTCTCACGTGAAATACTCGCTTTTTTTGTTTGAAAAGTAAATTTAAGTGGGGGCTATTAATTTAAAAAAACTTATAACAAATTTAAAAACTCGTGAATATAAGACACAAAATATTATACTAATGTGGTGGAGAAAATTACTAAAAAGCTAAAATAAAAAATGTAGTAGTATATCAAAACTCATGAATATTAGACTATTAAGTACTCCGTAGTATGAGAGTAAGTATTGCGTAATTAGGGCTCGGGGCTCCGACATTCTCATGATTACATTGTACAAGAATCAAAAGTGCAATAAGTGGCTTTCATTATTTAAAAATAAAGCAGGTGCACAAGTTGATTCAAATTTGCTGAATTCCATGCAACAATTATAACCTTTCGCATCAGTCTTTGTCTTAGAAAAAAATGACAAAACATTTAAAATATACTTTCAAATTTACAATCATGATATTATTGATATGCATAATGCCTGTATGTTTGAGTTTCTTTCAAGTGCAATGCATAGTACTCCATCCGTCTCTAAATGTTTGTCCTCTTTTCGTTTCCGTCGTCCCTAAATGTTTGTCCTTCTCCTCCTTTTTTCCTTTTATATCTATATTTTTCTTACAATATTACTCTCATTCAATATATCTCTATCCATATCATCCAATCAAAAATCAACTACAATACTCCTTTTAGTCATTTCCTTTTTTCTTCTCTTTCTACTCACCTTTATCCATCAACATCACACTCTCTCCCCTTTTCCTATTGGCTACTTTTTCCACTCTTTTTTCTTCTTAATTTGTATGAAATTGTCCTTTTACGACAAACATTTAGGGACGGAGGGAGTATGTCCGAGTAGGTGGCACCATTTCACCAGATGCTTAATTCCCCGGGCCCCTGTTGCTCTCTACACGCAATCAAATGAATCCAACCTAATAACAAGGCCCAAATTCAAACTTGAGCCCAAGCCCAACCAAACTAGCTAACTATGTTAGGGTTTTTTTGGAAGCAACCTCACCAAACTTCATTACATTAAGGCCAAATGGTGGTAAATAACACAAACTTTCACTTTGTGGTGTTTAATAGCATCAACTTAAAAAAAACAAATATAATCACCAATTTTAAGGGTAGTGGTGTTCAGTGACATAGACCTGGGTCCGGTTGCGGATGAAGCGGTGAACCGGCGGGAAACCGGCAAAAACCGGAACTGCCGAGTCCGGTTCCCGATACGGTTCCGGTTTGTCCACCCCCGGAACCGGTTAACCAGCGGTTTCAGAACCGGGAACCGACGGTTCCAAACCGGGTGAAACCGCCGGTTCCACTAATAAAAAAAATTAAAATAGCGTAACCGCGGTCGCGGTTTTCATTCAGAGGTGAAAAAAAAACTTTTTTTTTAATATTTCCGCTTCCGAAACTGGAACTGGGAGGAACCGGCTTCGGAATCGGCCGAGACAGGAACCGGGGAACCGGCCCATGCCCGGTTCTGGTTCCATGGTTCCGAGGAACCGGACCCAGGTCTAGAGTGACACCAGTTTTGAAAAAATAAAAACTCACCAATCACCATGTCAAACGGGTTGGTCAAGTCGGGTTTGAGTTGAATCGGGTTCGGGTCGTAACAGGTCATGGGTCAAATCGGACTGGGTCGTTGCGGATTTTCGGGTGGGTTGGGTCGACCCAACAAGTCAAGAAAATCGAATTTTTTACAATAAAAAAGTTAAAACTCGTTTAATAACGGATACTTTGGGGATGGTTTAATCATGTGAGTTATTGGGCCTGGAATACTAAAATATCCTTTTCAGCCCTTTTACCTCAATACTCAAATTGGGCCTTATGGCCCAATATTGAAAACGGGAGGAGAAAACCGGATATCCATTAGCGTGTTAGGGTTGTCCATCTCTCTCCTTCGCCTCTTCTTCCCCGTATATATTTACCAGTTTCTCTTCCATTCAGGTTCTCTGCCTCTCCTCAGCTTCTAATTTTGTACTCGCAGTATTCCCGAATATTTCGATATGGAGCAGACTTTCATCATGATCAAGCCCGATGGTGTCCAAAGAGGACTCGTGAGTTTTTCTGCTTCTTTCAGTTCTTACATCTATGTCTTCTAAAATTACTCGGCGTCGGCGTTAGACTTTGGAATATTTGATTCAACACTTTTGCGATAGATGTTACGATTTACGTGTTCATCTTCTGTTGAATTTTCAGGTCGGTGAGATCATTTGCAGATTCGAGAAGAAAGGTTTCTCCTTGAAAGGTATTTTTTTTTCACTTCCCAAACTACCAGCTTTTGAGGTTAGATATGGATTCTTATTACTCACAATCATTCTAAACTCTTATAACAAAATTTGGAAACCGGTTGTCTGTAGCTTTGGAACTGCTTAGGAGTTGCATCTTCCTGTAGGAAAAATGGTTCAATTGAAAAAATACTGTTAAAGGGTATCTAATTGGAAGAAGAATTATGAAATTTTCAACCTTATTGCCTCAAATTTCTAGGTTGTAGATGTACTCAAAGCTTCATTGTAGACATCGTGCTTTCCTTTATCTTGTCTAGCTAGTGCTGCTGCAACAATGTGTCGGGAAATCCCAACTTCATTAGCTGCTCTGCTTATGACGATCGTGGCATGCGCTTGTCTTGTATGGTTATAATATAGATATAAGACATCATAGAAGTATTACTATATATTTTTGGTTTATTTGTGTGTATAGTGCTTATATTTGTGTTTGTGAATGTAGCCATGAAATTTGTGAACGTTGACCGTGCCTTTGCTGAGAAGCACTATTCTGATCTTTCAACTAAGCCATTCTTCAATGGCCTATGCGACTACATTGTCTCTGGGCCAGTTGTTGCCATGGTTTGGGAGGGCAAGAATGTGGTTGCCACTGGTAGAAAGATCATCGGTGCCACAAACCCTGCAGAGTCTGCCCCTGGCACCATCCGTGGAGATTTTGCTGTTGAGATCGGCAGGTAGACTGTCTTGATTGGATCTTTATGCTGAATTCTAATATATCTTTATCAACAGTGCTGTTGCTTGCACTTTGGTAGTGTCAATGGTTTCGTAGCATATGGGAAAGTTGTAATTCTGTATGATTTCTTTGGTTTTAGGAACATTATTCACGGAAGTGATGCTGTGGAGAGTGCAAGGAAGGAGATTGGTCTGTGGTTCCAAGAGGGTGTTGTCACCTGGACTAGCAGCCTCCACCCATGGATCTACGAGTAAATGTGGTGCCTGTTTCATTTGCCGATGTTTCCGCTCACCATCTTCTATTTTGTAGTCTTTTTGCTTTCCAAGGGATGCTCATGGTGACTTGGCACCCTCGTTTCTAGTTATTGCTATGCTATAACTGACGTGGGCAATATTTCTGACATCTTATTATGTTACCGAGTAATTTTGTCGGACACAGATCTTTAAACTCTAGTGTTTTGTGACTTCTTATAATGAACGTGGCATCCTAGTGTTTAGCTTTCTTTTTAAAACGCTTTGTAGACCAGGGATGGTCTCACTCTCCAAAAAGATTGAAAAATGACAATGTGGAGCTTACCACAACTTATGTGCTTGCCTCTCGCCAAAAACACTGTTGAGTGGTGACTGATAGAGAACAAGAGCAAGGAAGTGAAATGGCATGATGCCATGATCTGGTTAGTTTTGGATCAGACCTTCCCTTGAAGGAGTAGGTTAAATGGTTCGAGATGCATGTATTTGGAACAATAAGAACTAGTTGCTTTCGGGCAAATCAGGCAATATAGTAGCTCGATCTGTCTGTCAAACTAAAGTGAGCAAGGATTATGCAGGTTTCGATTTGTAAGGTTATTTCTTACAGAACCAAATCAGTGGAAATGAAGCTAGCATGATAACTCTTAACTAAACATAAGTCTACAAGACACCATCACTCCATAAGCTGATTCTGACCTTAAAACAGAACTTGCAAACTTACTGAGCCTATCGAATCAAATAGGAACGAATATGGCCAGCAGGACCCGCAATGCAAACTTTATGCGGAACATCATGGGAAGAACACTGTCCACAGTGTCCACAATATAAGAAGATTAAAGAGAGGAGCGCACTGCATTTTTTCTGGCAAGGAACTCGCACTTACTAACTAGCGATGCTGTTGTCTTTACATCCCAGATGAAGTGTTCTGATGACTTAACCAGTAAGAAGCTTGTAGGATGGCATATCTTCAAGTTGGGTTACATCTTCGAGCAGAAGTTCTCCTTCAAGCTGTCGCCGTGTAGATTTCATCACTGCCTGCGAGAGAAACAGTGATGACCATGTTAGGGAGCACAATTGATATGGTCTGATCCTTAAAGACAAGGACAAAATGATCAAAAGCATATGCCAAAATGCTAACAATTTAGATTTTACTATAACTAGCCATGTTTGTGAAAACACTAACGAAGTCATGATTCATTCAAATCAGGCTTTCATCTGATAAAATTCAAATAGGAGGCAAATCCACAGCACAGCCAGAATTTTCTATTTAACGAATCCTAAAAGCACTCCCTGTCTATTGTATTGAGATGGAAATTTTGCATTTTCAGTTATACAATAATGACTTATTCTCAGATTGTGATTGCTTAACTTGTTTTTCCTTTTCTTAATTAAAGAATAATTTCAATTAATCATAATATAGCATTATCAACAGCCACAGATCATGCCTTATCCAAGTTTTCCTAGATAAAGCGCCATCAAGACTGAAAATGGTAATGCTAAGTTACTTCAGAAACAGTTCATGCTACACGATTAGCATTTAGCAGTAGTCTGAACAAATGTATGGAGCAAGCATGCATCTCAAGCCATAACAGATTTGCAATTTGGCTGATTCTGGGAATTTCAAATTCATATATGACAGGAAAAAGCAATAACAGGTTTTGATTAAGACATGGCTTGAGTTGAAGCATTCTTGTCAAAAGAACTCACATTGAAGTCCATGTATGAAGCATGCATCTCAAGCCATTGATGATCTAGAAGCTTGAATGCTATACAATAAAGAAGGTCAAATGCTGAATCATTTTCTGCAAGTGAAGAAAGAACTGTTCTAAGTAAAAACCATTTACATAAATGTTAACTTTAAACTTCTTTTACTAAAATAACAGAAAATGGTGCAAGGTTACCAGCTAGAAACTTCAGAAAAGTGGCTCCTACCAATGTGCGTGGCTTAACTGAAAATTTGGAGCTACTGTTAGGAAGATATATCAATAATCAATGCGCTTTAAAAACAAATGAAAGGCCAATGGCAGCACGTGATTGCAAACTGAACTAAAGGGAATAAGTTATGAACCATAATCAGGCTAAAATTCTGAAGCTTAGCACTCTAGACAACATTTTAAATATTAGTACATGAAAAATCTGAAGCCCTTTCCTAGCAGCAAGAAGAAATTTACTTATTTGAACAACCGGTATTTAGCAAATTTAGTCCAGGTCCTGAATTTTTGCAGGTAAATTCACAAATCATCAAGCCATAAACATGAAACAAAAAACTGAATCTTTCTTACCTACTTCGAGATCAAGCATTTGGATCAGCATAAATGTGATATTCACACCTGCCACCGCGAATGGGTATTCCCATACTGCTCTTTCACCTTCCTTCTTATGAAGAAGATCTTGAAATGTTTTCTGTAACAAGTTCAATTCAGACATTAGAGTTTTAAGAGGTTGAGAATTAAAATGATTAAAATATTGCTAGACCATACATGAATTTTGCCAGAACATGACATGTAAAGCAAAAGTACCTTGGAATTAATTAAGAAACAATGATGAAAAATGCATAAAAGGAGAAAATGTAAAGAGAAATAGCAGAATCTCATTTCTATGCCACATGAATTCTTCTACCAAAGGAAAAGGGTTTGTGAATGAACTACAGGATTGAATAAAAACTCACGAATACACTAAGTAGATGGCATTTACACGCTGGAGTCTAAAAATCATCATCATCATTGACCCAGTGAGGCTCCGCTACAGCGGAATCTGGGGGGTCAAGATGGGGGTGCCCCTGCCCAAGTGAAAGGGGGTACGCCCGATAGACCCAAGAAAAACTGAAATTCAGCTATGTGACAATAATAACTGAATTTAGTTAGAATGCACCAAAATTGATATAGGGACTAAATCCATCTCAAACGTTGGAGTCTAAAAATATATCACAAAAAAAAAAAACATAAATACAACGAATAGTAAAAATATATAAGCTAGACCCTCTTGATGCCAATTTTAAAGCATTTCATGATATGATGAATATAACAAATCTGATACTTCCATTATCAGCTTAGTAGCATGTAGAAGGCGTGAAGCCGCTAAACTCTATAAAGCATAACTTATCCAGTATACAGTCAACATGATGCTGCAAGAGACTTGAAAAAGAATTTAACATATGGCAATACCGCAATAGAACTACAATATTTGCACTAGTAATATTCAAATAATGTCAGGAGAACAAACTGTGACGTGTTACATCTTCGAAGATAAGAGAGGAAAGAAAAAATAAGATACAGCTTAGTACAAACCGGGAATTTCCTCGCAAGAAACAAAAGATTTTCCAATGATATAAATCCACCACCCCTGCAAACATTTTAAGAGAAACGATAAGCAGAGCTAAACAGAAGTTGAAGAAGAAGAAGAAGAAGAAAATCAACAGCTAATCAAGTATGAAGATGCCTGAAGTCCGTGGAGGGATCTTTCCCTTGCCATCCCATTTCCTTCCATTGGTCAGATATCAGATCGTGAAGTTCTTGATCCGGAAAGGAAGCATTCCACAAAACCCTCAAAGTTTTCTGTACAGTAGCAACAAGATATTAATCAGAAGAAAACCCCAAAAGATCATCTCAAACCCACCAACTCTCCTCCACAACTGTCTTGTATATTCAGGTCCAAAAGACATAAAGATCTTCATATCAGATATACCTGATGCTCAAGGTTTGTACCATCATAGACAATGTCCAAACGTCCTTGAATTATCCGCAAGCACTCCTCCTGCAAAACAAGCAGCAAACGCAAACATATGAATTCATCTGGAAGTATGAAGTATTAACACAAACAGACACAAGGAAACGGTATTGTTTGGCATGAGAAAGCAGTGTCAGTCTTGACAAATGTTTATGACATAATGGCGGTCATCAGAAGTACACAAGAACCGAGAAATCAAACATTCAAATGATCTTTGGATTTTCAATCGTGTCAACCAACATCACATTATATCTATATTTCAAAATTCACATACACAATTTTCAGCTAAAATCCCACAAAAGAACTGAGAAGAAAGTAGCCACTGGCATTTATGGAGGAAGATTCTGACACCATAAAAGTCAGTAACGAAATCTGGAAAGTTACCTGTGCAGCTGTCAATTCAAATGATGGGCGAGCATCGCTTTCTCTTCTCTGGGCGCATACACATGATAGGCCTCTGCCAAGCCATGCAGCTGATCCTGCAACAACCTCAGCTACAGCAAACATAACCATCAGGGTCTTTTCATTGTAAACATAGCACAAAGAAGACTAACTATGATGACAATGACAGGTTTAATTAGCTTTGGGAATTGTCACAATGTAATTTTTTTTAAAAAAAAAGAAAGAGAAAGTTATAAGTAGAATCCGACAGAAAATCAAGAATCAATTCAAAGCAACAAAATGTCCAACCAAATCTTTAGCAAAGTCCAAAGAGCAATAACTCTGTGAACGGTCAGAAGGAGCTAATTAAACTTCTTATCAACATGTCTCCTTCATTGGCCCAGCAGTGATGTCTAGAAACACGTTGCTTTTCAGAACTGGAGTATGATGAAGCAAAAATTTTCAAGTAAAACAGAGCCAAACAAAGCACTGATTTGCATCAAAACTCAAATTGAGATTTCAAGTGAAATAGCCAATAATTCATGAAAGTCGTCACTGACAGCAAACATAAAATAGAAGATCAAATTGCACTACTCAAGGTAAAATTATAATCACCATTCCTATGAATATGTATAGCAAAAACGGCCACATGGAAAGCATCCATTTCTTCCTTGAATTCCAACTGATGGCTTGAAAAGCTAATACATCATTAATTCATCCTGACGAATGTACATTCTTTGACCGTATGAAATTGGGAGTCCCGTTGCAATTAATACGTCGTTACAAATAATAGCCTAGCGCCCAATTAGTTGTTGACAAGTGGAATTTACAATTTTCAAATAGAAACGTGAGAGCCAAACACATTCTGAACATAGTCCCTGTATTTTTTCTAGAAGTCTCCAGCTACGATACAGCTTTTCTTCAGCAGAATAATCAAAATGTAAAAAAGAGAAGTTACCGATTAGAGAGAGAGAGGGAGAGTATACCTGAGGTTGAATGACAAGTGTTGCCACGTTCCAGGCCTTGAGAAATCCTGCGCACGGCGACAAATGATCCACCGCGGTCCTCCATTTGGAAGATTATATCAAATTCTTCGACCACAAAAGGCTAATCTCTTGACATGTCCACGGCAAATTGGAATGCCAAAAATACTCGAAAATCCTTCAAGAAATTAACGCCGGAAGTAATGAAGATCTTCTCTCTATCTCTCTCTTCCTCCAATATCTCCACCTCCACTGCTAACGAATTGAAAGCAATCAAAAGTTGTCCTGAAAACTAGCCGACGAAGATTTTCCAAATCAGAAGCTAATTGAAAGAGGGAGGGAGAACGAATGCCTAATATTGAGCGCAAGAAAACTTCAAAAACAAGAGCTCAACCTCCAAAATTGCTGAAAGACGAGACCAAGAAGGTGGAGAATCGGAAGGAGTGATAAATCGAGGTCGTCGTCGATCTCGAAATCTCTCTCTGTCTCTCTCGAACAACAAGAGCGACTCTAGAATAAAACTGATAAAGGAAGAGGGACGAGAAATATGGATAGAGAGAATCTAGGGTTTTGAGATCTGCAAGATAATCGTCATTGCCGAACAGTTCGCTCCAAAATCTCCCTCTCTTTCGTTCTCTCTCACCCCCCAGTGTGCGCGTTGTGTTGTCTACTTCTAATTCTAATTCTCCGTGGAGGCGTTTGTCTCGCCGTTTTCAACAGAAATGCTTTTTTGCGCAAAAAAACAAACTGAATTATTTTCCTTTATGAAATTAAATGATATTTCGGCCACCGATCGATCCTCCTAATCTCACTCTTTTGCGTGTCCGTCTTTCGATCATACCATTATTAAAATCAGAATCGATATTTTTAGAAAATAAAATCCTCAAATTATATAAGGGAGAGGGATTTTTTTTGTGGGACTTCTCTTTTTTATATGCAAAAATGCCATCGTACAAAGTTATATCAAAGGACAAATAATTCCCCTAAAAAAGTACAAATAATTCAGAATAAAAACAGCGATTATTAGGCATGTATATGGTCCTGGTCCATATGGAATATGGATACATCTCTGTGTCATAATGTTAATGGAGTACAAAGTGGTCAAGTATGATGGTGGTGGGCGATGTTGGTTGTCCAAACAATTAGGTTGCTGCTGCTGATTTAGGTGGTCAGAAGAAAAAAAAACCATATAAAAATTAAGTTAAAATGTTTTTTTTTTCAGATAAATGGAAATAATTTCTTAATAATTATACTTGATTTGCTAAACTATTCTAAATGGAAAAAAAAAAGACATAATGGAAGTACTAGGGCTGAGTATGGGTCGGTTCAAACCGAAATTTCAAACCGAACTAACCGAACTGAGACCGGAACCGAAACCAATCTTATTCGGTTTGGTTTAGGGTTCAGTTTCGGTTAAATTTCGATAGGTTTTGGTTTAATTTCGGTTTCTCTTCGAATGTTCCAAACAATAACCTTCTATTAATCTAAAACCAACAAAAATCGAAACCGAACCAATTCGGTTCGGTCTTCAGTTCACCTTAAATGAAATTTCGGTTTTTAGTTCGGTTCGGTTCGATTTTAAACCGATGCTCAACCCTAAATAAAACCTTTAATTTTTCTTTCAAAGAATGGAACCTGATTTCATGAAAGTAATTAGATGGGGAAACTACCAAATACAACGTGTTTATGGGTCCAAATCGAAACAGGATCAACGCAAATGACATGCCACGAGGGAGATCACATGCATCACGTAGGTTGCTCAACAATAAATCCGATCAAATCGGTACGATCTCACGAAATTCAACGATTCCATCGGATTTTTTTTTTTTTGAACATGGCTATCGGTATATAGATAGAGATATTTTCGGAGGTCTTAATTTGATTGTGGTTCATATATGTGCTACAATGAAAATTGTGGATATTTTTGGACTGCAAATCCTATGTTTTAGTTTGGGTGCTTCATTCGTGTTCCACTTAAATAGATAAGTATTAAATTTATATTAAAAAATTTAAATTTAAATTCATTTTATAAATAACTCTATAATCATGTGTGCAAACTTTTAACTTGAAAATCATATAATAAAATTTCTTAAAATATATTTTATACAAAAATCATCTATTTAATTTAAAAACAAATTAAGGTGGAACGGAGAATTTACATATGTTTATGTAATTAATGTTTATATAAAAATTTAGGACGTGACAAACAAGATTAAAAATGGAGAAAAATAATCTAAAAAGACACGTGGCAATATTTATTCATTTTTAATTATGGCAATTTTATCAATATACTAAAAAGTTTAATTTATCTCAAAAATAGCCTTGTCTATTGCATCCAAGATCCACCAATTCATAAATTACAAACCCTAAACACTCTCTATCTCCAAAAACTTCATTCTCCGTTAAAGAAACAATTCCGGTCTCAAATCTACGTTGACGACACAATCTCCCTGGCTAGAAGATTCAAATCTCCATTGAAAAATCTATCCTTCACTCGGGTTCATAGTACAGTTCCTTCGTGAATCAAACAAATTCGTTCAAGGTGTCACCTAGATAATTTTCAAGTGCATCCTCAATCTTTCTCACACCACGGATAACGATGAAGCAACGAAGCACATGAAAATGGTAATGTCATACTCATTCAAAAAAATTCAGGGTTCATATCCTTGTTTAAAAAAACTAAAATTTGGCATTTTGGTTGTTTTTCTTTCTAATTTTTGGGATAAATTCTCTAAGTACGATGGATAAAAGACTATGTATATATACGTAGACGATTGGGTTCATGTATTACATTGAAATGTTTATATATAATCTTCTAAGGTTCATATTTATATTGCCCTTCTTGCTACTAATATTCTGGGGGCTTTTATCTATTGTTTTCTATTGTATATTTGTTGTTTACTATTAATTTTGGTTTTTGTTATATGGTTCCTAGCTTCTTGATATTGGTTAGGTACTTGGCTCAATAGAAAAGACTAGGATGCATGTCCAAATAATTAAATTTGTCATAACTTATTATCTTATATGGTAGAGCAATGTGTAAGTACACATGGATATGAGTTTGAATTCCTCATACACTTACATATTGTGCTTTTGATGTCTTAATTAAAAGTCGAGTTTTCATGTATCAAATTCAAATTCATATAAATTACTTTAAGGTTCATACCTATTTTGTTGAAATTGTTCATGCATGTTCTCTTATTCTTTGTGTAACATAAGTTTATTTGTTGCTTATGAACTATATTGAGTATGTTGAGTATGTTCATGTATACTATATTATGTTCATGTTTAAGATTATTTTTCTTTAGTATATGAACTTTTTTTTGATATGGTAAGAATTATGGTCGCCATAAGTACTACTTGGGTTCACCTAGAACATCCACTAGAAATGAAATTTATTCATCTAAAGTTTATATACAATAATGTCATAATTCATATTAAATCTTTTGTGGTTTCATTTTAAAAAAATTTATTCATCTTGATATTCTTATCTGTATAAGTCAAGATCAATGCAATTAGTAATCAATATAGTTACCACATTAATTTTATTCATCTGAAACCATCAATAATTTTTCTTTTGCATATTCATTCTTCACGTATACAATAATGTCATAATTCATCTTAGTGCTCTGAGGCTTGGTGCTCTAAGGCTTCTGAAGATCCTTCATCTCGGTGGAGGGAACGCCAGTTGTCCATTTCGCACGTCCAAGAGGGGTCGACCTGCTGCCCACATCGCTATTCTTATAGTGCTTTTCTCACCCCGATCTCAAACTCTTCTTAGTTCTTATTTTTCGAAGATTTGTACTTTTCTTACCTATTCCTGCTTGCTTTTGACTTACTTAGCCATTCTCGGCTGCCGTTTTCTTACGGCCTCTCGGATGACCAAATTTGTTTGGTATTTCGAATTCTTACCTTATCAAAAAAACATCATAATTCATAAATCAACACGTGACTACATGGGGATTAGAGAGACCTAAAACTCTCTAAAAACCCTAAACGACGCTTCTCAACCGCCAACATGTCCGACAATTTCTGACGTTTTGTGGTCGGGGCTCCCCACCTATCTTCCACATAAGAAGACGCATGTTCATCTAGCCCCCAATTGAATGCACAAAACTTGCCCCTACTACCCCGGCTTCTCCCCAACGGTGCCCTTCTGGTAAGACCCGGCTCCGACAAGCACTAGTCCCCGTCACTGGACGTGGAGCGACTGCTTGTTTGGGTCGATAATTTCCGTCCTGACCCGGATTCGAAAACTCTCCCCCTGTTGGTTGCCCTCCCAACATCGGGCCGCTCGAGTAATTTCGAGATCTGGATCCTCCTCCACCTGTTGATAGTATGCATTTACATAGTAGTTTTAGGTTAGTTTTAGTCTATTTTAGTGGTTTAATTTTACATGCTTAGCTTAGTTTCATAGTTTTCTTGTGAAATCGGGATCTACATGCCTATATGTTGGATTTCAGGTGTTTTTGGAGACCCGAAGAGGTTGAAAGACGATCCAAGATGACGGAAGAGTTACCATAGAAGATTTGAAGTAAGAGCTTGAAGAAGGAGGACGCTAAGGTTGAAGATTGGAGGCCAATTGAAGCAAAAGGAAGAACATGGGCCAGGACGGGTAAACCGCACCCAAGTTTTGGCTGTTCTGGACCATGTTTTGGACTGCAGAGAAGAACGTGGGCTAGGAAGAGTAAACCGCGGCCGCAGTTTGGGTGTCCTGGACCGCGCTTTTCCCCGCGTCGGGATTGGGCCGAGATTTTTCTTCTATCTTTTTGCTTAAAATATATCTTTAACCTTGTTTTGGAGATCATTACGTATTATTCTTTTTAGCCTCTCTAGAGAGAACCCTAGGTGGAGATTACTTGGAGACTTTTCTAGATCTGTTGGGATTGAAGATTGAATCGATTTGCAAACAATTTGGTATGTTTATTGAATTTGATTTTCTCTCTTCCTTTACCATGTCTAGCTAATTTTCTTATTCTGAGGTTGGGTGAACCCAATGATGAAGTAGGTAGATCTGAATTGTGATGTTTGGTTGAATGGAAACTTGATTGAAGTTTGATTTAATCTTAGGTTGCTTTATGCCCTATTTGCTTTGCATATAGGATTCTTATTATAATTTGAGACCGACCGGAGATAATCGTAACAAGATATTGATTTGACAAGTACCAAAAATTGGTTCTGAATAAGATCCCTAGGTATTAAACTAGAGAGTTATTTATGCGACAACAACTTAATTTCTCTTGTGTGAATTTCAACTACCGTAGTAGTTCTAGGGTTGAATAATTCTAGCAGAACGCGACAGCGAATGCTGGGTTTGTTTGCCCCTAGTCTCTAAAGAGCTTAAAGGGTCTAAAACTGATTAATCTTACGCGACAACGATTATTAGTTGAGTCTAGGCACATTCACATATTTTCTGAAAAGAGATTTGTGTTGGTTTTAGATAGTGAGTTCCTTCAAACAACATTCAAGTTGAAATCCAAATAGACATCGCTTAAAATCTACTGAAACATCATTGTGGGAATCCTACCCTTGGAAGCTTTTCTCCACTGACATTTCCTAGTTATTCTCGATTACTTGTTAACTTTTCAATTCAATCATAAACTCTTTTTTCTTATTTATTTGACTTGATCTACTTGTTCGAATATCAATTGGTACTACAAAGTTCTCTGAGTTTGACACCTTTATTACTACAACCGAATCGTATACTTGCGGTGTAGGAAAATAGCCTATCACCTGTGCCTCTCTAAGGGTTGCGTTTCTGCTTCTGATCCTCTTTGGATTTGGCCTGGAAGTCGCACACCTTTGTTTGGGTTGCTCTTCTACTGGCGGCTCCGCAAAAGGAAACGGTCGTCGGTGATTTCGAATATTCACTGCTCCGCGGCAGATGGATTGTCGGTGTAGGGCCATGCCATGGTTTCAACAACAGCTTTATCAACTTATTCTCGAGTTTGTCACTCGTAACAAGGCCATACAGCCACCACGGTCTAATCCCGCTACGTGTTGGGCATACCCTAACTTACCTTTATACCATAAGTGTTGTATAAGATTTTCGCTTGTGTCAAATTCCGGGTGAAGTTCGTGGTTTGGTTCGTGTTTCGGTGTTGTCCGATGGTGTGTTTCCTGTGCTTTTCCAAGCGATTCGTCACTCCTCTCCAAGTTGGCTTCTTGTTGCCGTCTTGCACATCGACGACCTTATACGCTTGTGTTAGTCCGTTGCTGACTCGCGAAAGTGCTTTCTCCTACCTAGACTCAATTTTTTTCGGATTCCTTGGTGTTTGCTAATTGTCTGCCTTGTTCTCTTTTAGTTTTTTTATTTTGTAGGTTCTGCTTGTTTTCTTTTGGGTGTCGTTTGTTGTCGATCGATCCGGCTACCGGGTTTCATCTCGGTCTCTCGAACTACCGGGGTTTGTCTGGTTTTTGAATTCCTTTCCTTATCAAAAATAAATAAATAAACACATGACTCTCATATGTCATCTCTTGTACAAAAGCTTAAACTTCCACCTTGTTCAATACACAGTGATGATCATGCTTAGTGATCGAAGTCGTTTTTCCTCAAATTCTCTTGTTTTCTCTCGAATTCTCTTCTCCTCTCTTCCAACAACTACATATCAACAGGCTGACATATTTACAAAAGCACTTGGAGTTACTCATTTTCATGATCTTTTTGACAAATTAGACACTTTTGGCATACATATATGCTCCAATATGAGGGAGGGTATTAGATATAGATAGAATTTAATTTATGATTACATTTTATCTTAGGCTATCTTATTTTCTATCTTTTAGCTTCTACTTGGAGAACAAGTTGTTTTTCTCTTCAATATAGAATTGATCTAGCACTCTACATATAATGTAATCTGGTTGAAGGGAACAACAACAATTAAGCTTTTTGATACAGATCGACACGAACCGACCACTTGCGCCACTAGACCAGTTCATGAGCGTTGCCGGCCTAGTCATTTGAAAAATTATTATTAGTACTTATTAGTATTTCTTTTAATTAATATAAGTTTTTAAATAAAGTTTACGAACTCTTTCATGAGTTTTCTTTTCGGTTCTTTCCCGTGTCACTTTTATTGAACCAATAGGGCAGTTATAAATATCTATTATCTTTATCCTAATAATAACAAGAAGAATATTATTTGATCTAATCTCCTTTCTCTTCCTCTTTCTCGTCTCCTTCTTCCCTTGGCCAATTGGTCTTTCTTCCCTTCACTGGTTCGATTGCTACTGTTTATAATTTATTGGTACGAGAAGCTAAGTATTATCATATCCACTGGTGCTTTCATCCTTGAACTTTTCAATTACCATGTCCAACGAGAAAGAGACCTCACATGTTACTGACAATGACACTGATAGATCAGGAACAAATAATATTCTTCTCCAAAATCTGACATTGGAGATTTGTAATACTCGTCAAGAATAGGAGGTTCAACGTCGGTGGATGGATCAGGTTTTTCACATCATGGATACTCGTAATATCATAGATGACAAGAATCGGGGCATTTACGTGGACAACCCGTATAATAGTCCGTGTGGGCCACTGATCGATGCCCCACCGTGTCACCATCGGTCGACGCCCCACCGCCACGCCTTCCGATCGCCATCTCGTAGGGGTAGATCTGCCACGTCACGACCGCCACTTCGGCAAGGAGGAGCCACCGCGTCACGATCGTTACCCTAAAACTAGGGTTGATGCTCCTCGTTTCAATGGGTTGGATCCGGCTGGCTAGATATATAAGGTACAAGCGTATTTTGATTACCTTCATACTCCAACACATGAACGCCTTCAATTAGTGGGTATGTTATTTGATCACCCTGCATAGGATTGGTTTCATTATCAGAGACGGAACAACTGCATTGGTACATTGACGAGCACTTTTACGTCGTTATAAAAGCACTATCAAAGAATATTCCTAACTTCCTAACCTTAGTAAAGTGGAAGTAAGGGTCGAACCCACAGAGACTCGGAATATTTGTATTTAAGTAATATTACTAAATTAAAGGGGGATTTTGTGATTGTAAACTAAGATCTAAATTATTAAAACTAACTAAAACAAAGCAAGTAAATGTGATTTAAGATTCAAATATGGAGAAAAGCATCCAACCAGTTTCATATCCGTTGCATACATGAGATTTGATCCTTGATTATCCTTATTTCAATTTCCCTTGACTAATCTATTGTGAATTTATGAATTCAAGCTTAATGTGGTTGTTAATATACACCGTCTTTAACAACCTTTTAACCAATTAACCTAGAAAACCTTCTATGTCAGATTGATCATGCAATTTAGTTCAAAGCATTCAATAGAAACAATAATCATGAATTCCACCGTCTATTCATGAAGTCTTGCGATTAAATTCTCCGCATTTGATTAACCTTATTCCACCGTCTATAAGTTTAATCAAAGGATTCATCCATGAATAATCAAATTCCACCGTCTATTTAATTATTCTAGTTGTAATTCAACCTAGAAGTAGAATAGGTGGCCAATCTATAATAATCCTAAGCGAATTTAATCAATTAAGCACAGAGAGATTCAATCTAGTCAAAGCAAACTAAAATAATTCAAATCTCACAAACCATCATGCATACAACTTCAACTAACTAGTTGGACATGAGAAAATTAGCTAGAAATTGTCATTGAAGAAAAATAAAACTTATAAGAGTCAAATTGATCTTCAATTGAAAACTAGGGTTTTGTCTCCCACAAATCTCCAAACTCAAAATCAAACTTAGAACACAAGAATAATAGATAGCATCCTCCTAAGAAAAGTATTTATATCGTATCTAAAAATATTCAAAAAATACAAATAAAGTCGGCCCAAAAGATAACACGGAGGCCCGAGTTGGCGTCGTACAAACGCGCCAAAGCGCGGTTAAAGTCTCCCAAAGCGCGGTCGCGCTATGTCCACTCTGCCCGCGTTTTGCCTGCAGCAACTCTAGTGACACTTCAGAGGCTGTTTTGACCCCCTTCGAGTTGGAATTTGGACTCGGAGTAAAACTATGAATTGTAGCTCTTCGAGTTAGCTTTCCAATGATGCCAATTTAAGCTTCATCCGACCACTGTAGCTCCCAAACCAAGCATTGCAAGATGGAGGTGTCAAAACCAGACTCCAATCAATGACTCGGGTTTATGCGTTCTTTTCACACAAGCTCTTGGGCCTTGGTTCTTTCAATCTTCACTTGTATCACTCTAATCCTCATCAAACTCCACCATAGTCCACTAAACTTCGTCCCGTCCACGCTTGTTTACCTAAAGATCTGCAAAACCGAACAAAACAAGCGCAAAACCCGAATTTCCTAGAAAACCTAAAAACTAAGCTAAAATTAAGCTAAAATTAAGCTAAAACTAAGCTAAAAAAATATAAACATAAATATGCATCCTAAACACTACCTAAATGCAAGCTATCATACATGGGCAGTTTTTCTTGACGCAATTAAACAGAGATTTGACCCTCATCACTATGAGGATTATGTTGGCCTCATTGCTAAATTACAGCAGAAAACGACTGTGTTAGACTACTAGACTGATATTGAGGCCCTACTTAATAAGATTGAAGGGCTGCCAGAAGCAACATTCATTTCTTTGTTCAAAGATGGGTTGAAACAACCAATTAAACGGGAGTTGAATTTGCGGAATCCGACATCGCTAAGCCAGACTTTCGCTTTAGTTCGGGAACTTGTCGCCTTGTTTGTGAACACGATTGCAGAAATTGCGACTCAACGACGATGGAATCCGATAGGTTTCCACCCTAGCAGATAAAATAATTTTACTACAGCGTCAACTTCACAAACTACAACCTCTGTTGCTTCTCCGGGAACTGACTTGTCCTTGCTCCTTATTAAGCGACTCTCAGTCGCCGAGCATGAGGAACTAATCAAAAAGGGGTTCTGCTGGAATTGTGATGAAAAGTATGCTCCAAGCCATCGTTACAAACATCGGTTCTTGGCTCTGTTGGGTAGTGATGACACTGATGGAGAGGATGTCAATGATACAGTGGATGATAACTTAGCGGTTACAGGTGATGTTTCTAGTATTCACTTTATGGAAGGCCGCCTGAATCCCAAATCCCTTAAAATTTTGGGGTTCATAAAAGAAATGCCTGTGCAGGTTTTGATCGATGGGAGTAGTACCCTAATTTCGTCCACCATGAAGTGGCCGAAAAATCACAGCTTCCGTTGACTCATATTACTCCATTTTGAGTTTATGTTGGCAATGAGGCTTCTTTAGTCTGCACTCACCAATGTGCAACGAATCCGCTGATATCACAGGGACACTCCTTTCCTACCGACTTGTTTGTGTTGAAAGTACACGGGCCTCAAGTGGTTTTGGGTGTTCAGTGGTTACAAACTTTGGGCAATGTTGCTCATGATTATGCTCAGCTTACCATGGAATTTGCATGGAACGGTCAGTTGGTTATCTTACAGGGGGATCGTCAGATGCCGAAATTAATTTCCCTTAATGCTCTACAATCCTTATATGTGTCTATCGTTGCGATGACAACAAGTGTAACACTCCCTTACTTACCCTGGAGGTATTACCGCCAGTAACCCCGATTAGGACTAAACCAGAGTTACCTAAGGCTTTAACCTGACAGATCTCACTAGAATAAGGTAAAAGAAACCATTTAAAACCTAACAAAATTAAGTAAAACTTTACAGCGGAAAAGAGAATAAAAGGTCTTATACAAGCCTTAACATCAAAAGAATTAGTAAATAAATAGAACTACCTTCTATTTAAACAAAGTCTTCATCAAGTCTTCCTTAAGTTCATATTTCTGAAACTTAGCTTCGCTTTGAAGTGGTTCAACCATGATCTTCACTCAAGTATAGCCATTGGAAACCTTTCTTCAACTTCTGGAGCTTCAAACCTCTGAATTCGCCTCTAGAATCAACTTCCAAGAAGAACCTGATGTGTCGTAAACCAACGGTGGACACCAGCCGACCATATAAAAGAAAAGAAGATGGACGGGTTAGTCTAATGAAAGACTAAGCAACCGGAGAATCTAACTTGGTTCTTATGGTTGTAACTAAACATATTGGCATCCAAATCCGATTAGACTCGGATTATGATCCAACAGTTAGCAGTCTTATAGAGAAAAAGAAGGAGACTTGCATAATCAACCGAGAGAACACCACCGCTTGTGGTTTCTTTAAGAAGCATAAACAATTATTGGGAACTCATATTAATCACATAACATCTTGAAAAGTCTCCATCGACTAATCAGATTGACTTAATCAAAGTTTGATTAAGAATCATTCATAACCGGGAGTAAGAATGGTTATCGAATAGACTAACCATCCGGGTACATTAATGTGCCTAACACACTTATCTTATATTACTTTCAAAACTCCTTACAAACATGTTGGTAACTTTTAATAATCTGAAACCGCCGAGAATCCACATGTACATGTGACGTCAAGATGAGAGGGATTATTTCATCCATGATCATTGACGAACAACTAGTACTAATTGCACTTATCTATAAACACCTCCTCCAGCGTTGAGTGAGGTATGAGTCATGACCCGAATATTGGGATATGATAGCGAGTTAAACCTCCCAATATAGACAGTGTTATAAAGAGGTCATCGGAGACTCGGCTCCTACCCCTGAAAACTAACTTACTTCACAATAATGTTTCAGCATGAGAACACATACAAGGTCACACATAACGGACCTAAATCCAGTTCTATCACGAAACTGAATAAATAACATGGTCATTATTTCTAACAAATATAACGACCTATCATATTTTATTAAGCACACAAGTTGTTCCCAACACAAATATTAAATGGGATTTAATTCCTCATTTAATAACCATAATGCAAGAGAGAATTGTCCACTTGCCTTAAAAGGCGTGCTCAACGTCCTTAGCAATTCAACAGTAATCTTTATCACCCTTCTGTCAAATATAACAAAAGATTTCTCAACAACGAGCTCATGGATACACTTCTTAGTTGTATTCTCAACTCCTACAACTTTCTAATCGATAAACGATTTGATTTCCGAATATCGATTCATAATAAATCCTTAGTTATCATGCTTTAAGGAGCCATCTTGGCGGAATTATAACTAATTATCCGCTTCACTTTTGAAACAATTTTCTAAATAAAAACTGTTCATTAGCAACAGTTCTTAAAGGTGACCAAATCTCGGATCAAACGGATTAACAACGAATCCCGAGTAATTATCCGAAGCCCTTTACCTGCCAATCGGTGTCAAAACTTGTATTCGCTATAACTGAAGATCCGGACGTCCGTTTCTTGAGCGGTTTGAACCTGTGGGACCGTATCTGTAACACCCCCTTCCTACCCTGGAGGTATTACCGCTAGTAACCCCGGTTAAGAATACCGAAGCTACCCAAGGCTTTAAACTGACTGAACTTACTAGAACAAGGTAAATGAAACCATTTAAAACCCAACAAAATTGAGTAAAAATATTACAGCGGAAAATAAATAAAAGGTTCTTATACAAACCTTAACTTGAACAGGTTAAATAAATAAATAGAACAACCTTCTATTTAAAATAGATCTTCATCTAGTCTTCCTTAAGTTCTTATTTCTGAAACTCAGCTTCACTTTGAAGTAGTTCAACCATGATCTTCACTCAAGTATAGCCATTGGAAATCTTTCTTCAACTTCTAGAGCTTCAAACCTCTGAATCCGCCTCTTGAATCAACTTCCAAGAAGGACCTGATGTGTCGTAAATCAACGGCGGACACCAGCCGACCATATAAAAGAAAAGAAAATGGACGGGTTAGTCTAATGAAAGACTAGCAAGCGGAGAATCTATCTTGGTTCTTATGGTTGTAACTAAACATATTGGCATCCAAATCCGAATAGACTCGGATCATGATCCAACAGTTAGCAGTCTTATAGAGGATAAGAAGAAGACTCGCATAATCAAAAGAGAGAGCACCACCGCTTATGGTTTCTTTTAAGAAGCATAAACAATTGTTGGGAACTCATATTAATCACATCACATTTTGAAAAGCCTCCATCGACTAATCAGATTCACTTAATCAAAGTTTGATTAAGAATCATTCATAACCGGGAGCAAGAATGGCTTTCCGACTGGACGAACCATTCAGGTATATTAATGTGCCTAACGCACTTATCTTATATTACTTTCAAAACTTTTCACAAACAGGTTGGTGATTCATAATCGGCTCGAACTACTGCCGAAATATTTGGTACCGTAGAGATCATTGGAATATTCCATCCATGGTCATCTACCCTATACCTTTGGTCCCGTAGAGATCATAGGAGTATTTCATCCATGGTCATCTACCCTACACCAGGATCACAGGACTTAAGCTATCCTGGATCTCTCATTTGCATATGGTGAGGTAGAGATCCCAGAGGCCTATTACCAGGTTATCTACACTACACCATGCCGAACCTGCACTTAGCTAGAGTGCACCTTAAACCCCTTGCCCAAGCACAAGGGAAGAGTCATGACTCACCATTAGGATTAGGCCCCTCCTAATGCAATATTGTTTTAAAGAGAGGATATAAAACCACTCCCTGAACTATCTTAATCACAACAAAGTCTCAGCGTGAGACATCATACAAGGTCACCCACAACGGACCTAAATCCAGTTCTAGCGCAAAACTGAATAACAACATGGTCATTATTTCTAACAAATATAACAACCTATCATATTTTATTAATCATACAAGTTGTTCCCAACGCAAATATTAAATGAGATCCAATTCCTCATTTAATAACAATAACGCAAGAGAGAATCGTCCACTTGCCTTAGAAGGCGTGCTCAACATCCTCAGCGATTCCAACAGAAATCTTTATCATCCTTCTGACAAATATAACCAAAGGATTTATCAGCAACGAGCTCACAGGAACACTTCTTAGTTGTATTCTAAACTCCTACAACTTCTTAATCGATAAACGATTTAATTTCCGAGTATCGATATATAATAAATACTTACTTATCATGCTTCAAGGAGCCATCTTGGCGGAATTATAACTAATTATCCGCTTCACTTTTGAAACAATTTTCTAAATAAAAATTGTTCATCAGCAACAGTTCTTAAAGATTACCAAATCTCGGATCAAACGGATTAACAACGAATCCTGAGTAATTATCCGAAGTCCTTTACCTGCCAATCGGTAACCAAAACTTGTCTTCGCCATAACGGAAGATCCGGACGTCCGTTTCTCGAGCGGTTTGAACCTGTGGGACCATATCAACGTCAAGATTATAAAAACCATAAATTTAATTAGCAAAGCGGAACCGAAAGGCCCTTACTGTGGCTCCGCAATCAACCCGCTAATTAATTTCGATCGTATATACCTTCACTCGAGCCTATGGCTCGTTTAGCTCAATCATGGCTCGATCCCCGAGCCCGAGGGTGGCTGCGCATTGCCCGGCAGCAGCCCTTGCAATGGATGGTGGTCGGAGAAGCTAACGATCGCCGGCGGCGGGGCAACGAGGCAGAAAAGGAAGCCGACGGTGAAGGAATCTTCTCCCGAGCCCGTCGTCGTTCCGTCCTTTCTCGCTCTCGGTTCTGGTTTTACCGGCTGGTCCAGATCCCTCTTGCAGCAGCCCGCTCATGGAAGAAGAAGGTGAGAGGTGGAGGAGGTGAGGAAGAAGGTGATGGTGGCCGGCGGTGAAGTACTCCCGAGTTCGTCGTTCGTCCGTTCTCTCTCTCTCGCTTTCCTTCCTTTGGAATGAATTGTAAACTTTTGACGAGGCAAGAAGATTGGCGTGCTGCAATTCTATCTTCAATTTCCTTTGTCATTAAGCAAGCTAAAGAAAGGCGGTTTAAATGGAATTTTCCGTCCCGGAACGGGACTCGCGTTAAAGCGGTAAAATTAGGTACCTCGGGTGGAAAAACTCACTAAACGAAAAACGTCCTGTAAATTATGTAGACCAATAAAATCAATTTTACATGATTTTATCATGCTACAATTAATTTTTAAGGCTTCCGTTTCGCATTTTAAATCCTTTCCGGTACATAATTAAAAAGACGGCTTATCCAATAAATATTCTTTTTCCACTGAAAAATCCTAGAATTCACAACGATCCTTAAAATCATTTCTTTGTGATTTTAGGATATCACCAAGAATTTTATAGGATTTAATCTCCAACAAAAATATTGGATTAAGCGTTAAAACGAACAAAAAAGTTAAAAGGATATCCGAGAAAATTCAAAAATATCCATAAAAACCGCAGTTATTACATTAGTACCCCCTTAAAAATGGTTTCGTCCTCGAAACCAAGGAGAACTTAGATCATAAGGAAGGATAGCACAAACACACAAAACCACTATAAACCTATACAGAAGTTTGTAGTACCCCCTTAAAAAAACATATTGTTACTTCTGCACCAAGCACAATCAACCATTGCTTTGTTACCAAACTTCTTCTTTACAACGTTCATTAACTTTGAAAAATGACTCTATATTTCCCGTCTAGTTTCTCAAGTCTTTTCTTTACCTCCATTTTAGACCCAAGTAGCCTAACCAAAGGTTCTTTCCAGTATCTCGAAAGATTCAACATAGCGAGCATTTACGTTGTCTCGCTTTCCCCAACGGAATATGCCTTTCAAGGCGGATACTATAAATAAAACGTTGTTCTCTGCTGTGAACTCAGCATACTCTCAAAATAAAACAACACACGACTGTTGTCGATTTGAGCAGTTAGCACCCTTGGTCGTTAGTACGATATCAACTGCTGTTCTCTTGGCCAAGTCTGGCCCATGAAGAACCTTGTCAGCATTGTCATTCCAACAAATTGACAATCAACACTCCCGGCCTTACAAACCTCAAAAAGAGTCATTTTCTTTATCGTAAAATCAAAATTCTTGTATGTGAATTCACTCAAACTCAAACTCAAACTACCATTCCAACTCATGTGGAATTCAGAATACATGTCCTCAGGAGTTTGAATTTGTTTCTTTACATCATTCATCAATTTGATGAGGAAAACGAGTGCTAAAATTCAATTCAATCCACAAAGCTTGATGTCACTCCTTTCAAAACTTGGCATGAACCATCTATCTCAATCAGAGACAATAATCTTCGGAGTTTTATGAAGATGAAAACTGCATGCATGAACACCTCAACTAACTTCTGTACTCTTTAAGTCATCTTAAATGCATTAAAAAGAACACTCTAGATGAGTTTCTTAACAACCTCCATATTGCATTTTTCTTTCATTAAGTCTTGAACGACTAATGACAAGAATCCATTGTAACATCTTCCCACTTCCATTCTGAAACAGAAAGAGACTATAATATTTCATCTTGTCTTTTATGCTCAATCAAGACTTTCAGACAAACCACTATGCCTCCTTTGAAATAAGCTTTCAAAGCTCATCAACAACAGATACTCATGAACAGTTTTGAAACCAAACAATCCATAATCTTGAATAACAAATTCCAGTGTCTTACCTTCTTGATCTTCTCCATTGATCTTAAATAATATTACTCTCCCATACTACTTTTCCTTGATCTGGTCAACAAATTTTGAATAACATCCTAGGGTATTCACACAACCTTGCTGTCATCCAAACTAAACCTTTAGTCCTTCTCAAATTAGTTTCTTTACAAGGATTACTTAAAATCCTTACTCAATTTCCTTTATTGGGATAAAATCTCAGTATTACCTTAACCAAGAATATGAGATTTATTCAACACATGACAAGATAATAACCTATCTTGTCAATCCTTTACATCCTTTTCTCAACCAAAACTCAACTTGAGCATATTGACATTCAAAAGTAGTTATTTTACTCAACTATTTCAAACTACACTCTTACGCATTACTATACCAACATATTGGACAATAGTACCTTTAGTCCAATAATTTCCAACAAAATTGTCTCCATTGACAATTTTCAGTCTTTTTCATCAAAGAATTGTTTAGACTTCACTTACCATTCTGACTTGTTGAGCAACTTAACTCTTATGATTAAAAACATGTCCTCAAGTGTCCACTCTCTATATCCAACAATTTATCAGGCTGAGATTGAATATCAATACTAATTTACATATCCAAACTCCAGACCCATTGGAGTTCTGCTTAAAGTCCTCACTTGACTATCTTATCTCAAAGAGATTTAAGTTTTCAAAACAACCTGAAAACAAATAACAACAAATGGAGAAATTACTAGTACATCCTTTATTCCAAAGAAAGGATTACTACAATATCATTCCTTAGAAAGGGTTCCATTCCAGGAGTCCATATTAACTTACTTTCAAGGACAATTCCGCTAAAAAGGCAATGACTTTCTTAGGTCATGACGTCAAGTCGTCAACCAAGATGAACTACTAACAAACTGCTTAGAGAATTCCAATAATCGTTGACTGAAAACAATCCCAAACTTTTAGAGAAGTACGGAGTTACTCCATGCTCTTCAGAGACGAACACAAATTTGTAAAGAATCTTACCAAATTTCTTTACTTATAATCGAACTGTTTTGGGAAGTTTGACCATACTCCTTAAATGGTAACTCAAAGGAGTTTTACAAGATACTAGATATAGAAATTGCTATAATGCAAAAGAAAAATTGTATTTTTTTTCATCTCAACCAACTATACTTGCAAAACTCATATAATTGCAAAACTTATATGATTGCCAAATCATACTAGAAACTATTCTTTAAAACCCAAGGAATTATGTGATCTTATTCCACCATGTGATCAACATGAGGAGATAAAATAAACATAATCCTTTACTGCATTCTCATAGGAATAAGACATGTAATCTTGCCTTACCATGTGATCAAGATGGAAGACAAATCACATTCTTACTCACCACCATGAAAACCGTAGAAAATTTTATTCATGAATTCCGTATATCAAATCAACATTTCTTTAAAAAAAATTCCTACCAGAATTCTACAAAGTCATAAGATTTTTCTCAAATGAGAAAATCACAAAACAATTTCAAATATCCCTTAAATCATAACAGCTTGACAGGAACTCGACATAGTCTACAAGCATACAGGCTTTAACTTTGAATGTCGCTGAAACAAAGATTAGCTACTTTATGAAGAAATGGGCGCGTCAAGCCAATGCATCAAATAAAATTACTGACCTTATCTTAATGATGCAACTAACACTTTGTTCTAATTCTGTGATGATACTTGCACATTAGCTGACTTTACCAACTTGGCAAATGTTTTGAATCAAAACCGAGTCTCAAAGGAGCTAAGATACTCCAATTCACTTCTGAGCCCCACATTTCTCTTCGAATGTGACACTTTCTTCCCTCTTCAAGGTAGAACCTGATGACATACCTTGACTTTTCTTAATTAGACATACTGCTAGATTTTTCCATAATCCATAGTATTGAGTAATCTCTGCCTGATTTAACTCAGTCTTAGTCCAACTTAACTTCACAGGTTCAATAAAAGAGTTGATCACTCAAATCCACTTACTTGCAAACCTTAGGGAAAATGTGATTCCAACATTTTCATACCTATAGCAAAGATTCTTCTTTGATCATTCTCAACTTGTATGCCTCCTTGACATACTACTTTAAAGTTAGGCAAAAATGATCCAAGAGTGACTATCAAACTCTTTTGATGATTTTAAAGACTTTCAATCCTCTTCTCTTCAAACCAGGATGTTCCTTTAGTTTCCAATACCTTATAGCAAGGAAAAGCACATGATCAAACATGATATTCTTAAACACTTCCCAATTCTACATTGGTAATCAAACTAAACTTCTCCATCATTCCCTTGTCTTCTTGCTTAACTATAAGAAGATAACATGTACCTTTTTATCAACTTAAATTCAAACCACATTGCAAAGAAAGAGCTTATGGTTAGGAAGCTTGCCGACAACTTAATAGTTTCACCAGTACCACTTTAGACATTAGGTTTGATTGATATAAAATCTTCAAAATCCAAACACAACTGAAATTATCCTTTCAGCGATATAGTCTAAGCCTTATTGATGATAGATGATTGCTATTTTTCTCCCAACTATTTAAAATGTCAAAGGCAAACATGCTAAGATCATTCCTTGATTGATCTTTCTCAAAATTTAACTTTATCATTTCCATCCTTGAAGAAACATGAGCCAATCCGATTGGCAATTTAGAACATTTTTAATGTTGATTCCATTACTAGTCCCTTATAGACCTCAAGTCTCTTCTCATTATCCCGAGTTGGGTATCATACAACAAAACTCCAATAACGTTGTCATATAGGTTAGTCATCTGTATATCAACAATTCAATGTAGTCCATTAACACTTGCACTAAGTAGTTAACTGAGCATAAATACATCATCGATGAACTTCTTCTTGTTCAATCCTTTTTAACCAATCCACCTTATTCACAACAACCTTGATGATTAACCACTTGTTCACAACTTGAACTGAACCAACATTCTTCCTTTCTTTCTTACTATAATCATAAGAAATCCGCATTCCATTTAGGAATCTCAATCCTCTTGACTCAAAGGATAACAACATATATGAACATCTGAGTTCGAATACTCTCATATTCAAAATTGAACTGCATCTTCCAATAGTTTAACAATTCAGTTGATCCAATACTTGAGCACTTCAAAACTCTTTAACTTCCAACTGACAAGGAAAAGTACATAATACCCATGATTTTATACTATCGATTCACAAACATAGTTGTTGAAGAAAGTTTCCAAAGGTAATCCCTTTCTATTCAGGATTCTCTTACATCACTTCATGATCCATACTGATCTTTTAGAATCACTCAACACTCACAAGATTTTCCAAATCTTAATACTTAGAAGTAGAGGTTCCAACTCCAAACTTCTCTTGATACTCGAATTTCAAAATGTAGAAATTCCTATAAGAATTTACTCGTGAAAACTCTTACCCTTCAAAGAAACTCACTTTAAAATTTCCTTCTTATAGACAACACTTGAGCTTTCACATTTCAAGAAAAGAATTTCTTTCACATAAATTGAATCAAGATCCTTTCTAAACAAAAATTCTTAACTTGAAATCTTTCATCATACAAACTTAAAATAGGAAACCTTCAAAAATAGAAAGTCTTTATGAAGTACAATACTTAACTTCAAAATCTCACAAGAAGTTTCCTAATATGGAAGAAACGACGAGGGTACACCGAATTCAGACTCTCAAGAGAGAATAGGAATTCATTGAGAACTTGGTCTAGAACCGGGTCAACTTTAGGAATCTTCACCTAATCTTACTTTGGATCCTTCTCGGAATCCATTCCCATCTCCAGGAAATCAAATGTCCACTATAGGACCTTCTTCACATATGCTATTACAAACTTGTTACCTCGTGTTCTCCAATTCCCTTTCCTCCTTCTATCTCTTCACGAGTCTGACGTCCAATCTTAACCACTTTCCATAAATGGTTCTAAGATAACACCCATATAAAATTCTCCGTAATTCTATATAGAAGATAAAAGTCTTAAGCAAGACTTAGGAACTTTTAGCTCTGATACCACTTCTGTAACACCCCCTTCCTACCCTGGAGGTATTACCGCCAATAACCCCGGTTAAGACTAAACCAAAGCTACCCAAGGCTTTAAACTGACTGAACTTACTAGAACAAGGTAAATGAAACCATTTAAAACCCAACAAAATTAAGTAAAATATTACAGCGGAAAACAAATAAAAGGGTCTTATACAAACCTTAACTTGAACAGGTTAAATAAATAAATAGAACAACCTTCTATTTAAACAAGATCTTCATCTAGTCTTCCTTAAGTTCTTATTTCTGAAACTCAGCTTCACTTTGAAGTAGTTCAACCATGATCTTCACTCAAGTATAGCTATTGGAAATCTTTCTTCAACTTCTAGAGCTTCAAACCTCTGAATCCGCCTCTTGAATCAACTTCCAAGAAGGACCTGATGTGTCGTAAATCAACGGCGGACACCAGCCGACCATATAAAAGAAAAGAAAATGGACGGGTTAGTCTAATGAAAGACTAGCAAGCGGAGAATCTATCTTGGTTCTTATGGTTGTAACTAAACATATTGGCATCCAAATCCGAATAGACTCGGGTCATGATCCAACAGTTAGCAGTCTTATAGAGGATAAGAAGAAGACTCGCATAATCAAAAGAGAGAACACCACCGCTTATGGTTTCTTTTAAGAAGCATAAACAATTGTTGGGAACTCATATTAATCACATCACATTTTGAAAAGCCTCCATCGACTAATCAGATTCACTTAATCAAAGTTTGATTAAGAATCATTCATAACCGGGAGCAAGAATGGCTTTCCGACTGGACGAACCATTCAGGTATATTAATGTGCCTAACGCACTTATCTTATATTACTTTCAAAACTTTTCACAAACAGGTTGGTGATTCATAATCGGCTCGAACTACTGCCGAAATATTTGGTACCGTAGAGATCATTGGAATATTCCATCCATGGTCATCTACCCTATACCTTTGGTCCCGTAGAGATCATAGGAGTATTTCATCCATGGTCATCTACCCTACACCAGGATCACAGGACTTAAGCTATCCTGGATCTCTCATTTGCATATGGTGAGGTAGAGATCCCAGAGGCCTATTACCAGGTCATCTACACTACACCATGCCGAACCTGCACTTAGCTAGAGTGCACCTCAAACCCCTTGCCCAAGTACAAGGGAAGAGTCATGACTCACCATTAGGATTAGGCCCCTCCTAATGCAATATTGTTTTAAAGAGAGGATATAAAACCACTCCCTGAACTATCTTAATCACAACAAAGTCTCAGTGTGAGACAGTATACAAGGTCACCCACAACGGACCTAAATCCAGTTCTAGCGCAAAACTGAATAACAACATGGTCATTATTTCTAACAAATATAACAACCTATCATATTTTATTAATCATACAAGTTGTTCCCAACGCAAATATTAAATGGGATCCAATTCCTCATTTAATAACAATAACGCAAGAGAGAATCGTCTACTTGCCTTAGAAGGCGTGCTCAACATCCTCAGCGTTTCCAACAGAAATCTTTATCATCCTTCTGACAAATATAACCAAAGGATTTATCAGCAACGAGCTCACAGGAACACTTCTTAGTTGTATTCTAAACTCCTACAACTTCTTAATCGATAAACGATTTAATTTCCGAGTATCGATATATAATAAATACTTAGTTATCATGCTTCAAGGAGCCATCTTGGCGGAATTATAACTAATTATCCGCTTCACTTTTGAAACAATTTTTTAAATAAAAATTGTTCATCAGCAACAGTTCTTACAGATTACCAAATCTCGGATCAAACGGATTAACAACGAATCCTGAGTAATTATCCGAAGTCCTTTACCTGCCCATGGGTAACCAAAACTTGTCATCACTATAACGGAAGATCCGGACGTCCGTTTCTCGAGCGGTTTGAACCTGTGAGACCGTATCAACGTCAAGATTACAAAAACCATAAATTTAATTAGCAAAGCGGAACCGAAAGGCCCTTACGGTGGCTCCGCAATCAACCCGCTAATTAATTTCGATCGTATATACCTTCACTCGAGCCCATGGCTCGTTTAGCTCAATCATGGCTCGATCCCCGAGCCCGAGGGTGGCTGCGCATTGCCCGGCAGCAGCCCTTGCAATGGATGGTGGTCGGAGAAGCTAACGATCGCCGGCGGCGGGGCAACGAGGCAGAAAAAGAAGCCGGCGGTGAAGGAATCTTCTCCCGAGCCCGTCGTCGTTCCGTCCTTTCTCGCTCTCGGTTCTGGTTTTACCGGCTGGTCCAGATCCCTCTTGCAGCAGCCCGCTCATGGAAGAAGAAGGTGAGAGGTGGAGGAGGTGAGGAAGAAGGTGATGGTGGCCGGCGGTGAAGTACTCCCGAGTTCGTCGTTCGTCCGTTCTCTCTCTCGCGCTTTCCTTCCTTTGGAATGAATTGTAAACTTTTGACGAGGCAAGAAGATTGGCGTGCTGCAATTCTATCTTCAATTTCCTTTGTCATTAAGCAAGCTAAAGAAAGGCGGTTTAAATGGAATTTTCCGTCCCGGAACGGGACTCGCGTTAAAGCGGTAAAATTATGTATCTCGGGTGGAAAAACTCACTAAACGAAAAACGTCTTGTAAATTATGTAGACCAATAAAATCAATTTTACATGATTTTATCATGCTACAATTAATTTTTAAGGCTTCCGTTTCGCATTTTAAATCCATTCCGGTACATAATTAAAAAGACAGCTTATCCAATAAATATTCTTTTTCCACTGAAAAATCCTAGAATTCACACCGATCCTTAAAATCATTTCTTTGTGATTTTAAGATATCACCAAGAATTTTATAGGATTTAATCTCCAACAAAAATATTGGATTAAGCGTTAAAACGAACAAAAAGGTTTAAAGGATATCCGAGAAAATTCAAAAATATCCATAAAAACCGCAGTTATTACAGTATCAACGTCAAGATTATAAAAACCATAAATTTAATTAGCAAAGCGGAACCGAAAGGCCTTTACGGTGGCTCCGCAATCAACCCGCTAATTAATTTCGATCGTTAATACCTTCACTCGAGCCCATGGCTCGTTTGGCTCGATAGTGGCTCGATCCCCGAGCCCAAGGGTGGCTGGGCGTTGCCCGACAGCAGCTCTCGCAGTGGGTGGTGGTCGGAGGAGCGAGCGATCGCTGGCGACGACGTTTAACGAGACAAGAAGATGACCGACGGTGATGAGCTCCATCTTTTCTTCCCGAGTCCATTGCTCCGTCCTGCTCCTCTCGCTGGCTCCATTTACAGCAGCCTCGCTCAAGGTTTATAGAGAGGAAGAAGATGATGATGAGGTGGACGGGCTGCGGAGGAGGAGAAGAAGAGCAGTCGGCGGTGAAGAGAAGTTTGAATCCTTCCCGAGTCCGTCGTCGTTCTTCTCTCTCGTTCCTTCCTTTGTTTTTAAACAAATTGATAGACTTTGACAAGGCAGAAAAGATGTGTCGTCCCAATCCCACTCTCTCTGGTTCTTTCCTAATTAAGCAAGAGAAGGTCGGTTAATAAGGGATTTTCCGTAAAAAGAGTGGCCGGCCCTAAACGCTCCCAAGGGAGCTGGCTTTCTTCCTTTTCTGCCTTCTTCAGTTCTTCAGCATTCAAATAAATGGTGCCCAATTGCTAGTAATCGTCTTCTTCCCTTCCAATCCTTCCATGCTATTACTTGAAATTTTTTCTTGATTTGTTCTTATCTTCCTCTATGAAAATTTAGGGATTGGTAGTGTTATGGATCTAGTTTCTAGATCTATTTGTTCCTTCTCCCTTGTCCCCTTTAATCAGTCCCAAAACCGGTTTGAACCCTTCCTCAAACTTCCCGTTCATATCCCTCTTGATTTGCTATGCTTCTTGTTCCGTGCCTTCTTCAATTTTGAAGATTGATGATTGATGATTGAAGTTTGAAGATCGAAGATCGAAGTTTGAAGATTGAAGTTTGAAGATTGAAGATTATAGATTGTAGATCTAAAGTTTTGAAGTTTAAAGTTTTAAAGCCTTAAATTTTGTTATGACTAGGTTTGGTTTGTTGTTGTTGTCTCAAGATCACCATCTGCTAGATGGTGATTTAGGCTAGCCTTGCTTGTTGCTGGTAGCCTAATTTTTGCCAATGGTTGTTGTTGTTGCAATAACTTATCAAAAAAAAGAAAAGGGATTTCCCGTTTCGGAACGGGACTCGCGGTAAAGCGGTAAAATTATGTACCTTGAGTGCAAAAACTTACTAAACGAGAAACGTCCTGTAAATTATGTAGACCAATAAAATCAATTTTACATGATTTTATCATGCTACCTTCAATTTTTAAGGCTTCCGTTTCGTATTTTAAATCCTTTACAGTACATAATTAAAAAGACGGCTTATCCAATAAATATTCTTTTTCCACTGAAAAATCCTAGAATTCACACCGATCCATAAAATCATTTCTTTATGATTTTAGGATATCACCAACAATTTTATAGGATTTAAATTCCGACAAAAATATTGGATTAAGCGTTAAAACAGACAAAGAGATTAAAAGGATATCCGAGAAAAATTCAAAAATATCCTTACAAACCGCAGTTATTACAACAAGCGCGACCGCGGGAACCCCTGACACGACCGCAAATCACCCATACGCGACCACGACAACATTAGGCGCCGACGCACACACGGCACACCCAGGCGTGGCCGCGGGTAAATCCAGCGCGGCAGCAGCTAATGCTGTCGTGTTTCTGCTGAGCTTGCAACCAAAAATTTGAAATTTTTTACAGCTCCATGACTGCATGTTTCGAATACCCATCGGCCTACCACCTCAGGGAGCTTGGGAACATCAGATTCATTTACAACAGGGATCTAAACCCGTTAATGTTTGACCTTACTGCTATCCTTACTTTCAGAAATCAAAAATTGATCATCAAGTTCAAGATATGTTACAGCAGGGCATATATCATTCAACATAACACCAGCCCATTCTCATTCCCTAGACTCTTAGTTAAGAAAAAAGACAGCAGTTTCAGATTTTGTATTGATTAAAAGGCATTGAATGCCGCTACTGTGGTCGATAAATTTCCGATCCCGACTGCCGATGAGTTGCTTGATGAACTTGGAAAAGCTGCTTTCTTTACTAAGTTAGACATGCGCTCGGGCTATCATCAGACCAGAATGCACGCATCAGATATTTACAAGACATCATTTCGCACACATGACAACCATTTTGAATTTTTGGTCATGCCATAAGGGCTGACAAACGCGCCGTCTACATTTCAGGCAGCCATGAATCATATTTTCGGCCCTTACTTGTGGGACTTTGTTATCATCTTCTTTGACGACATCTTGATCTACAACTCGTCCTTGGACCACCACGTCAAGCACATTGATATTGTTCTTCAGACTCGGCAGGACAACCATTTCTTTGTTAAGAGTCCTAAGTGCTCTTTTGGGACGACAACTATTGAATATTTGGGTCACGTAGTTGTCGCAGGTTAGTTGTTGGCCGATTCGTGCAAGCTCAAGACCATGGCTAAGTGGCCTACTCCTAAGACAATCAAGCGATTGCGGTATTTTTTGGGTCTTACAGGTTATTACCGCAAATTTATCAGCAATTATGCCTTGATTGCAACCCCACTTACGACTCTTCTACAGAAAGATAAGTTCCTTTGGTCTGACATAGCAGAAAATGTGTTCCAACGTCTCAAAATGACAATGATGAGTCCACTTGTGTTACAGTTGCCTAATTTTACCAAGTCCTTTGTCTTCGAGACAGATCAACTGATGAAGGAATTAGAGCCGTCTTATTGCAGGACGAGCGACCACTGTCTTTTTTCAGCAAGACGTTGGGAATCCGGCGCCGCGCTTCATCGACTTATCATCGGGAGTTGTATGCTATTGTGTCCGCGGTTCAAAAATGGAGGCAATATCTATTGGGTAGGGTGACACGCTGGTTTTAGTACAGCGTAATTTTGTATTTTTATTAGGATTTTCTGAGTGTTTTAGGCTAGATTAGGATGATTATTTGTAATATCAGAAGAGCCTACAGTTGAAGATTTGGAAGACAGAAGTCCTAAAGATCGATTTGAAGAGTTATAGAAGACAAGATCCGCGCCCTCGGGTTGGACCCGAGCCCACGGAGAAGGAAGGCTCGAGAGAAGTGAAGACGCAGGAACCGCGCCCGCAGATGGAAACCGCGCTCGCGGTCCGTTGAGCATCCGCGGCCGAGGAGGTCGAGAAAATCCGCGCCCGCGGATCGTGGTTTTCCAGCGCCGACTTCGTCTCGGCTATTCTATCTTTTTATATTATTTGTATCTTTTAGGTTTCCGACTATTTTAAGTTAAGTTTCGTATTTTTAGTTCGACATTCTAGCATACTTTCAGAGATTATTCCAGTTTTTAGTTTTATTATGGAGAACTAATTTCCCTTGGAGTTTGTTAAATCAAGGGAGCCTTTTTATGTAATTCGTGAGATTCTGGTAACTTTTCCATCCCTTGGTTAATATCAAAACTCTTTTGCTTAATTTTATAATTATCAATTGATTTCTCTTGGTGCGCAACTTGTTGAATTTGATTGATATTCTATTGTTTGGATTAGTTTGATTGTTGTTTGTGCAATCTTATTTATCCTTGAAACAACTCTTTTCTAGGACTGTGGACTAGAATTGAGAAAGAGTGTTTGATTGTTATTTTATGCATGAGACTTGTAGCTTGATTGCATGATTTAATATCCTTCTATCCTTAATATTTTGCATGATTTGAATTAAGCGTTATTGTTCATATCATCCTTTCGCTTGGACCGTGGACAAGCGGAAATCTTTTATAAGGATTGGAATTAACCTGGGAATTAATAGAAAAGTGGATGAATCAATGATCGGATGATTAAAAAGGTGGAATTGGTTGAATAAACTCTGCTTTTCCTTAATTGATTTAATACTTGAAATTACTTGCTTGTCTAAACTCCCCAAACCCTTGTCTTGTTAATTGCTGATTGTTCAGAATCCCGATTCTCTTAGGTTCGACCCCTTGCTTGCTTACTATACTAGTTAGTAGAATAGGGTTATTTATTTTTGATCTTGGCAACAACGACTTTAGCCGAGTCATAGGGAGTTCTTGATTCGTACAAACCAGAAAAGTTTAAAGGAACTTCTCTCTCAAGTCATTCAGACCCCGGATCAGCAACTTTTTTATTCGAAAGCTTATGGGATACAAATTCCGAATTGAATATAAATCTGGGGTCAGTAACAAAGTACTAGACGCCTTGTCACGCTAGTTGTATGATTGATGACGAAGCTTCTTTGACACAATTTTTGGCGTTTTCCACTCCAATGCCGGAGTTGTGACACCGAGTTCATCTTGAGAATTCGGTCTTACCTGATTTGTTGGCTTGGCACTCCGCCGCGGCTGTCGGAAAATTAAACGCACCCTGTCGAGTCCACAATGGCACTCTTTATTATGATCATCGATTGGTGATGGGCTGAGATTATCCAATTAAGGAAGAGGTTCTTACAGAATTTCATTCTTCTCCCAACGCTAGTCACCCAGGAGTGGAGCGCACTTTTCGCCGAGTTGCAGAGGTGTTCTTTTGGCAAGGAATGCGTGAAGATGTCAAACAGTTTGTTGATTCTTGTTTGATTTGTCAATCTACCAAATATAGTACAAACAAGCCCGCCGATCTTCTTCAACCGTTATCGATACCCCAACAAGTTTGGGATGCGGTTTCCATGGATTTTATAACTGGTCTTGCACCCTCTCGAGGGTATACAACTATTTTGGTGGTTGTTGACCGTCTCTCGAAGTACACACATTTCGGTGCCTTGGGCACGAATTATGACACCGCTATAGTTGCCACCTTGTTTGTTGAGATTGTTTTCAAACTTCATGGAATTTCGACCTCTATCCTTTCCGACATAGATGATATTTTTACTAGTAAATTTTGGAGGGAACTACATAGGCTAAGCGGAAGGACATTGCTCCATAGTAATGCCTATCATCCACAAACGGATGGCCAGACTGAAGTCAAGAATCGGGGAATCGAACAATACTTCCGCTCCTTTACTCAAGGCCGACCCAAACGCTGGTATGATTTCCTCCTTTGGGCTGAATTAGCGCCGACTAGTACATTCCATGAGAGTTTGAAAATGTCGCCATTTAAGGCATTGTACGACCGTGAGGCCCCACCTATTGCTCGGTTGACGTTGTCGATTGGCCTTGTCACGCCCGCCGTGGATCTCATCTGCGACTGCGAGCAGGTTTTGGAGTTAATCCGCACAAATTTGCGAAAAATGCAACAGCGCATGGCCGCACAGGCAAAAAACATCGTCGCGATGTTGAGTTCAAAGTCGATGATCAAGTTCTGCCGAAACTTCGGCCCTACCGCCAACATTCGGTTGCTAAACCGCTCTCCACTAAATTAGCGCGTCGTTTCTATGGGCCATTTAAGTTTATTGAACGGATTGGACCTGGTTGCATACGTTTTTTCTTGATTTAAGACTTGAGGACAAGCCGATTGTCAATGGGGGAGAGATTGATACAGACCGGCACAAGCCGACAACTTTGGCCACGAGACCAGTTCGTGAACGTCGTAGGCCTAGTCATTTGAAAGATTATTATTAGTACTTATTAGTATTTCTTTTAATTAATGTAAGTTTTTTAAATAGAGTTTACGAACTCCTTCATGGGTTTTCTTTTCGATTCTTTCCCAAGTCGCTTTTATTGAACCGATAGGGCTGTTATAAATACCTATTATCATTATCCTAATAATGACAACAAGAATATTATTTGCCCTAATCTCCTTTCTCTTCCTCTATCTCGTCTCCTTCTTCCCCTAGCCAATTGACCCTTCTTCCATTCACTTGTTCGATTGCTACTGTTTACAGTTTATTGGTACGAGAAGCTAAGTATTATTATCGTATCACTTTTGATACTTTTATAGTTTTATTATTAATTAACTTCGCCATGTGCTTCCGAACCACCTTCGATCTTGAGAAATCATAGAGCATTAGAGCTCGAAAACAATTGTAGTTTTCTCTGAAACGAGAATTAGCATATGTATCACTTATTAATAAAGATATATGAAGGTATAGTAGAAACGTACATGAAGGGGGAAAATAAAAACAATCGCACGTCAAGGAATTCACATAGTCAACCTTACGTGCGTACAAGCAAAATGGAGGTATACATAGCAATTAGATCGAGTCTGAAATCTGAAAGCACGCCTTGCTAATCAACGTTTCCTGCCTAGCAGACTACATTAATTAAGCAAGTTTCCGAATAAAACGATGGAGACTCCAAACACCAACCAACTGAAACCATGAGATACAGCGCCGTTCTCTTTGGTGGTGGAAGTGGGTGGCGTGGTTGGAGGGGTTGATGTGGGCGGGCTCAATACGGAGGGTGGAGTCGTCGGGGCTGAGCTGTCACTAGGAGGTGAAGGAGGGCTGGTGGTGGTGGTGGTCGACGAAGCCTTGACGTTGACCTGGAGTCTCATCCCTGGACAATGACCAAAAACTCCACAGATGAAGTAGACCGGACCCTCTTTGGTCAGCTCGTATTTGGTGTTGCCGCCGTCGTCGGAGAAGCTGAAACCGCTTGTTTGGCAGTTGGTGTACCCTTCTTTGCTCACCACATACACACTGTGTGCACCACTTCCATACGTGAACACTGTTTTCATTAGATCGATCAACATGGACGATCGCGAGTTAATAATGTTTGACTTGTCAATCATAATGAGAAGTGCGTTAAGAATAGTTACCTATTTCGTCGCCCACATAGACATCCTTTGAAGGCCATTCCGAGTAATCTGAGTTGAGACTCCAATCGACGGTATGAGTTGTTGCATAGACTGCGAGTGGAGCGACAAGGAGAAACACCATGAGCATGAGAGAAGCTGCAACGGATGCCATGGCTACTTACGTAGTAGCTTAATAATTAAGTACAGTTTCACTTTTGATTCAATGAGGCAAGTCTTTCTACCTCCTTTTATATATCGACCGGCCTCTTAATTTGGCGCGGAGACTTGATTAGTTGATTGGGAGTGAAATAATAGAGATAGTGGGGCACCAAAAACTCAAGGTAGAGCTAGATACGTGTTGTTGCTGTTGATGGGTATAAATTATAACATTCTCATAATACTCGTATAGATGTGCAGGCAATTATCCTGATCATGGTCATGAAACGATCTAAACAGCTGGAGTTGTACCTACTACTTAAAAATAAGTTTCTATTATATTTATGTAAACCTTTATACAGAGGTAGGTTTTAACTGATTTTGTGTAAAAAAAAATTTTAATGGTCTAGTATAAAACTGCTATGCATGTAACAAGCTTTTTATTTGAATTTGAAATCCTAGATCGCTTGAGGTAAATATAATTGATTTATGAAAGAATTTGCTAAAAGGGCAAAAAATAATAACCTAATTAGCCGTTTGTCACCAGATCCATTTTTTTAGGTTTTTGTTAAGTATAAAAGGTCTCTTTTATTTTTTCTGTCACCTCCTCGTATTTTTCTCCCGATTCCGTAATTCCGTCCTTATTCTCTCTCGTTCCTTCGTTCCGTTTGTGTATCAGTTGAATAAACTCTGATTCTTTCTGGTTTCTTCCTTCTTGTGCAAATTTCTTGCTTGTTATCCCCAATTTCCTCTATTCCGTTTGTTCCATTGAAGTTCTAAACCCTAATTTTCAGAAATTTTGTAGATCTGGTGTTGTGCACAAGAGGCAAGAGGATCTTGTAGTCTTTGAGATGTTATAGTCTTTGCGGGATCCGAATCGGAGGGAGAAAATTAGGCCGAGGGAGAGGGAGAGGCGGTGGAGGGAGTAGCGGACGGGGTGCGAGAGGAGGTGGCCAATCAGCGGGAGGGAGAACGACGACGTCGATAGGTTTCGACTCAAAATTTTCAAAATCTGGAATCCATTTTTTGAAAGTGTTTATCAGAGGAGATTCAACATCGATAGGTAAAGTTTGATACATTTATTTTAGAAAAGAATTTGCTAAAAGCATCCTTTATTTTATTGACATGGTTTTTATTGAGTAGTTTTCTGCTTTTCAGCACTGTGACGGGTGGCAAGAACAACTCTTAGGAGTTCAGGTATACCTACTATTCTCTAAGGAAGCTGTTTATGACTCTCTAAAATGGTTTCCAGTTTAACAGTTTTGTTCCATACACATAAGTTACTTTTTGATTGAATTTACAACTGATGATTATGTGGGTTTTTTGCCAGACCATTGTTGTTGCAGCTGTAATTCCTTATGGTGTTGTGCAGTTTGGCTCCCTGATTAAGGTAAGATATGCCCGACTTTACTATTATGATGTGTGCATAATTTTGTAGCTAGGCGCAGGCATACCTCAACTCTAATTTTCCTTATTAGAATAACCAGCAAGATGTGTGTAGGTAAAGTTCCAAGTTGTCTGTCCTAAATCATAAATCTTTTTCTGCAACATGCGATCCTGCTACATGTGGAGAAATTGATAATAGTTTTGTCCGAGGAAAGAAGCTTTAGTGCAAAGTCAAAAAAATTTATTTCGAATTCTTTTATTTTGATCGTTGGTTGTGTTTTGTTTTGTTTAACCGGATCTTCTACAAGTTGCTTTCACTTATCTACGTTAAAAAAATGTGGTATGTATGCCTGCGCTTATCTACGTTAATATCAAAATTAATTAAGTAGTACTATCAAAGCACTTATCATGTATACTATATTTCTTATGGTTCAACATGTATACTATATATCTTATGGGATTTTCTACATGAATTTTACTAGTTGCTTTTCTATAAGTACGTATGTATGCATAATTGTCCCGTGCTGCCGTGCATTGACATATGTCTTGTGCTGATTAATTAATTGAGATATATGATTTCTGAGTGATCCATTTGAAAGAATGAACAAACTATTTTCATGTGGTGATGAGATTTGATGACAACTATTTTTTTGTGATGATGATAAAAGTGAACAAACTTTAAGTGATGACAGTTTGATGACTTAAAGTATTTAGCCTATTAGCTCAAATGGTAGCATTTTTCTTAAGAAATAATGATGTGGGTTCAAATCCCACATAGGCTATTAATATATTTTTTGATGACAAGTGATGTTATTTGATGACAATTTTGTTTTTATATGTTTATTATAGTTGTTTTTATGTGCTTGAATGTCATCAAGGCCGTTTAAAAACATGTGATGACACTCGATGACAATTTTTTATGAGACTTGTTTGTCATCAAGACCCTTTTGATGACAAATTGACAATCGAACCGTCATCAAATGATAGATGTTTAATGACAACTTTGTTTTCTTTTATGCGGTGATGAGATTTGATGACAACGATTTTTTGTGATGATGATAAAAACGAAAAAACCTTAAGTGATGACAGTTTGATGACACTTTTTTTGTTATCAAGGCTCTTTTGATGACGAATTAATCGAACCATCATCAAGCAGTGATGATAATTGATAACAATCGAATCGTCATCAAATAGCGATGACGATTCATGAGAATCGAACCGTCATCAAGTAGAGATGACATTTATGATGATAGTTGATGACAATCAAACCGTCATCAAGTAGTGATGACAGTGATGATAGTGATGACACATATTTGATGACGCTTTAGTGATGATAGTTTGATGACACTTGTTTGTCATCAAGGCCCTTTTGATGACAAATTAATCGAACCGTCATCAAGTAGAGATGATAGTTGATGACAATCAAATCGTCATCAAGTAGTGATGACAGTTTATGAAAAAATCGTACGTGATGACACATATTTGATGACACTTTGAATAATGATACTAAAAATTATATGTGATGACACTAAAAAATTAAACGTGATGATAAATATTTGATGACAACTTTGTTTTTTTTATTTGTGATGACAATTGTTTTTTAAGCGGTGATGACAACTATTTTTATGTGGTGATGATAAAAACGAACAAACTTTGAGTGATGACACTTGATGACGGTTGTTTGTCTTCAAGACCATTGTCATCAAGGCTCTTTTGATGACAAATTAATCGAACCGTCATCAACTTGTGATGATAGTTGATGACAATCAAATCGGTATGAGAAGTGATGACTCTTGATGACAGTTGATAACGGTTGATGACGATTGATGACAGTGATGATAGAGATAATAGTGATGATAGTCATCAAGTAGTGATGACAAGTGATGACAGTGATGATAGTCAAACGGTCAACGTCAGTCAACAGTCGGTCAACGGACGAGTCAACCCGATCAATGACCGAGTCAACTCGGTGGGAGTGGGGTGAGGGGGTCGGTGATGGGGAGTTTTGCTATTTTGCTAATTTTCACACACTCCTTAATATCCACCTAATTAGGCTTTTTTTTTTTTGCTATTTACTTAATTCATCCTTGATTTATCGCATCAGAATTGATATGCGCGCATGTCATAAACACTATCATAAGATTATATATTTACTCGAGTTTTATTACTTAAAATTACATATATTATTGAACTTAATTATGTGAAATGTTAATCGTTTAAGGTAGATGTTATGTTTTCATATGTTGGATCTTGGATAATTATGCACTTGTTTTTTTGGTAGAAATTATGCCCTTGTTTTTTTTGTAGAACATGAATATTTTACGAAGTTTTATAAGTTAAAATGGAATTTTTATACAATATGTTTTTTACAATTTTAAATGAAAAAGCTCAATAAATATACACCATTTTATTTCACTCGACAGATGACGGATCACATGCGATGATGAGTTTCACAAATGATTGATATGTCGAATGCAGGGTCTAGTGATAGACGAGACCATCCATCCATAACACTATCCATGTCGGAATCGCAAAAAAAGGATCACCATTTGAATTTTTCAAAAACAATGTTTCACTGTTGAGAGACTTGAGAGGGGGTCAAAATTACAGTTATGGGCCTTAACGAAGCCCAAATGGTTTATGTGGCTGCCATTTGAAGTGGACTGAGCTCTGTGGGCTTATTACCCTAAATGGTCTAACTGTCTGTTTGTTTGGTGCTGGAAAATTTCTCCGTCCGCGTATTATATGAAACCAAAATAAAATAAAATATACTCAGTAATGAAGTAAATGAGGAAACATGTGAAGTGGGGAAATCTGGAAAAGCTGGCTTGCATCATTGTATCATTGTATGGTTGTCTTAAACAGGTTGGGGAAAGGAATCATCAAAGGATCAAATAAATAAACTCGTCTCCTCTTACTACTCAAAAATAATGCAATTCCATCACAATAATAAGCAAACAAAAAATTATCTCATAATTTTATTATATATTTTTTAAAAAATCGTATTCATTTGTTCAATTTATTGATAAATTAGCCAGGGGTGATTTGATTAAAATCCCTTTCCCAAATTCCAAGGCCACCCAACCCCCCATCTCGCCCTTCCTCCTCTTTTCAAAAAGCAACGAAACAAAGTGCAGCATGATACTCGTATTCTATTGCAATTTTGTAGTGCTAATTGCTAAGTTGTACTCGTATTATTTTTTATTTTCTCTTGGAAAGCTAGCATAATAAGGGAGGAGGGAGGAGTAAAACATGGCTGCTCATCATTTGAATCACTAACTCTTTCACATGACTTGAGCCCTTAAAAGACTGAAAAAGTTATTTTTAATTAGTTTTTCGGTATGACCGAGTTTGGTTGATTTTTATTTTTATCAACAAAAAAAAGGAACACGTTCGTTATAATTTTGGTTTGAGCGTAGTAGAGCCAGCCTCCTTCGGTCAGGTAGGATGGGTGTGTATTTTGAGGAATTGGTCCCATGTTTAGCTTTAGCCTGCTGAGTAGTTACCTTACCCGTTACCACCCTATATACATTGTACAGTATTATAAAGCTATGAAGAAAATCAATCAGAAATGGTATAAGTACATGATAGATGTGTTTAGAGAGCTGGTAAAAGCAAGCTAAATTGTGGAATTTGGGGTCCAATTGGAGTCCAACTTAACGAATATTTTAGACACATACAACTATACAACTGGGCGGAGGAGCCCACACACATTTGTATGTATAGGGCAGTCAGTATATATAGTTATGTTCTGTACGTAGTTTTAACCAGTCTCTAGTAGTATGTACCCATGCAGTATGCACGCCTTCTTCTCACGTCTTTTTCAATTGTAGTATTCAAACCTACCCACCATTTTCAATTATTATTCATCCACACGAAATAAGAAAACAGAATCCATATGCATTTGCCTCAATTGACCCATATGGCCATGAATCCCCAACACATACATAACATGAAGGCTTATTGTCTTACATCTTTAATACACACGTTAGATCATGCATTATAATATGCAATATTGCAATCCTGTGAAGAAGTTATCTCACATCTAAAGTTTGGGCCATAAATTTACCTAATATATAAGTTTTTGGCTACTTCTTCTATTTTCAATTGATTTTATGATGAAAACCCAAATTGACTTGTGTTGGGCGCGCTCAGCGTATGTGCGTACAAAACAGATACCCCTCCATCAATATTGGCCCATGTACTTCAATAGATCCATTGTTATTGGTAAACAATATGGTTGTTTATTCTATTGGATTGAGTTCGAAGTCAGATCATCGAGCTACATCTCCTGTTAATACATGTCCGGCCGGATACTCGAGCTAACTGCGCCTTTCATTTTTCCAAACATATTGTATTATAATGTAATTTTTGTACAATATTAGCTCATGTATTATAATACAAGGTAATGCATGTATGATAATGTTGTCTCGAAAAAAATCCCATATTGATAAAAAATAAAATAAATAAGGTTGCTTTTTGGATGGGATTCAGATGGAACATGTATCATACTATCATCTACCCACATCTCCTAAATCCTAATCATAGCTCATATTGTGATACTCAAGCGGATTACGCCTTCTTTTTCTTTTCCAAATATCTTAAAACCGTTTCATGAACGGATGAGAACTGTTCAGTTCTTCTCCCAAGGACCAACCGCTTGGACTGGCTCCTCACCCAGTTGAGGAAGCTAAATGAATCCAAGTTGGCTAGACCTACGCATACATAATGTAAAGGTATTTATTCACAATTTCTTAGATACTTCATGTCAAATTTGATTTGTCAAATACAATTATACAAGGAACTCAACTTTATTCAAATTACGCATGAAATAATCAAAACGTCACCCTCCTATATGTCTACCTACCTATACATCTCTAATTCTACATTTCTACGTTGATTTTCCTTGCCATATTTACAAGCAAAAATACTTTATTGACAAACAAAAACCATCATCCACTAAACATAAACATAGAGAGAGAAAGAGAAAGAGAAAGGAGGGAATGAATATGAAATAGGATCCGTATATTGACAAGCTGTGTAGCCCAAAGCAGGAACAAAGTCACAGGTGGCCCCCTCTACAATTCTCACCAGGGGTCCCCACACCTCGCCTTTTTCTCCCTCCTCTTCTTCCCTCATCCTACTACTATCCAGTACAAGTATACAAATACAAGCCAAAAACCAAAAAAGCAATGGAGGAAGGCGCAGATTGTCAGTCGTAGCAATTTTGATTTTCCCTTTTCTTTGATGCAGACCCAACAGCCAAGTGGAGTGACGATTAATAAAGAGAAAGGGGAGTAAGAAGAAGCCGAGAAGATTCAATGATAAGACCTACCTTCTTCGTCCTTAACCCCCGGTTTCTCTCTCTGTCCCTGGGTCCTTGCGCTGCCATTAATTTGATTGTACTCCTGCATCTAGATCCACCGCATTCACTTTGATTGTGTTAATTACGCGCTCAGCAATTTCTTCCACACCCTCCGCTGTTCACTCTTCTAATGTACGCTTCCGCTTTCCCCATTCTCGAGCTTTGACTGCTTCTCCCTTTCGGTTGACTCTGGTTTTTCCCAAATTGATTATTGTTTGTTTCGATTTCTGCTTAGTGGCGTCTTTTTTGGGAGTTTCTGGTTGGTTAGGGTTTTTACCGCTGTTTATTTCCTCCGGAATCACGGGCTTTGCTCTCTTTTTGTCGCCGCCGCTAATGTCGAATTTTTAACCATTATAATTTTGTTTTGTGGTTTATTATTCAACTCTGGTTGCTTGTCTGCTGATGAAATCTCAAGTCAAATTATGCCTTTATAGGGTTTGATCTGTGACTATGAGCTGGAAATTTGATGGGTACGCTGTTGATTTATGTTCACAATGAAGCTTGTTCGCTTGGCAATTTCAACTAAGCTAGATTTTTCAGACTTTTTATCTTCACTAGAACCTGGTTTCTACCTCTGAGCTTGGTGATTTTTATTTTTTATTTTTTACTTTAGATATGAAAAATCCGGGATGTATGGGATTGGGAGCTAATCTTCTATCTTGTGTTTATGTTTCAGTGCTGTCTTCGGTTGTGGAAAGTTCTGTATGAGGATACCTGTGTGGTGAGAAGCCATGGAAAGAATCCCAGAACTTAAGATGATTCCTGGACGGTTTCCCTCTATGAACCATGTAGCGGGTCCAAAGGTTTCAGCTCCAAGAGCACAGATGAGTCGACGCGAATCAAGGGAGCCCAAGGAGTTGGAGTTTTCAGTAAGAGTATGGAAAGGAAAACACTCTTTGCAAGATCAAGAGGAGCTTATGGTGGATACTGTTCCTTCTAAGCTCAGTTCTGATTCCTTTGAAGATGGAGGATCAATCTCTTTTCGAGGTGCAAGTCACCCACCTGAGCCTATTGACACAGATTCATCTAAACCTGTGTATATGCCAATTGCACAAAAGAAACCCGAGCCTAAGGGTCCTTTTCTTGATGATCTCTCCATAAGGGGAACGAGTAAGAAACCAAGTCCAGAAAGCTTGGTGATAGAAGAACCTAACGATTTAGGAGCTGTGTCTTCTCCATTTATGGTACCACGTGCTTCTCAGAACACAGAGGCTTCTCTTCCTCTAGATTCTGAGAAGGAATGTGTTTGGGATACTTCTTTGCCACCAAGTGCAAATGCTAGTCCATATAGTAGCATAGATAGTACTAGTGTGGTAAGAACTATGAGTATTGCTAATAGTTGTGCTAGCACATATAGAAGCGACTGTGCTACGAGTGATGGCATGATTAGTATTGATAAAAACTATGAGAGTACGAAATTCAGTGTGAGAGGAGATTCACTTGAGAGCGCCAGGACTAGCATGAGCCGTGCTAGTAATAGTAGCGGTTTCAGTGATGATAGTAATTGGAGTAATCTCACAGGAAGTGCTAATAAGCCACATAAAGGGAATGACCCAAGATGGAAGGCTATTCTTGCTATTAGAGCTAGAGACGGGATTTTGGGCATGAGCCATTTTCGTCTTTTGAAAAGGTTGGGGTGTGGGGATATTGGTAGTGTGTATCTTTCTGAATTGAGTGGCACTCGGTGCTTCTTTGCTATGAAGGTTATGGATAAGGCTTCTCTTGCTGCCAGGAAGAAGCTGAACCGAGCTCAGACTGAAAGGGAGATTCTGCAGCTTCTTGATCATCCGTTCTTGCCAACCTTGTACACCCATTTTGAAACCGATAGGTTTTCGTGCTTAGTCATGGAGTATTGTCCAGGTGGTGATCTACATACTTTGCGCCAACGCCAGCCAGGAAAACACTTTTCAGAATATGCAGCAAGGTATCTTTAATCTTCCTTGCATATTCAAATTCCATGATTGCCTTTCATAATTCCAAGTAGGGTGTGTTTGGATTACCGAAGATAAGTATTCTGGATTGAGGGCAAGATAATGAATTATCTTGGGTAATCCAAACTCACCCGTAATTGCCTTTTATCTTGTTGAATTCAGTAATCAGAAGTATCAGATTATGTAAATCTGGTGAATTTTCATCATCTTATAATGCTATGGTAACAAATATATCTTGTAATGACATCCTTGTTTACCATGCTGGTTTCTTAGGTTCTACGCTGCAGAAGTTCTCTTGGCACTCGAGTACCTGCACATGCTAGGTGTCATTTATAGAGATCTGAAACCCGAAAACGTTCTAGTCCGAGATGATGGCCACATAATGCTCTCGGACTTTGACCTCTCTTTACGGTGCACATCATCACCAACTCTAATTAAGAATTCAGATTCTGGCTCCGGTAATGCATTCTGTGCACAGCCAACATGCATAGAGCCCACATCAGTTTGCATCCAACCAGCATGTTTTATCCCAGGACTCTTTCCAAAGAAAAACAAGAAAAAAAACCGACTTCTCAGAAATGAACCCAGCTTCCAATCTGGGCCCCTCCCTGAGCTAGTTGCTGAGCCTACACAAGCCCGATCCATGTCCTTTGTTGGGACCCACGAGTACTTAGCTCCTGAAATCATCAAAGGAGAAGGTCACGGAAGTGCAGTTGATTGGTGGACGTTCGGTGTCTTCTTACACGAGCTCTTGTACGGGAAAACCCCGTTTAAAGGCTCTGGAAACCGGGCCACTCTTTTCAATGTCGTAGGGCAACAACTCAAGTTCCCAGAGTCACCATCTACTAGCTATGCAAGCCGGGACTTGATCAGAGGCTTGTTGGTGAAGGAGCCACAGAACCGACTTGGTGTGAAGAGGGGAGCTACTGAGATCAAGCAGCACCCTTTCTTTGAAGGTGTGAATTGGGCTCTTATTCGTTGTAGTACACCGCCAGAGATCCCGAGGCCAGTGGAGATGGAGTTTCCTGGTAAGTTTGGAGTTGTTGATCCGGTTGGGGTCGGTAGTGCTAGTAAAAGGATGGCAAGTACAGAGATGAAAGCCGGTGGGGGTAAGTTTCTGGACTTTGAATTCTTTTAGTTCCAAATACATATAAAAGAGAGTAGCACTCTTTTTTAAGTGCTCAGCCAAGCTTAATGTTAGAAGAAACCCTTTTCGAATTCATTGTTGGAAATCTAAATCCATGATTTACAATTTCAAACGAAATCGGTTGTGTAATGAACCCATCTGAAGTAGGCTCTCCTTGTATCTGTCTTTAACATTCTTGTGCACCTGTGAATTATGAAGTTTTTAGTGCTTAAACTAGCTTGTTTTTAATGTCTTCAACATTCTCCTTGTAGTTGTTTTGTGAATGCCTTCCGATTTTGGGAAACCTAGGATATTAAACATTAGGGCTAGGTTCTTTTGTTACACCTTTTAATGAAGTTTGAACTCAGAATCTTGTGGTTGACCACCTTGAGTTCCTCTCTAACCTCAATAGCTGCTACTTTCAGTGGACCATCTACTCTAGATCATGGTAAATGGAAGGAGGTTTTTTCAGTCAAAAAAGAAATGGCCACAAAGCAAAAGAAAGTGGTACCAGTAAAACTGTGCAGTTCTGGTGGGTTCTTTGGATTTGTTTTGTCACTGTTCTAGTTTTCTTTCCTGACGATAATGAAAGATCCTCTTTACGCTTTTTTTCCCTGTTCAACTCTTGTGGTTCACTCCATTATGCCTAGCTTTTGAAATTTGACCATGCACCATCTGGAGAGAAGCAATCAATTAGAGCTATCATTTCTTCCACCACATTGTGCGCTACTATAATCGAGTCACCTTCTTTCTTTATTTATTTACTTTTTGGAATTTATACATTATTATGTAAAAACTTTTGCCTTATAGTGCGAGGAACCCACACAATCACTGGATTGAGCCATTGAGTTATGCATAATTATCATGTAAAAACACTGGAAACTACATATAATTAGCTATAAACAGAGGACCCCCCTAAAGAGCTCGAGAGGAGATGGCTACTTGACTCTTGAGGACAAGTTACCTAATATTTGTTCATATATTTTAGGGGAAAAAGGAACCCATTTTAGAGCTGATTCTGTTCAGTGGTACAGACTTGCATCATTCTACCAAAAATCACATACTTTTAATTTGATTACCCTTGTTGCGGTAGGGACTAGTTGACAACAAACTTCATTGTGCCTCTGTATATTACAGAGTACCGAACACCAACTCTAAAAATTTATGATTTACCGTTGAATATGGTGCAAGTGCATCCATACACATTGGAGTTTAAAAGTTTGTATTATATTATCATATTTTACTAAAAGAGTGGAATTATTACTATGGTGTCATAGGATACACCAGCACAATGCATCAGATCCAAGACAGCTCTCCATTGAGGCGTGCATAATTGCATAGTCGGGTAAAGTTAAAGGCTTAGTCAAAAAGAATGATCAAACCAACCCCACAAATCCGGACTATGAGTATATATTATCATATTTTACTGAAAATATGGCACAATCTCCCTCTCCAAAAACTCTTTTTGTTCATTTCTACACATAGAAGATAGAATTCACTGATACCAAACCTCTCTCTTGTTGCTGTCCAGTCCAATCACCCAGCATCACAAAGTCATAAGACACATCCCACTACTCGCAAGGTTTTTATCGTAATATGTAAAAGCAAACAAGTTCAAATAGGAGAGGAAGGTAAAAAGCCTTTGATTTCTTATTTATACAGTTCTAAACATGTAAAGCCTTCAAAATACAAACAATAACATATATGTGGATTCTCCTGTACAGAGACATTTCCCCTGGTAGAATTTAAGCTTGGTAAATTTTCTTTTAAAAAGAATTCCCACATATCACTTATGTACACCATCAAAATTTTCAAACATGGAAGATTAAATTGTAGAGAAATAGAAAGAACGTTTAAGTTTGTATTCTCTCCTATTTTATAGCATAAGAACGAGCACATACCGTCTCCAGAGCTGAGGTGAACAAGGAAGAAAAACTGGTCATGGCTTGGAAGACTCCTGGCAAGCCCGTCTGTATATTGTTCAGTGTCATCGCTCGGGTCACCTCCACAGACTTAGCATGTTTTGACAGCTCATCTTCTACACGTCTCTGGCAAGCAGCCAGCTCAGCTTTCTTCTCAGCTAAAGGATCACGAGCATCCAACATGTGTCCATTATCAGGGCCGTTATCTGGGAGTCCCAAGCCAACCATTGAATAAGAGTTATAATATTTCTTCTCTAAGTTCCTAAGAGAAGAGGCTTTCTTCTCGAGCTCCTTTGACACGTTTTCTGTTTTCCTTTTACTTTTGATCTCCTCGCTCTGTTGAGTGGAGATGACGTGGACAACACGGACAAAGCCTTTAATTGCTTCTGAAGCCACAGTGTCTGGAAGGTGGTCAAGGGCGTGTTTCCATTCTTCAAAGAACAAGAATGCTTCTGAGGGCTGTTTGGTGAGTTGGGCGGGTTCAGAGTCAATAGGAAGAAGGCTTAGCTTGAACCAGCCATGGAGGGAACAGATGAAGTCCCTTTGGAATTTTACTAAACGGTTAAAGCTGGAATGCCATGCTGAAACAGCAGATTCAAGGTCACGGGTTGCTTGTCGGTGAATCTCAGAGGTTGAACCTCCCTTGGCTGCTTGGTGTACTAGTCCACGTACTTGTTGCACAATTTGGTTCTGGAATTCATGGGACTGGTTCATGGATCTCCACATGTACATGAACCTGGGTTCAGAAGAACAAGATAGTTGAATATTTCACAATTCACATAAAAAAAAAACATAAATACAGGAGTGGGATTCTGGCCCAAGAGTGTTATATTCATCTATCAAGTCACAGTACCCAAGAATGCTAATCATTCGGCTTAAAGGGTTTGTATGATGCATTACTGGGCATTCAAAATTAAGAATCGAACTCTTGTTTAACATTCAAAATGTTATGACCCAAAATGCAATGCATCAATATACAGCACTTCAATATTTTTGCTTAATGATGTATAAAACATGCTATATAGTGCATGTATTATGCATCAAACACACACTTATACTTTGTGACATTTGAACCCTAAGGATTTTATCTGCTTTAACAAAGAATCCATCGACTTTCTACCAAAAAAAAATAAATCCATAGACTTGTCATTCTTTTGTCTTGTATGGATATGGTTTGTCTGTTAATAATTGCATGGAAGGTAATTACAAGAAGCCAACTGATGAATTTCTTACCCATGACACATTTCAACAAGCTGAGGAATGAGATCACTGTCTCTAAGGCCAGTGATGGCAGATGATGTTGTATTGACAGCCTGAGAAGTGACAATAATAAGAGACTGTAGCCTCTGAATTGAGGTCTTGGTCTTGTCCAATTTGGTTTCCTCTTCACCTTTGTACTCTTGACTTTGAAGGGTCTTCAGCTTCTTTTCGTGCTCAATCTTTACACCTTCTCTAGCCTAAGAATGAAACATACAATGCTCTAATCACATATCATTCATAGAACAAGAACTAAATCCAACACACGAACTAACAATAAAACATAAGCAAAAGATATTAATCACTACAAAAAGTTTCCATATACTTGTAGATGAAAAACATTATAATTACTATGGTGACATGATTTCATATCTGAGCAGCTCACTAATGGCCTTAATTAATCAAGACAGAGTTGTTGTGATGTGTCATTTGGCTTCATTAAGCTTAAGCTCTTCTAAATACCATAGTAACAAAATTATGACAAATGCAGGCTTCATCACCCTTATACAAAGACAAAGCACATTGGAGGGTTCCTCCCAGATTGCAATATCAAATCAGAGCAGGACCTCTTCATTAAATCTCTCCATAGAACCTTGCATCATAGAAGACTGGTGCAATATGGTACTCTCTCCGTTTCACAATACTTGTTCTTAAAGCTTTTTTTTTTGTTTCAAAATAGATGTTCATGTAAATTTTTTTTCCATTTATACCCTTGTGTATACCCCCACATTATACATATCCCAAAATTTCTTTTTTTTTTGGTTGAATCTCCCAAGAGAAAAAACAAAGAGTATTTAATAGGGGTAATTTGGGAAGAAAAAAATTCATTAATATGTGTGAAATTTTGTCTAAGATCAAGTATTGTGAAACGGAGGGAGTATATTTTATTTATTATGCATTTGAGCAAATCCACATGCAGGAGTTTTTTAGAAGTACCACGAAAGGTTTTAACCTAAAGCTTAGCTAGAACACCCATGTACTGCTAAATTATGATCTTCCTGGTATACAATCCCTTTTCCATATTCTTAAGAGACCGATTCTCAAAAGACAAGGCATACCAACTAAAAACAAAGAAAATTATCCCATATCACCTTCCATGTCATATAAATTAAACAATTACAGCTTTCACCCTAGCATCTACTACAGACTTTGCTTGGCTAGTGATGTAGGTGAGCAAACATGGCTACAGCCTATAGCTATTTATTTACACTAGCTTGAATATTATCATCATTTATCACAATGAAATCTCATAATGATTTCCAACCACATAATTGTATTGATCCTGATAAGTGCCTAAATCACATTACAACTTTGCCCTTCAAGGTAGGGACAAATGAACCATGGCACACTTTTCTTCTCAATTTTCAATTAGTAAAGCATCACTTTAGTAAGAAAGAGCTATCATCATGTTCGTTGTTATCAAACATATCATCAAACGGGATGCTATTAATCTTGTGAATATTCAACATAAAAGCAAGCAATTTATCAGCATCTTTACCCCCTTCAAAAGAATTATTCAAAGGCATAAAGTTTGAATCAAAGTTATGAAAAAACAATCACCTTTACTTCCTCATAGAGTTTCTTCTCCCATGCCAAAAGGCGTTCCAAGGTGGAGCAAAGGCTCTTCGGACCACCAGGCTCGTTTAAAGCAGTAGCATCAAGCTTATATTTGACAGCCAATGGAGGCTTCGAAGAAAAGCTTGAACTCAAGTTACTCAATACTCCACTTGAATGGTATACAGTTTCTATAACATCCAATCATCAAATCAAAACAAGAAGAAGGAAATCCAAGATAGTAAGCAGTTTACAATTGATATGAAGTTATGAAACACAACATTAGAAATGCAAAGCATCAATTGATCAAATCCCTGTCATGGCCAATTAAGGATTTGTTTGGAATAGGTCTTATCATGTTAGATCTTTTAACAAATATCTAATCCAAGCTAACTAAGTCCAATATTAAATTAAATCCTTCCAGTTGCAATCGTAAGTTTAATTTCTCTGACTTATGATTATAGAATAATAGAGTGCAATCAAATTGAAATGAGAAACATACTCTTCAATTGTTTGAAGCTGCGATCGAGCTGAGCTCGGCCAGTCTCCAGTATCTCAGACACCTGGTCACCGGCGGCAGCCGCCTTGTCAAAGTACTCCTTGATGGAGGCGACGATTTCCTTCAGATCCCGATGCCTAACTACCATCCTCATATCTGACATCTCCGTGCCCATGCCGGTACCGGCGTTTCCCCAGCTCATCGACGACGAAGCATCGTCGAATTTCTCGTCCACTTTCCCCATCTCGCTCCCCTTGTACTTGTTGGACCGTCCAATCGAAGACCCGTTTGGCACGGAGGCACCGAAATTGGAGTGCGAACGGATCTCAGACACCTCGGATCTCGTCTCCCTCTCATCGTCCCCGTCGACATAATCGTGTTCCGATTCGGAGCTCGTAGAGCTATAGTGATCCCCCCAATCGCTACAATGTACCTCCTCCCTCTCCGTCTCCCTTTCCTCCTCGGAATCGTCCACATCCAGATGGTGGCTGTTGTAGTCCTTCTTAGGGTGGTAAACGGCGTCGTTCTCGTTCTGTTGCCGGCCGAAGAACTCAGAGTCCGGTGGAGATGGAGGATAGAAGTTCTCCCAGTTCCAGACCGAGGAGGCCTGAGAAGGAGTGCTAGCATAGGTTGCGTGCGCCATGTAAGTCGTCTGATAATCGAATTTTCCGGCCCCGGATTTGACGGTGGTGGGAGTGGAAGGATTAGAATCAGAGAGAATGTGCGGGAGATGCGGCTGCGATTTCCGGCCCTGGCGTTGGCTCCGTCGGCTGGAGGAGTTCAAGCTTGAGTCAGAGAGTATATGCGGAAGTTTCGAACTCCTCATCGTCGGCGAAAAGGACGACACAGGCGAGTAAGGCGGTGGAGGCGGCGGCGGATGGACGGACGACGGAGCCGGAGAGGGAGGCACGGTGGAGCGAGGCCGGAAAGAAGACGCGACAGGAGGAGGAGGATGGTGTTTGAACGGAAAAGAAGAAGGATCCTTAGGGAGGAGGACGGCGGGGGTGGAGTCGGAGACGGTAAGCGGCTCGTCGGAGGCGAAATCGGAGAGCGCGGAGCCGGTGACGCGGAGAGATCGGCAGTAATCGGAGTGAGCGGCGGCGAGGTGGTGGCGAGCGAAGACGGCCTCCTTCATCAGGCGGCGGCGATCCTTGCACCGCCTCACGGTGTCCTCGTGGTCCAGCTTCGAAGCCGCGCACCCCATCGCTTGAACCAAACAAACAAAACCTAGAAACAGAAATTGCTTTGCAGCAGAAACGAAGAGAAAGTGGAAGAGAGATCGACAGAGTGAGAAGCGTGAGCAGAGGTCCTAGAAACACAGAGCGGTGGCCATGGCGGGATTTAAGCTGGTGAGCAACTGATCTGAGTTGTTTTTTTTTAACTGTGTGTGTAGACTGGAGACTAGAGAGTGGGAGTGGACATGTGCATAAAGAAAAGGCTTTTTCCGTGTGGGAATTGCTTTTTTAATTTCCTTTTATTTTACGTGTCTGGAGTCTAGAGCAGTGTTGGATGTTTAGTGGGGTTATAAAATGGGTGATTAAGAGCTGCTAATCCCTACTTATGGTGGACTTAATTGTAATTTTTTATTAGCATATTAGAGACAAGGTGACAGTGGAAATAATTAAATTTGAGGAGGTGCTGACAAGAGAGATTGGTTTGGTAGGTTGGTTGGATGGGAAAGAAGAGGGGGTTGTGGAAGGTGGTCAGTGCTGCAATTTTAATTTAGTGAAAATTGGGTTCCCAAATTATGATTATTCATTATGTTTGGTTCCTCTTTGTTTCGGTAGGTAGGGTAGGGATGGGTTTTCTTTTGGTAACGATTAATAACGTCTTATGGTTCGTTAATGTATGATAGTTTAATCTTCGTAGCTTTAATGATGACATTAGGATGGCAATAATCGCAAAAAAGAATGGTGAATTTTTGCTGAGTTTTGGTGGAATTGGTGAATGATGTCTTACAATTTTTTTTGTGGTTCCACTTGATGGAATTGTTGAAATAATCACACGTTTTATCAAGAAGGGAAATTTTTTTGAATTATGTGGAAAAGAAAGTTTTATTAAGTATAAAGTTTTGAGTTTTGTAAACATTTTTTTATATAATTTGTATCACCATATAGTGCTTGTTTGTTTGGTTGGAAAAAAATTAATCAAAATGTCTAATTTACCCATAAAAAATTCAATTGCATTTTATGGACAATAACTTTGTTTGTGAGAAGAATTCTATTGATTTTTATTATAAAAAAAAAAGTCTGAAATACACATCAGTGAAATACTATTAAAACAGTACTACACCTTTTTTGTACGGTCGATTTTTCTTCTCCCTAATCATACCTCCTTGTTTTAATTGGTTAGAAGATATTTTTTAATATTTTACTAATATTTAATTTGTTTTTTAATGTAATTTGGAAAATCATCACCCAATCATGTCGTAGGGGAGTATAGAAGGGAGTATTTTTAGAAAGTAGAAGCTTTGATTTGTTTTTGTACACCCTCGTTTTTTTTTTGTCGAATTTGTACACCCTCGTCTTAGAAATATTATTGTCAAGCTTTGTGGTTGTTTTCGTCATATAAAATTAAGCTTCTATTTTGAGCATATATTTAAGAGATAGCGTATAAAGCTGCTTAGATGCTTGAGTAGGCAGGCCCTAATACTTAACTTTAATGCTCCCAACTACTTATATAAGCACTTGTTTTGCCCAATATATCTTCTTAACCGACTACAAAGGACAATAACTGCATTACCTACAATATCTAAGCTAAAAGGCCAAGACTCCAAGTAAGTATTTTAATAATACTCCAGTCTCCTACTACGTATATGAGTATATCTATCCATAGAGATTTCAAACATTCAAAGTGATAAATTCTACCGGCTAAATATAGTAAGTTTGTTTAAAAGTCCGATCTGATGGCATGCACTTGATAATCGGTGGGAATTGTGCAGAGTTTTGCAATATAGCTCCTCTTTTTGTCACGGTTCAAACTTCAAACGATAGGGTGGGCTAACAATTTGCTAAAGAAATACAATTGTATAATATTATTATAAATATAAAATTCCAATAAAATCACAAGTTTTATGGCCAAAGAATTGTTGTTGGCACAAGTCACAACTACTCACTCCTATGTACTAGTAATTTTTAATGAATTTTGTTGAGTTGGTATATTATGCAATATTCTAGAATCATATATGGAATGCCTACAGCTGCAGGTGCGTTTACTCCCAAGGCCCGAACAATGCACTTTATCAGCAAGAGATATGAGTGTTGTACTGTTGCTATGCAACTTTTCCTATTGGGGAGATACATACTTATCATACCCTCCTATATTATGTAAATAATTCCATCTCTATCTATTCCCTCTCATCTCACTCCAAACAATGGAAAGAAAAAACCATTTTCCATGTCAATTACCCAATTGGTCTTTCTCGGTTTTTCAATCTCAAATGACTTGTTAAAAAACACAACACCCAGCCTCATTTCTTGGTCACGGGCCTCACGGCTTGCAATAATAGAAGAAAGAAGATAAAGTTTTGGGATATTATTAATACAAAGAGCCAAGTGTTTGCAATCAGAAAAGACAGCAGATGGGACCCTCAGATAAGAACATGGAAGCTTGCATTGCATGCAAATATGCAAATGCAATACTAACATTTCCCAATCATAAAAGCAGGAGTTAATGCCGTCTCCTAGGCACAGCCACATCTGACACAAGTAAGAACACAAGCAAATCAAGCCACTGCTATCACATCCATGGTAAACACGCCAAATTGAGAGAAGCAAATTACAACACCCACCTATTTATTTATTTACTATACAAGGAACAGGAATGAAGTTTAGCCTGAAGACTGTTAAGATGTACAAAAAATGCAAATTCAAACATATGATATTTTTATGCTAGATTTGGTAGAATAATCACCAAAGCTAAAATGGGTAAATCGTCAGATTTACCATGGATTAAAACATTGCATCATATAATTCAGTTGAGTGTGAAGGCTCTACCGGTCAAAAAACCAATCAAACTGTTGCCCTTGATGTATGAAACTATGAACTAGTGAACTACCAGTATCTACCAAGGAAATGGCAACTACCTCATTAAAAGTTAAGAGAAAAGAAAGAACAGAAGATATCAGATAAATCAAGACAAGATAGAAAAAGAGTGCACACAAAAACAAGGATTAAAAGCATGTAATACAAGGACCCACAAGGCAACTAGCAAGACAATTCTAAATGTATTTTTTCCTTTTAAAGGGTCCCCCACCACGTTCATCTGCCAAACAGCTAGCAATAGAAAAGGAAGTATATCTATCTTCCCTTTACAAAGTCAAACATCATACACACAGACCAGACACTGGCGAGGCAACTTGCCCCTTTGGAGAACTGTAAATTCTTCATCACACTATGGAAGACTACTAGTTGAGAGGATGACTCTGTTACCTGCCTTCCACAGAATAAATATAAAAAAAAAAAATTTAAAAAATCAGTCAATCATATCTATAAGTTTCAAAAAGGGATTCTAATGAAATTGAACTTCAACTACCATCTAGATGGAGGAGGTGCCCTCACACTTGTCATTATCGTCTCCAAATCCAAAATTCCGAAAGATTCCCTGATGCATAAAAATTCCAAAACTCAGGTTCATGAGGGATTAAAGTACAAAAGAAACAACTTTAGTTGCATCTTTCAAAGTCACTTTGGATGAACTTTACCCCAACCAAAAGACGAATGCTTTAAAAGAAAAGTGTGTGAGAAGGTGGAATATAGACGGCCATATCAGAAATTTGCATAAGTGTAAATGAGCCTTCTTGTTAAATACTCATGAGAATTTTCAGCTAAAAGATGGACTATGAAGCATGTATAATCTATATTATATCTCTATAAATATCTGCAGAGTACTGTCACAGAAGAATGTGAGATAAGAGGGCTTACTAAAGCGTCGTTCACAGCTAAAGCCACGCAATAATGTTCCTGAAATCCAAAGAAGTAATAGATGAAATTATTTTTTCTCATATCAAATCCCAAATACAATCATTATGTGGAAGCGGAAAGAGTAAATTGTTCTTTCTGTCTCAACTATCAATCTGAAACCTTTGTTTATTGATTAAACTAATAATCATCAGACACACAATGATAATCAGAGGGCTCTTCAGTCTTCAAAGGAGTCAGTGAACAATTTGCTCAAAAGGACACCGAGCATATCATATTTCAAAGAATACCTAAAAGAGAGTGAAATTTATGTTTCTAATAGTAACTTGCCTGCATCATGTGCCACTCTTCGAACTCATCAAACAACTCTAGCCGCTCAATTCTGAAGGGGAAAAAGGAAACAACATGTTTCTGACTAAACAAAGTAATAAGTGAAAAGCCAGGGTGAAGTCATGGTCATTCCAGAAAGCAAGTCACCAAATTACATGTGTAAATGCTAGATCATGTCAGCATTGAAATGAACATAAATTGTTAAAAATAGAAGACAATGTCATAGAAGCCAATAGCCATTCAAGATTCAAAATCAGCAGCAGCTACCAATATGTGGCAACAAGAGCCACTTCCCACCTTTCATATAGATAATACATGCTCAAGGAAATGTGGTTTGAATCATTTAATGCGGCCTATTATGTTCGATTGAACCAGATTTTTTTGATATCATAAGAAACACTGCAAAGAACTTAATAACTACGACTACCCGTAAGTCCTTTTAATATCTTTGTAGGGCATACCAGAATTAGTACACATGCTAAAACTGATTCTACAGCTAGAAAATTATACGGCATGTATCTGTATAGCTGTGAGAAGTGCAAGGAGAGAGGCCTTTACCTACGTCTTTCTTGGGCATCTACAAACTCACTATAAACTCTCAGCATATCCCATGCTGTAGCCCCCTGAAAAGAGTAACAAAAGATATGAGAGGTACATAGAAAAACAAATAATCAAGGAGTGCTAATTTGCAAAGAGAGGGAATCAAATGCCATATAGCAGTGGCAGCAGCCTAAACTTGTGGAATAATATTAAAAATCTATTATAATCTAAATACTATCTCCAACATCTTTCAAAAGATCTCCCCTAATAAGATAATTAGTGAAATATGACACATGCAATAGATTAGTGAAAATGCACATGTGACTCCAGACATCTAAACTGTCTCCTATATGCAACCAGATAACTCACATAACTGATTCAGTGATTCATCCCTAAACCTATGAAAGCATCATTGTGGTACAATATCAGTAATACCAGAAGGCAACAGCTTTTGGAAAGTCGTGGCCCTATCATGCCTTTTGGTGCTATTTTTAAAAATAAATTCTAGTTCTTTTGGACTTCTTTAATCAAAAAATCAATACACAGTTTTGCTAATGTAATACATTTTCCTTATTGAACATCTACATAGTTAGAAGGAAGAGTCCAAGAGCATCTATATTTTCTCAGAAATAGCATATGCTCATTAGAAGGGCAAAGGTATATAGGGGAAACAAACAGTAAGGTGATAAAATGGTTACCTGCCATCCTTGATCCAAAAAAAGCTTTTCTTTCTCTTCCAACGTTGGTGTAGCATAAATGCTCAACAATGGACAGCCACGACTCTAGGAAGAAATATAGCCACATTCAGTTAAATATTAACTTTCCAAAGTTCAATAGAGCAGAATACGTTTCCAAGCATAGGAAGCGTCAAGTTGATAAGTATGGAAGAAATCATCATCATCATCATCATTGACCCAGTGAGGCTCCGCTATAGCGGAATCTGGGGGGTCAAGATGGGGGTACCCCTGCCCAAGGGAAAGGGGTACGCCTGATAGACCCAAGAAAAACTGAAATTCAGCTATGTGATAATAATAACTGAATTTAGTTAGAATGCACCAAAATTGATATAGGGACTAAATCCATCTCAAAGGCAGTGTATAAAAGCCAATGAGCATGAGGATGCACCCCATTATGGAAGAAAGAAAATGCAGAAAAAATATTGCTTATTTCTTCTACCCAATGTGTCATCATTCACTTCAATCATGAAAGAGTGGAGAAACCAGAAGCCTGATCAGGTTCCTAAAAGCAGTTGTAACTATTACAAATTTACAAGAGATTAAGTGATGGTACCTCTAGGTTCATCATCATCTGCTCTCCAAAAGCATCATGTGGAAGGATCTGCAAGTGGTTCAATAACAAAAGTAAGACCCACCATAATACAGGTTGTCTAACCAAACCAAATTCCATTTTGTTTTTAATATACAGTACTGGTCTGCATCATTGAAAACAAAAATCAAACCTGTTCATATAAGAAAAATGTGGCTGTAGAAAACGTCTTTGCAGCCCAACCTACTATAGATCGGCTAGATTCTGGATCCAAGTATATCAGAACGCATTCTGCAATAATAAATGTTGGCAAGCTGATAACAACATCAGAATGAGGCCTCCAATGAGCTTTACTCACCTTTGTAGTCCAGCAGGAATGAACAGAATAAATAAAAATTAATGGCAATCATGGAACAATTTATTTGGACTGATATGGCAATAAGGAGAATGCAGAAGAGAGATTACAGACATGATTGAACCTATTGGCAGAATGTTCGAGAATTAACTACATGAACACACCTGGGATCAAGGTTAGCCAAAGCAATGACATCATCTAACTTATTAATATCACGTAAATCAACAGGAAGTAGTTTGTAGTCGTCACCAATGACTTCTCCATTTTCTGCACAGAAAAAACCAAAAATGAAAGCACAGAAAGTGCCTCAATTAGTTGATGCAGCTTTGTATAGCTAGCCAGAATATCAGACAAAAATTGCGTTGAGAAAAGACATCCATAGGACTCTTGCGAGCAATATTTAGATATCCTACGACATCAGGCAAATGATATTGAATCTTTAGAAGACTCTTTGACCCCTAATTATTTTTTAAAAGAGTGAAAATTGAGCGGTGAACAAACTCCTCAAGATTGAAGGGCACACAGTATAAATAATTCATATCTAGATGCAAACCAAAATGTCCTTTAGATAGTGCTAAGATAAAACAATTGGATACAATCACAGCTCTAAGATTTGTCATTAATTTCTGAGTCTTCATTTTGCACATAGACATTTATATACGGCGATCATTCAAAAGAAGCAAATATATTATTACGCAATTCCGAGGAAGAGAAAAATGAATTTTTGGACGCATTGTGACCTAAACAACCATCAGCCCTTTACCTCTTGATATTGACACTGTTGTACCTACTTTCTCCCATAATGGCTGATGGCTACCAATCAGGGCAGCTTTCTTGCTCGTCACCTAACACAAGATAATACCATTAGTTTTGCTTGATTTCCCCTATGATGGTGACTTAGGTATGAATAAGTAAAAAAAAATGCTTATTTAACCCATTCTACTACTAAATGCTATGCAGAGCACTAATATTTCATGCCATTCAGAGATTGCAATCTTCAAATATAGCACAATAAACTTAAAGCACATGTCAAAACTTAAAACACTTCACCTCCTTAAAATCCAGTTCCACATATAAATATGGAGACATCCCCTCTTCCTGTTAAACAAAAGAATATAAGTTAAATGAAGCTGCAGCCATTAGCTGGCAAGGTAATCTACCAAATATAAAAAATTAACTGGTTCTCCCTCAACAGTAAGAGCTTGTAAACATCTATCAACTCAAACAAGAAGGTAAATAGTATCAGCAACTTCTAATAGAAACCCAATAGTTAATGCACAAATGAAGGCATGCAAGCTTTCAAGCACAAGTATAGACAGAAAGGTGGTTTTCATATAAGCAACCTCAAAAGCACCTTTTATAAGTACGTTTCGTTACAACTACAGATTTCACCTAGTAGAAATTGAGATAGTTCAAGTACTTGACAGATAAAAGACCAAAATAAGATGTATCCAAGACTCGACATAAAAAAGGGCAAAAAAAGATATTCTGCATGTAATCTTTTGGGGCCATGGTTTTACTTTTTCGTAAGGTTATCCATGTTCAATGCTAGCAACTAAAAATACACATGGAACGATTGTTTGGCAAATCAGCATCATAACTGATCAATTTAGCACACAAAAGTTACCGAGGAAACAGAAATGCAGCACCTAAGATCACCCCTACCAGGCAACCAGGCGACCAAGCCCAAACCTCAGACAATAATAATAGATTGAGCAAACAGATCACATATTAGTACAACTTGTAAAGCCATATAAAACAAAGAGAATTTCACCATGTCATGTCCAGCTTTATTTATTGCAACTTAAACTTAAGGAATAAACTTGAACTCTCAACTATGAAATGTAACTATAATAGGCATCAACTAGAATAACTATGTCATTGTTCTTATTTATGTTGTCAAACACACATGATCACCTTTTTTTTTTCTTTTGAAAGCAGAACAGCACCTGTTAAGAAGCACCGAATACAAGATGGTGGAACGAACATAAAACATATCACTAAAGCATATATTACCTTCAGCTGAAAATATGTCGTATCAAAACCAGCGCCAAGTGATAAGATCTGCTTCTTAGTTTCAACCTCACGGCTGAGAAACTGAAGCATAATCTTACGCAGAGCAGCCCAACGGGCAAAATAACCTTCATAATCAAGGTAGACAGCAAAGTTACTAAAAAAAATGAGCTAATATGTCAGACAGTCTGCAGTATTCAAATATACCTCGGTTAATAATAGGAGATCTGCGGACAGGTCGTCTGACAAAGAAATGGATGAAGTCGTCTCTCATGTATCCCTTCTTGACACAGGACCTTTTCATTTCCAAGAGCAGGCAACAACACCGAAATCAATCGAGCAAGCAAATTCATATCCGCAAAAGATTTTGAGAAATCGTCCAATAATGTCACAACTGATCAAACCAAGCAGATAAAGGAGGAGGAAGATTAGAAGTTGTAAGCGTACAGTTTACTGGCGGAGGCGTCGTCGTTAGTGGCTTGGACGGCCACCGTGTTGCTGTGCGCATCGGCGGCGAGATTGGACATTTTCCCGCAACGGACAGAGCGAAAGAAAAGGCTTTGGGGATTCGCGTCAATCAATTAGCCGGGTTCACTTTCCGGCAGATGCGAGGCGGAGGCTGACGACGGGGTTGCGAAATTGCGCTGTTTCGCTCCAGCGGTGTGCAATTGAAGATTGAATTTCCGGTTTTGTTTTTCGAGTCGGAAAAGGCTGGAATTTAGTGCTGTTTTGGGCCTAGAAGAATTGGTCCAATTGAACGAAGGTTATTTCTTTGGCAATGGCTTAATCTATAGATAGAAAGCCCTATGATAGGAAACATCTACCGTCTTTTATGTCTGGTGAGTGGGGAGAGATGAGAAAATAAAGCATAAAAATTAGTCAATCCCACCTTGAATCCATTTGACCGGACTTCCTCTCAGCTCCACTTGTCATTTGTTGAGCTTGTCATTTAGAAGAGAAATGAACTTAACTTGTTGGGAGAGTAAAATAAAGGGACCCTCGCGTGACTCAAATTCAAACGTAAGTGTTTGATGGAGCAAAACTTCTCCACTGAACTGGGGTGGCAATGACAAAAAAAAAATCACTGCTCATACATCAAGTAGTTGCAATTTTGTAGATCATTTTTTATGATTTTTTACATAAAGGTATAATAACTTAGAAAATAATCACTTCCTTCAAAAAATCGTCGAAGATATATATGTCTTTTTAATTTTTGTAGGGGCATTCTATGAGCTATTGTTGGCGTTGCTTGATTTAAAATTCTCAATCTTCATTGAGGTGAGAATTTTAATCATTAGTTAGAACAACACATCGAGAGTTCACAAATATTTGACAAAAATCTAAAATTAGATATTTAGATGCAAATTTATAAGAGTATCACAAGTGTAGATCTGCAAAATTTTAAAACTTCTGATAGTTTTAGTAAAAAACTTAAATTATCGACGCATTTCTGGAAATTTTCCTTTTCGATTTATGGTTCGGTGTTAGTTGCGTAAAAAGCCACGTACAGACGTGAGTCGGCGTCAAAACCATAAACCAGCCCAGTATCTAGAAGACACTGCCTTTGCCCGCTGGCCGCAGCACCACGATTCCCACGAAGACCTCGAACCCGAAATAATTCATCCCAGAAAAACCTAGGGCTTCTATATTCACTGAATTCCTTCTCTTTCATCTGCAAATTGAAATTTCGTTTCGATTATCTCCATTCCCCGTTTGTTGAAAAGGAAACCTAAAAACCCTATTTTCAGTCTGAATTTGCCATGAATGTTGAGGAAAAGCAGTCGGAGCTAATCGAGCACTTTGTGAAGCAGGCGAACAACCACAGAGGCTCAATGCTGGCCCCTGTGATCGTCGAAGCTACTTCTCACCCCTCTCTATTCGCCTTCTCCGAAATTCTTGACATTCCCAATATCATCGAGGTATTTTCCTCCTTTTGTTTTCCATTCGGAATGCAAATATTCTACTCGTTCTGACATTCGCGGCGATTGCTTTCCTACCCACTTCCTGGTTGTTACTTAAAAAATCAGCAAACCCTATTGCGTTCAAGAGTAGATTGTGAAAAAAAAACTAAAGGAAGGGGCATCGAAATATAATAAAAAGGTTATCTTTTGGTGTTTAGTGTTGTCCAGCGTCCAGGCTAATGTAGGTCCATTTTGGATAAGTTTTAATATATAGGTGCATTTGTTTGTTGTGTGCTTGTTTATCGGGGTTGATGCATTTTCAGTTCGGTTGTTATTATTTTTCTTTTTAGAACTCCTGTCTAATGACATGAAAGGCTAAACAATTTTTGTGAACAAGCAAGTAGTGTTGTTAGTTGAGGAACCTTGTACAATGGGAAGTTTTGAATGATTGGAAGCATGTTTATCCTTCTTATTTAATTTGAAGGTAGTTGGCTGGTTGGAAAATTCTTGAGGTTCATTTGGTTCCCTTAGACACAAAAATATTTCTCCTATGAAAATTGAAAACGGTCGGCTAATTTGCCATTTGCAAGATTGTGCATAAACATGTGAACCTCTTGTGCAGCTTCAAGGAACAGAGCACTCAATGTACTTGGATCTACTTCGTCTGTTTGCTCATGGAACATGGAGTGACTATAAGAGTAAGCATAATGCATTTGCTAATGCATTCCCACTTTTAGCATTGTCCTATGGTCATACAATTCGCATTAGGACAAGGTTAACGGAAGTCTCTGTGCAAATAATCCTAAAATAGGGGCAAAATCTTTTTTGCAGACAACTTCTAATGTATAAAAACTTTGTATTAAACAATGAAGGGGGCACAGTGGCAAGGCAATTTAAGAAAATTATAAAACATTAATGTTATCTCTTTTGTTAGTTCCTATCATTTATGTTTAAGAATATTTTTCACAGTTAGTAGTTATTTTATTGTATTCTGATCTGTTGCTAAATGAGAATTCTGTGCTATGAACAGGCAATTCTAGTTATCTACCATCCCTGGTTCCTGAACAGATGCTGAAATTAAAGCAACTAACTGTGCTTACAATGGCAGAATCAAGCAAGGTACTTTTTCTGTTTTTTTATTTATTTACATTGTACTTTCTCATGGAATATGATCAACTTTTTCTTGACAAGTGCTCACTTTATGAAGTAAGCCATTTGTAGCAGAAATAAAAAATCCCATTTACGGATTCTAGTTTGTTACATTTTTAAAAAAAAATCCCAAATTGGACTCACAGCTTTCTAAGAGTGGATTAAGCATCAGATATATGAGGTGAACAAAACCTAATTGGTCTGCTGATAAAAGTGTGATAATAGTTATTACGTATTTTCTAACCTATGCCCCAAGGGCATAGGATAATCATCTTATATTGGAATGATTTGTTGTTTTTATTTATTTAGTGATTTAATCTTTTCTCCTAAGGGTTTAGGCATTTCCTTTTAGGGTTTTAGTTTCCAAAATAGGTATGCTTATCCTATGCCCTTAGGGCATAGGTTAGAAAGACCGTATTTATTATGAGTTATTTTCAGTCTTGTGTTAGATTGTAGTAGTATGGTGGTTGTCAAGATTCCATTCTTATTCCAGTAAATAATTTTATGATCAACTGCTGCAAGAGTTGGATGTGACAAATAAGTTTAAGATTCCATTCTTTTTCCAGTAAATAATTTTAAGATTCCATTCTTATTCCGGTAAATAAGTTTATTATAATTCCTACTTTTTTAAGGTGTTACTGTATGATCAACTGCTGCAAGAGTTGGATGTGACAAATGTACGGGAACTTGAAGATTTTCTTATAAACGAGTGCATGTATGTGGTAAGTTGTCTGCCTGCTAACTGTTTAAGCTAATTTTTGTTACCATTTACTTCAATAACGATGACATATTTTTCCTCATAATATTGTTAAATGTTGGTGTAATTTTTGAAGTGTCTATATCTCAACATCAAATGCCTGCATTTTTTTGTGTCTTATGACCTTCATGGCAATTGGCAACCACCTTTGATGTCTTGGTCTTCTTTGAAGTTGCAAGGTCTTCTATGTTTGTGTTTTATTTGTCCATGTTCTATTTTGTTGATTTTTAACTGTTTATATCCAGCTATGGCTCTTAAACTTGAGTGTCATTAGTACTTGTAATCTCCTAGCTTAGAATCGGGAGAGGGCTCGGCAATATTCCTCAATAGAGGGTGCCAAAATGAGTTGTATGTTGCAAAAGCCCCTTTTAGTACAACTGAGAATAAAATCTTGAAGCCAATCTTCATTTCTTAGTTATTTGTTTGGAAATTTTGGCGCAATTTTTAGTATGTCAACAATTACAAATACCTAGTCAAAAGAGGTGTCACATGCTTCACATATTCAACATCTTAATATGAGAACAAGAGCTAAGCTTTGGAATATCCTCAAACTTGTCTGGGATATTACATCTGCAATCTTGTCTGCTTTCTTCAATATTCATGACTGTAGTTTCAGATGATTGACACATGCAATATGATGCACTATCAGATTTCTAGTTGTAGTTTGAGGTGATTTCTTATTGCATGTTTTGTTGTCCGTCTCATTTTCTGAAGTTTCTTCTTTGAGTAAAACTTTGAAGACTAATCAACGAGAACTTCTTTGAGTAAAGCATTGAGGTTTTAAAATCTCTTTGATTTCGCAGGGCATTGTTAGGGGAAAGCTGGATCAATTACGTAGGTGCTTTGAGGTGTGACCACTGTGTCTCCCATCTCCATTTCTTCTATTCTCCTCGTCTCTGTATTATTACGCATAGCTGTAAAATCTTGTAGCGCCAAATTTTTACAGTAATTTCTATCATACATATGCAGGTACAGTTTGCAGCTGGGAGAGACTTGAGACCTGGGCAGCTTGGGAGTATAATACAGACATTATCCAACTGGTAGTTTCTGTGGCTAAGAGTAGTAATTTTGCTCCTTTTTCTGTGTTAAATGAAAAGTTTCATTCAGATTTGATTAGTGTGAGTACATTACTTGACCATGATCTGGCTGATGTCAATCAGATGAAAGAGAGGGCTTGTTTGTTCCTGAAAGTATCAATAGATCAATAAATCTGGGATGGTTCAGTTTGATGACTTTCTAGAGAGTATTCAAAATGGCGTCAACAAATAGAGGTAGACCAAGAGAACTTATACTTCATGCTATAAAAAGGAACTTTTGGAGTTTAGCAACTGGTAATAAGAGAGCAGAAGGATTCTTAATAAGTTCAATATTCTATACTAGGACCCTTAGAGATGTTATATCATATATTGCAGTTTTCAAAGGGTTAGATTATGTGAATTAAGAACAATCATGTTGGAGGTCATGAACAAATTTAACTCAATAATTTGAATGAGAAGTAGGGGAAATTAGACAATCGTTACCAGTTTACCAATCATCAGCAGAAAACTTGCAGACTACAGTTCTTTATAGGTGGTACTTGAGATGTATATTTAAAATTTTTGGAAACATGAAACATGCTAATATGCTATGGACTTCGTAATAATTGATGGCATTAATTTTCAGTTTCTGCTTTTCCTTTTTTTAGGCCCTATGGTATCCCCTTCTTGCATGAAGGAACAATTTCTGTTATCCTTTTTTGACATTGAGTTTGCACAACCTATGAAGTGATTTAGCTGATAATTCTTTGATGGACTTTGTAGGTCGACTACATCTGAGAATCTTCTATTATCAATTCAAGAGAAGATAAGATGGGCGGATTCTATGGGTGAAATTGATAAGAAGCACAAGAAAGAAATTGAAGAAAGGGTGGATGAAGTTAAGAACTCATTGACCAGTAAGGTGGGTTTGAATTCTTAATAATATGATTGTGCTTTATAATTTAGTAGCTGCCTAGCTGGGGGTTTTAAAACAAAATGATGTTGTATCTACAAGATTGCTTTGGTCACTACCTCTTTCACCTTTGTTAGTTTGTATCTCCTTTCACCCCTGCTCGTTAGACTGAGGAAACAAATTCATTCTGCAAATATGGGCATGGAATAGCTTGTAAAAGCTTGCAATTATTAGTGTGGATATTCTGGTCGATGTGTCTTTACTTACATTGTGGCAGAAGTTACGAACTTTAAGCAGGCCGATGCGGACTTTCAAGGGAATTCAGACTTCTTCTCTGAACCAGCTGGAGTGATAGACTTTGAAGAAGACAGGGCTCGCCCAAAGAGGTAAAAGAGATAGAATTTCGACTTTGCTCATTGAATTAAGCATTTTTTACTGAAGATAAAAATATATAAATATTTTGACTAGAAGTTTTCCAGGCGGTGAATTTTTTGTCAACCTTGAAAAACTCAATTCTTTTGTTCAAAAATGTTGAATAATCTTAAACTTCAGTAATACTTTTGTCTGATCGTGCAAACTAGTGAGGACAAACTTTCCCCTGCCAACCTTGCACCATAAGTTCTCAATTTTCTGTTTGATCTTGTTGATTATCTCTTTCAATGGATCTGTAAACTGGAAGTTTTGATAAAAGTCATAAAATGCAGGAGGCGTCATCCGCTGAATTAGCATATGGTGAAAGTATCTGCATATGACTCAATTGTGTAGGAATATCTCTTCTCCTTGGGATAATCTTTTTGGGTTTCGGATTTTCATGTCATTGGTGTGGTCTATTACATTTGACAGATAGGTAATAGCGTGGTATAGTACACCATTAATTGAATTGTCGGTTAGAGGGTTTGGTTCAACCCGGCGGCTTAATTGCTCGTAGTGCTTCGAGTGACCTAGGTAAAACCTTTGTTTACATCCAAATCTGCTGGTGCCATAGTGTGCCGACGATGGGTGCAACTACAATGAAGGGCATATCTGAATGTACTGGTATATTTTTGCAAGTGTTGAATGTGCTGAATGCTGATGCTCAAAACCCACCAGCTGAGTGAGCAATTCCTGATGAACTTAACACTGAATTTTTATGCTGATATCGAGTTGATCTTTAAGGCCTAAAGTATGAACTACTTCTCCAACTGCAGGCACGAGCAGTAAGCTCTGGGTTATATTATATATTAAACAAATTTTGCCTTTTGAATATATTTTATCCCTCGGACAACCCAAGGAAACTTATAGATTCTCTTTTTAAAACCCAAATCCAGAACTGGACCAAAGTAGAAAAACAAGGAACACCAAATTACAAAATAAATTTTAATGGAGCGAAAAAGAAACAACGGTGAAGCTTCTATAGTTTCATATCAATGTTTTTCCTGAGATGTTGAGATGCTTGTTATTGACATTCTCATTGACCTCTAGCTTTTTTTGAAAGTTTGCAATGAACATGTGTTTCTAAAAGGGAATCGTGTTGATGACAAAACTGACATTTTTTAGCCATTCAACGGACAATGAGGTTGACTAATTCTAAAATATTTCTATTGCAGGTTTCAAAATACTTATTCTACTATATTTTTAAATTTAAAAAAAAAACATTTTTCAAATAAAGTTAATTTTAAAATGACTAGGAGCTAAAACTCGGAGACTCTCGAATGCTCGAACATCCATGGGGAAAAATATCAAGTTCATCACACGCAGCTCTAAATATCCACTTATCGTCGTGGTTTCTGATAGCCGATGGATCGTTGCAGGGGCGTCTTCAAGGTTCCTTTCTCCCCTCATGCTTCCCCTTTCTGCAGAATTGCTACTTCTCTCCGTGTTTCCCCGGTGACCGGAAACCTAATTGTGAGTTTTCCCCCATCCAATTTTCACCACCATTCTACATCAATGTTCAAAGTGTTGGATTCTCTAGAGTATTCAATGCCTTTCCTTCTTTGAATTAGGTTCCATCAGCTAATGCGATCCTCTTCAATGGAGATCGGGTTGAGCGTACTGGTAATCCAGTGATCGATAGGCTATCGAACTTGCAGAACATAGCCGATATTATTGTGTCGAAATTTGGAGATTCTGTGAATGCTTGGGTTATCGAAGCTTCCACTTTCATTGGCCCTTTTGCTGTTTACAACGAGTTGATTCCATCGGTGAACAAGTGGGGGGAACCTAAAGCTTACAGGCCTGATGGATTCCCAGCCTCCACCTCCATTGTTGCCCTTTTGTCCAACTTTCTTGAGCAGGTGAACTTCAATTGTCATGTTTTATTCTTTAGCTTAATTTGACGTATGCTTAGTTGTCAATTCGGAATCATCATAACTCATAAGATGCTCAATCTTTATGATATCCCAATTAATCTTAAGCTAATGGATAACACTGAAAATTGGTTCTTCTGTTAATTTGCTAGTGACACATTGTTGAATCTCTCAGACAAGATGACCGCTGAATTTTAGGACCAAAGATGTGATTCAACAAGTGAACTAAACAGTTAACGAGGGACCAAAGATGTTTACTAGGAGCTTGATAGTTTATTTGGACACAATAAAACTTAGGCACCATCATGAGATTATTTTTATAGGACCAAGTATGCAATTTACCCTTATATTGTTCTTCACTTTCTTGGTTATGACAAGTTCAAGTTTTTGTGCTCTTGCAGCATGCAAAAGATTCAATTTGTAAAGAACCTTGGCAATCTGATATTCCTTCTTCATCTTCTTGTCGGCCTGAGACATTTGTGCTCGGTTTTAGCAAGGGAGGCACAGTCCTCAATCAGTTGGTCACTGAGCTAGGTTTCTCAGACACCAAATCTCCGGTAAATCCAGACCCAGAAGAACACGGCGGATTCACCAAATTCCAGATCATTCCAAATTCAAAACAAGCCCTCTTTAACAGCATAACTCAGATTCATTATGTTGATGTTGGCTTGAACTCTGCTGGTGCTTATCTTACAGAGCATGCTGTGATCAGACAAGTAGTGAACCATGTGATGAAACGAAACATTGGAATTCGGTTTGTGCTTCATGGAACTCCTAGGCAATGGTGCGATAAAAGGCGGGATTTGATTCGGAGGGAGAAGGATAAGATGGTTGAATTGCTTGAGATTGGCGCACAGGAAAGTGATGGTAAATTGCAGGTTCTTGAGAGATTCTATTTTGATGGTAAGCCCCCTGATTTACAAATGCACTTTGAAATAATTGAGAGATTAGATGTTAGTTGATTGTCAAACTCAACGTTTTTGTTTGTCCATCTTACGTTCAGTTTAAATTACTAGTGTATAGTTCTAGGGTTGTACACTCATGATAAATATCTGAAGAAATAGGGGGACATGTGCTGAATGAGACTTGATACAATTCTTAAATTTCAAGTGATTGCATCATCTCAAATTGCTGCAATGTGAAGAAAATGGGAAAATGAAAGAAAATACAGCAACCGTTGAGATATGAAAGCAAATAATGTATATCTAGATTTAAAAATCACTAATTTTAATTGGGTCCGGTGACAGGATAGTTTACGAGCGACAAGTATCTCAAAAATATATCTTTGTCCACTGGCTCCAGTATCCTTCAATTCGAATTGCTGTACACAACCCTAATTATTTTAATAAAAACGCTTCAGATTATGGCATTTTAAACACCATTTGTAAATTGTAACAATGAGAAGGGGATTTGATATCGGAATAAAAATACAAGTAGCTCAAATTGAACAAAAATTATCATGTATCCAGGACTAGGACGCGTGATAATGACTAGTCATACAAGTAGTGTTAGTGTAGCAACTAACTAAGCTTAATCGAGACAAATTATTCAGCCTTTCCCCATCTTGGCATCTTGGATGCCTTGCAACTTTGGGAAGTACAAAGACCTTACTTGATGCAATTTCATCCGTCAAAACACCATCTGCGTCTTGGAAATCATTAGCAGAACAATCAACAAAACTCGAGTAACAGCTCAATCAATGTTATAGACAATGTGATTTTTTTTAAGAAAATAATTTAAAAAATCAGACATGCTTAGTAGATCGAGAAATCTAGATAGACTCGATAGCTGAGCAAACCGGCATTAAAAAACAAACAAAGAAGAGCAACATCAAGTCAAAAGCGAAACAACCCTAAACAATACGAAAAACTTACAAGCTTTAAGATGAAATGAGTACACTATTTTAAAAATAGGTCCCGTTTAGGTCCTGCCTAGCCCATCTAGGTGCATGTCTACGACCGTCTAGGTAACCGTTTCGATTGTCTAGGTGCTAGTCAGATCCTCTCCGTCCAGATTTTTTAGAATATTGAATGGGTATGATATAAACATGGATTTAAATGATACTCCGTAGATAAATAAAGTTTGAGCTATATAGGAGGCCTAACAATTATTCCGGTTTGTAACCGCTATCCATTTTTAATAGTATCAACATGTCCATTGTTACGCATGTGAACCGATTAATATCCGGTCCGGATCCAGATTTGGTCAACTGTCAACATGTGACATAAACGGGACCCAATCAAACAGTGACGGAGCCAGTGCCACTGGGCAACCTAAAGAAGCCAAGAAGGGGTGAGGAGAGAGGTGGGACAGATCACAGATGTGATATGTGAACGACAGCAATGCAAATTAAGAATACAAGGCCCTCCTCACTCCTCACTCCTCACTCCTCACTCCTCTCTATATATGAATAGGAATCTTGTTGTTGGCTATTCACAATCATGGATATTATGGAAGATGGAGACCATAGAAAGTTGATTATGGGGAAACGAGTGGGGGCCACCAAGATGTTACTTAAGTTATAAATTGGCTACCTTGTTTTTTTGTATGAATATCAAAACACAAACCCAACATGCATTATTTTTATTTTAATTTGTAGACTTTATTTTGATGACCTTCTTTCTTATTGTTTGAAACTTGAAAGCAACAACAAGTCATGTGGAGGGGTGGGGTTGCTTCTATAATTTGTAGGAAATCTGATATGTATTTTTAATTGGTTCATAGATGATTTCAAATAGTTCTAATTTTTCTTTGAGAAAATGAATACAATAGTCTTTTAATTTGTTTATAATTAAAATGAATGCTAGTTGGTTTTGCTGAAAAAAAAAATATCTATGTCAGTTTCGTGCGTCTTTTGCAGCAAAAGGGATGGATTAGCCTTATAATATTAGTAGATAAATTAAGATTTTGAAAATATCATTGTTGGGACTATTATTAGTAAATTGTCTTAGACCTAAAAAAATTAAGGTCAACTTAATTTTGTGTTTATATTAATTTATTTATATGTACCTTCAACTAGGTTTTTTTTATAAAAATACTCCGTAATAAATTAAGATTGCACGAATCAAAGTTCGCTTGATGCGTATTTACAATATCAAAACGAGTTGGGTGGACCTCTAGAATGTTGCAAAGTGGGTTCACCTGAAAGCTTAAGCGTTAAGATGCACATCTTCCTTTCTAATTTTTTAATATAATCAATGTAATTTCGAAGCTTAAAAAAGATACAACTTGCTTTTTGAATTTATGTGGAACTTCTTTTTATGTTGGCCACTTACTTGTATGGCTAACTTTTTGCAGCACCCATTTGGATTCTAAATGTTACCCAAGATTTTCAAAATTAGGGAGTATGTAATTCGAGTTTGAGTCAAATAATTTACTGTATTTTTTTTTAGGAAAGAAGGTTCAAATTTAGCATTAAGTTTGGATGTTTGAATATGGGTTATTTAAAAAGAAAAAAAAAATGGATATAAACTATTTAATTACGACTTTTTTTTTACTCGTATGACTTTTATTTGTAGTTGCTTATAGGGGGACTAGTACTACTATATTATATCTTGATCGAAACATGAATGATGCACGAATGCTACAATGACCACTCAAAATGATAATTTTGAGTGGTGCATATATCAATATTTACTAACACAACTATAATGCATTTTTTCCTGCATCATACAAAATAATCATATGAGTTATTGCATCATGCACAATTTGCTTAAGATAAGTATAAATAGATATAGTGTCAATTTGGGTAGAAAGATGATTCGTCTTGTTAGAAAGATTACAAAGAGCCCCTTAAATAGGGTTAAGTATAAAGGCTTGCTCCCCAAGCTACAATCTAATACATAAGATAATAACATATATCCTAATATAATCCAATACTCCTCTTCAAGTTGGAGCATGTAAATCTACAATGCCCAACTTGGCTAATAAATAACAGAACTGTTGTTTGCCCAAAGACTTTGTAAACAAATCAGCAGGCTGTTGAGACGAACGAATATAAGATAAACCAATGTTGCCACGAACTAGCTCGTCTCGCACAAAATGACAATCAATCTCAATATGTTTGGTGCGCTCATGAAAGACGGGATTAGATGCAATGTGCATAGCAGCCTGACTGTCACAATGAATCTGCATGGGGGATTTATGATAAACGCCAAGGGAGAAGAGAAGATACTTAAGCCACATCAATTCTGCACAAGTAGAAGCCATAGAACGATATGCCTCAGCGGATGAACGAGAAACAGTATGTTGTTTCTTTGTTTTCCAAGAGATAGGAGACTCTCCAAGGAAAATAAAGAAACCTGTAATAGAACGCCGAGAAATAGGACAAGTTGCCCAGTCGGAATCACAAAAGGCCGAAATTTGTAGAGAACTCGAGGTAGACAACAAAATCCCTTGACCCGGATGAGATTTAAGATACCGTAGAACACGTATTGCGGCATGCCAATGATCAATGCGAGGAGACTGCAGAAATTGTGCCAAAGTATGAACAGCAAAGCAAATATCGGGGCGAGTAATAGTAAGATAAATAAGTCGTCCAATTAGGCGTCTATATTGTTCCGGCTGATCAAACAAAGGGCTCTCAGATGTGGCTAATTGTTGATTCTGCTCCATGGGAAAATCGCAGGGCTTGCCAGCAAGCTTGCCAGATTCTGTCAGAAGATCAAGGGTATATTTCCGTTGAGAAAGAAACAGCCCTTTAGAGGAGCGAGCAATCTCAATCCCAAGGAAATACTTAAGAACCCCAAGATCCTTCATAGAAAAACAAGAACTCAAATATGTCTTGAATCTAGCAATAGTAGAAGCATCATTCCCGACAATAATAATATCGTCGACATAAACAAGGACATGCAGAATCACAGAACCTCGAGCAAAAGTAAAGAGAGAATAATCAGCATAACTCTGTAGGAAACCAAATTGTGTCAAAGCATTAGCAAGTTTGAAGAACCAATTTCGGGGAGCCTGCCGAAGTCCCTAAAGGGACTTTTGAAGGCGACAGACTTGGCCCGGAGAGGCTCCACTAAATCCCGGGGGAAGCTTCATATAGACCTCCTCATCTAAATCCCCATGAAGGAAAGCATTATGAACATCCATCTGATGCAATTCCCACCCCTTAATAGCAGCAACAGCAAGGAAAACTCTAACAGATAACCATTTTAGCAACAGGGGCAAACGTTTCATGATAGTCTATGCCTTCAACTTGACGATTTCCTAGAACAACAAGACGAGCTTTATACCTCTCAATTTCTCCCGAAGAGCGGTATTTAATGCGAAATACCCATTTGCAACCAATAGGAATTTTTCCGGGAGGCAAATCGCATAGGGTCCATGTTTTATTCCGCTCTAAGGCAGCGATTTCGGCTGCCATTGCCTCACGCCAAGCGGCGTGCTTAACTGCCTTAGAATAAGAGCGAGGTTCATAGCTGGAGGTGACAGCAGCTAAAAACCTAGAATGAGAAGCAGAAAAATTAGTACACGACACATAAGCAGCAATGGGATAAGGAGTACCTGAGGACAGTGAGGAGAAAGCAGGTGATGTCGGCGCAGAAAGGGGGTTAATGGCGCGAGTTGTGCTGCAAACAAAATCCTGTAAATAAGCCGGAGAACGACGTTGTCGAGTGCTCTGACGTAAAACAGGCGGACTCCCCCTGTCGTCAGCAATAGGAGGAGCCGTGATCAGAGGCAAATCAACCGTCGGCGGATCATCGTAGACAGCCGGAGAGATATCAATGGGAGCAGCCGAAGATGTGTCAGAAACCGGTAAATCAGATGGAAAAATGCGTTCAAAGAACGTGACATCCCTGCTTATAAAAATTTCCCGAGATTCAAGATCAAATAACCGCCAACCGCGTTTGCCATTCGGATAGCCTAAAAAAATGCATTTTCGGTCTCTGGGGGCGAATTTATCACGAGACTTAGGTAAAAGAGGAGCATAGCATAAACACCCAAATACGTGAAGAAACTTGTAATTGGGCGATCGGCCATACAAAAACTCATAGGGAGTGCGCCCATTTAATAGTTTAGTGGGAGTCCGATTGATCAAGTAACAAGCAGTAAGGACACAATCGCCCCAAAAAGAGATAGAAAGACGAGCCTGAAACCGAAGAGCGCGAGCAACGTTTAACAAATGGCGATGCTTGCGTTCAACGCGGCCGTTTTGCTGGGGTGTGTAAGCACAACTATTTTCAAACAACATGCCATGCTTAGCAAAGAAAGGAATCAAAGGTAAAAATTTTGTTCCATTGTCAGCCCGAACCCGGCGAACTTGTGTCTTAAATTGTGTTGAGACCATAGCACAAAACTGTTCAATGCATTTAGCAGTTTCTGATTTTGCTTTCAACAAAAATACCCAAACACCCCGGGAATGGTCATCAACAATTGTCAAAAAATAAGACGCCCCAGAACGAGATGGTGTACTATAAGGATCCCAGATATCACAGTGAATTAAATCAAATAATGCTTCTGCTTTATTGTAACTATCAGAAAAAGAAATACGAGTCTGTTTGGCCTTAAAACAAATATCACATGGAATAGTAGTAGAAGAACTAGATGTCTGTAACACAGGCAAATGAGACAAAACAGAATCTGAAGGATGACCCAAACGTAAATGCAACAAATCAGCCGAGAGTGCAGAAGCAGAGGAATTACATGCTCGAGCGTCCGAGTTGAATGCGCGCAGCCAATATACCCCCCCTCGTTGCTCACCCGCTCCAATCACTGTCCTCGAACTTTGGTCCTGTAAGACACATAATCTGTGAGTCAGCGTCACTGTACATGAGAGATCAGCAGTCAATTGAGCAAATGACAGTAGGTTGCAAGTGAGACGAGGCACAAAAAGCACATTCGGAATTCTCAAAGTGCCAAAATAAAGTGTCCCAACTTGAGAAGCAATAGAAGTTTGGCCATCAGGAAGAATAATAGTAATAGAATCAATGGTAGTAACATCAGATAATAAATCAGATTCACCCGTCATGTGAAAAGAAGCGCCTGTGTCAAGGATCCAAGGTTGGGAAGTCTTACCAGAGAGCTTATTAGAGGCAACAGAATTGTTCATAGCGTTATATAAAGAGAGCATTGTTTGCCATTGAGAATCAGAGAGATTGCCGAAGGCTTGGCAATCTTGAGCGTTGGGCTGCGAACCCGAAGAGGCGCCCACAGATTGATGTTGCGCTGTATTGGCGTCGGTTGTAGTACCCTTGCCTAGACCTGCTTGACCACGCCCAGTCCCCGAGTCACTGGACGAGCCACGGCCACGGCCAGACGAGGAAGAAGAGGAGCCGCGACCGGTAGATTTCTTCTCGTAAAACCAGTCGGGATATCCGACTATTTTAAAGCAAGTAGGAGCATCGTGCCCATCTCGACCACAGTGTGTGCAGTGCAGAAGGTTGCGGTCGATCGGCAGAGCGTTGGACTGACGTGGCGGCGCAGGAGTCCGAGCCGTAAACGCCATAGTGTTCGGCTGTTGGTCACGATCCTTAAAAGCGGATTGGTGGCACTCTTCTTGAATAACCAACGCATAAATACGAGAAAGAGGTTGAATTGGATCCGACGCCATCAAATTTGACCGAAGTGTGCCAAACAAAGTGTCATCAAGTCCCATAAGGAACTGTTGAGTTTGCTCCAATTCCCGAGCCTTGGACAAGCGAGAGTTGAGACCGCATGTACAACCAGAACATGAACAGCTTTCCAACGGTACATAGGTGGCAAGCTCTTCCCATAAATTTTTAAGGATTCCGTAGTAGGCGGCGACGGAATGACCTTTTTGACGACAATTGGCAATATCTGATCGGAGTTGCAAAATTCGCGGACCATTAGCAACACAAAATCTCTGCTTTAAATCATCCCAAAGTGCTTTGGCTGTAGCATAATAGGTAATCGAAGATCGGAGAGACGGATCAATGGCATGTACAATCCAATCAACGATCATAGAATTGACGGGAAACCAGTGTTCGGCGTCGAAAGAACCATCGGTTGGTTGAAGAACCGAACCATCAACAAAACCGAGCTTTCGCTTGGCATGCAAAGCGTTGCTCATACTCGTTACCCATTCATTATAATTGTCCCCTTTAAGAGCGATTGGACAAATCGTGAGACCGGGATGATCGGACGGATGTAGATAGAAAGGGTTGTTTTGTTTCGGGGCATGAGAAGCGGCGACTTGGGAGGCGGCAAGAGCCTGTTGAAGGGCGGCTATTTGCGCGGCCTGAGTCTGGGCGGCAGAAGTTTCCTCTCCAGCCATCGGTGGCGGCGTGCAGAGACGGAAAAAATGGCGGAAGATGGTGGTCGGAAAAAAAAATTAGGGTTTAGAATGTGGTGGCTCCGATACCTTGTCAATTTGGGTAGAAAGATGATTCGTCTTGTTAGAAAGATTACAAAGAGCCCCTTAAATAGGGTTAAGTACAAAGGCTTGCTCCCCAAGCTACAATCTAATACATAAGATAATAACATATATCCTAATATAATCCAATATATAGCTATATTACTTTTTATACTAAACAAAAGGAAAACTCTTTCTTAAAATATATAAAAATAAAACATATATAACTAATGAAAAAACTAGCTGGATTTTTTTTTATCCCATGACAAATAATAGATTCGTACTATAACATTTTTTAAGAATCATATTTGGTGTATTCAAGAATATTTATAAATAGGGCTCTCTTTCGATCATGAACCCCAACTCGCCGGTGAACAACACTGTGATGATTGACGGCCCCCCCTCAGGGGGAGTCTCACCCGGGAAACCCCCAGACCCTATCTCGTCCTTTAGAGACTTGCTGATCCAGGAGGAATGTAGGCAGAAGGTGGACGCCTTAGCTGACTCAGTCCTGGCGGAAAAGATAGTTGTTGACTTCCCTAACGACGGGAAAGGAACGTCGTCGGTTACCATCCCGGAGGAGATAATTGCGTCCTTGGCTAAAGCCTGGAGTACATCGGTCGTGATCAAGCTGCTCGGACGTCCGGTGGCCTTCCAAGTGCTAGAGCGTAGGCTGAAGGAGATGTGGGCCCCCGGAGGAAGGATGACAATTATGGATCTCGTCAATGGCTACTCGGTGGTGAGGTTCGAGCTTGAGCAGGACTATTGGACGGCCCTCGCGGGGGGACCGTGGAACATCTTCAGGCAGAGCTTGATGGTCAAGAGATGGGACCCTTACTTCAATCCCAGGAAGGATGAGATTAAATCAGTATGCACTTGGGTGAGATTTTCCAACCTCCCAATAATTTTCTACGAGGAGCGAGTGCTGGGACGGATTGCGGAGAGTGTCGGACGTCCCATCAGAGTCGATAAGCACACTTTAGCGGCTACAAGGGGTAAGTTCGCGAGGATTTGTCTGGAGTTGGACCTCAGCAAGCCACTTAAGGGTGCAATTCACGTCAATGGGGAGACTATCTTGGATGAATACGAAGGCTTGCCGGAGATATGCATCCGATGTGGAAGGTATGGCCACCTCCTGCACCGGTGTCCCTTGAATGAGAAAGATCAAACTTCATCGGGAGACCAGAATAGCAGCCTAGTGAACAGGGAAAATGAAGAACCGCCGATCAACAAAGGCCAAGGCACGGAGAGACAGGTGCCGGAAACCACACTAGAGAAGCCACCCCAGTCACCGGAAAGCGGTTTGGGACCATGGATGGTCGTTGCACGGAATCCAAGGAAACCGAAGGCAAGGAGAGAGAACTCAGATACGGCCAAATCAACGGATCAAAGAAAGCAACCGGCAAATCGATTCACAGCTCTCCAGGCAGAGGTGTCAGGAAAGTCAGCGGCAAAAGAACCCCAGGCAGCGGCGACCCCAGAGGGGGCACGAAGCGACAACAACTCTCCTGTTCACTCTAAGGTTGGAGAAGGTACGGAGGAAAAATCCTAGTCGTGTCAGGTGGCGGAAAAGGAAAAGGCCAGTCTAGGTTTTCAGATTGGATGGAGATCGAGGACTGGGGAAGGGGGACAAATAACAGGCGAAAAGAACAAGGAGAAAGTTGGAAAACAGACTAAAATATACAGAGCAAGGGCCAATCTCCCTAAGGAACCAGTGCTGCAATGTGTGGACCATCAAACTGGGCCTGTGAAAAGGCCCAGACCAGATGCAGCCCAAAGCTTTCGAAACGCTTTAGAGCTAGGATCGGGCCACGTTGAAAACACAAGCCCAACCCTTGCTCCTGAGGTGGAGTTAGCCCATTCCTCACAGAAGGGCCTGGACATGGATCACCCTAGACAGGACCAAAGTGCGGCCCTGACCACGTCCTCCCATGGGGTAGACGGTCAGAGGCCAAGGGTCTCAACTGCGGAATCCTCGGTTAATGCCCTGCCAGGAAACGACGAGCTTATGCTGGACGGCGAAGCGGAAGAGGGGGCTCATGTGGTTCCCACCGATTGTTAATCCCCTCCTCCATTTTTTTTTAATATGAATTGCTTTGTATGGAATGTTAGAGGCGCCGGAAGTAAAGGATTTCGGCGGGCCTGCAGATATCTTCTAAAGCATAACGATGTTGACTGTCTTGCTATTCTTGAACCCAAGATCTCGGGTGAAGCAGCGGATAAGGTGTGTGGTAGGTTGTGGTTTGAGAATATTGAGAGAGTTGAAGCTAGGGGCCTCTCTGGAGGGGTATGGCTACTGTGGAAAAACGGAGGCCCGAAAGTCATCTCCGTCTCGAAAGGCCAGCACTTTATCCACGCGACGATGAGACTCAACCAGGTTAGTTGTCATCTCGTCGTGGTCTATGCCCCTCCTTCCCCTTCCCGGAGGAGGGAACAGTTTTGGCGGGCTCTGTCTACAGAGATTGACACGATTCGGGAACCTCTGTTTATCGGGGGGGACTGGAATTGCATTCTCAAGTTTGACGAGAGGCAGGGGGATCTGGTGCCCTGTCCGAAGACACAGGGGATTTTGTGGAGTTCATTGATCGACATGATTTGATTGACATGGGATTCACCGACACCCGCTTCACGTGGTCACGTCCGACGTCGACAAGCGGGAAGATCTTCAAACGCCTGGACAGATTCCTCACCAATAGTGCTGGGAGACTACAATGGGACGAGGCTACGGTTACACACCTCCCTGCATTATCCTCGGACCATAATCCCTTGCTACTTCAACTCTCCGGTAAAAGGAACCCGCATCGGGGAAGGCGACCTTTCCGCTTTGAGGCGGCGTGGCTCGACCATCCACGATTCATGGAGTTTGTGGAACGGAGTTGGAGGAGAGATCTCCCAACCTGTCAATCCCTAACCCTCCTGAAAGCCAGCTTAAGCGATTGGAACAGGGACGTGTTCGGTAACATCCATAAGAGAAAAGCCCAGCTAAGCTCCAGCCTTATTAAAATCCAGAGAGCCTTGGAAAGGAGAAGCTCTGAGCGTCTCATAGCAGCAGATAACGAGGTTAGAAGGGAACTGGAGAGAACTCTGGCTCAAGAAGAAACCCTCTGGTATCAAAAATCTAGACAAATGTGGATCGCCCAGGGGGATAAGAATACTAAATTCTTTCATCTCAGTACAATTATTCGGCGCCAGAAAAACAGAATCAGAGCGCTAAAAGATGAATATGGGGAGTGGGTTACAGACCCAACAACCTTGGAACAAATGGCAATCAGTTTTTACAAAAACCTTTATACCCTATCAGCAGGGGAACACCATCAGATTGATCTTCCTAGCGGGGGTTTCCCAGTACTCTCAAACGTCGATCGCCATGGCCTTGTCATACCGGTAATAGGGGAAGAGGTGTGGAAAGCGCTCAATCAAATGGGGCCTTACAAAGCGCCGGGACTAGACGGGTTCCAACCTATCTTCTACAAATCCTGCTGGAATACGGTTGGAGCAGCGGTCCAATCTTTTGTCCAAGAGTTCTTCGAGTCTAGCAAGTTCCTAGAGGGATCCAACGACACTCTCATCTCTCTAATTGGGAAGGTGGCCTCCCCGGACTCCCTGAGCCAATTCCGGCCTATCAGCCTTTGCAACGTGGTGTACAAAGTGGTCACGAAGATAATGGCAAACAGGATTCAACCTCTCATGCCTCTCCTTATTAGTCCTACTCAAAATAGTTTTATCCCGGGTCGTTCTATCACTGATAATGTGATTTTGTTTCAGGAAATCATCCACTCTATGCAGAATAAGCGATCCGGGAAGGGATGGATGTTGTTGAAGGTTGATTTGGAGAAAGCATACGACCGCCTCCGATGGGACTTCATTGTAGACACTCTCCGGGATGCGGGGCTGTCGGAGGCTTGGGTTAGATGGATTCATGAATGTATTTCCTCGACATCTACTCGTCTTTTGTGGAATGGAGAGATCACGGAGAAATTCACCCCGACTAGAGGTATCCGCCAAGGGGACCCCATCTCCCCCTATCTCTTTACTTTGGCGGTTGAAAGGCTTAGTCACCTTATTAACAACGAGGTACTGAAAGGGCGTTGGAAACCCATTACCATTTCGAGAGGGGCGCCGAAGCTATCACATCTATTGTTTGCTGATGATATTGTGGTTATGGCGGAAGCCTCGATTCACCAGATGAAGGTTATGATGCATTGCTTACAACACTTCTGCAGTGCGTCCGGACAGAGAATTAATATGACAAAGTCAAAAGTCTTTCTTTCGTCCAACGTTTCGAGGGAGTTAGCGGCAGGGATGGAAGGCATTGCAGGGATGAATGTGACCCGAAATATTGGCAAGTACTTGGGTATGCCAGCTCTTTAGTCCGGAGCCACCAAAGAGAGCTTCTCTGAGATTCTGAACAACATCAGGAGTCACCTTGCAAGCTGGAAAAGCAGGGCTCTGAGCTTGGCAGGGCGGGTGACTCTCACTAAATCAGTCATATCTGTCGTTCCTTACTATAGCATGAACACGGTTCGCCTTCCAGAGTCTGTTTTGGAGGAGTTGGATCGTATCAAAAGAATATTCATCTGGGGAGACACCGACACTACACGGAAAATCCACCTCGTCGCTTGGGAGGAACTCTGCCGCCCCAAGTGTGAAGGCGGTTTAGGAATCCGGAAGGCGCGGGATATGAATCTCGCTATAGTTGGGAAATTAGGGTGGAAACTCTTCACTGGGGAGGCTGGACTGTGGGGCGAGGTGATGACGGCGAAATATGGCCTTAGGAAATCCAACAACTCATTCACCCGCTCGACTTCTATAAGGCCTTCGGTGGTGTGGAGGGGGATTCAATGGGGTATGGAGGAAATTGTTCCGAGAGGAGCTGCCTGGAACCTAGGTAATGGCACGAACATCAGCTTTTGGCACGATAGGTGGGTCGGGGATATGCCTCTGGGCAGAGTGATAAATGCTCCGATTCCGATACAAATCCAGACGTGGAAGGTTAGTGACATGTGGGATCCGGGGCGAGGCTGGAGGTGGACTGAATTTTCGAACCTCCTGCTTGCGCCACTGATTCTCCAAATTGCAGCTAATCCGCTCAATGAGAACCCAGGGGCAGTTGACACCCCTCGATGGGCGGCTTCCCGGGATGGCCGGTACACTGTGGCGTCAGCTTACCATCTCCTGAACCCCCCTGACCTAACAAATAGAGATGGACCCATCCAAGGGTTGCTGAAGATCGTTTGGCGCCTTGATGTTCCGGAACGAATAAAATATTTTTTATGGCTGGCACTCAAAGGGAAGATCATGACCAATGTGGAGAGACGACGACGAAGGTTGACGAGAAGCGCCACATGTGGGCTGTGCGCGGGTGGCGATGAGTCCCTTATCCACCTCTTCCGGGATTGCCCGGAGACAGCGGAGATGTGGAGGCACCTGGTGGTAGAGGAACAAGTGCAACACTTCTTCAATAGCGACCCCTTCGACTGGGTTAAAAGCTGCCTCGAAGGAGTTTTTAGAATAGAGCAGGGTACTCACGATGCCATCGTTTTTGCAACTGCGGTTTGGTGGACGTGGCGATGGAGAAACGCTAAGGTCTTCAGGGGAGAACCACCACCGTCGAATCGACATATTTTCATCATTCATACGGCGAGGGAATTTAAGGATGCTAGTCAACGAGCTCGCATGGGCATCAGGAATGAACCCAGACAGGAAGCCATGATAAGCTGGGAACACCCGGGGGAAGGGTGGCTAAAACTCAATACAGATGCCTCGGTGGCTGCGGATATTGGGAAGGCGGCGGCCGGAGGAGTCCTGAGAGACTCGAATGGGAGATGGGTCACTGGATTCTGTTGTAACCTGGGGGCTTGCTCAGTCCCGGCAGCGGAATTATGGGGGGTCATCCATGGCTTAAACATGGCGTGGGACTGGGGTTGTAGGCGTATACTGCTCGAAATGGACTCGCTAACAGCGGAAATACTACTGAAATTGAGAGTCCCAAAGTCACACCCATTGTACAGCCTGGCTAGTAGGGGCCAAGGCTTTTTGAGTAGGGACTGGGTAATCCGGTCCCGACACATCTACCGGGAGGCAAACCGTGTAGCGGATCGCCTCGCGTACATGGGGCATGATGTCCCCTTAGGTTTTCACCTTCTGCCAGAACCCCCGGGGGACATTCTGGACCTGTTGGATTTTGATGTAAGGGGAATTGCAACCCCCAGACTTATCCGTGTGTAATCCTTGTTCTTTCAATAAATTTTTCCGAGGGTTGTCCCTCGCGTTCTCCGACCAAAATAAATAAATAAATAGTGTATCACGTCAATTATAAAGCTGGTATACTTATTTTTTGAATTAATGAGTAGCGGTGGCTCTTATCAGCAATAACAAACAATATACAGTATATGGTTTGAAGTTTGAAGGAAAGGAAATAGAAGTAAAATGGGGTAGGTAAGATCTTTGCAACTACACGAGTCAAGGTATATACCAATATTGTGCTTTTTATATACGGGTTTGTCTATATATAATTAAGAGCATAAAATAAGAACACTGTATTTATAAAATAAAACCCTATTCTACCAAAAAATAAAAAAAATAAACCTTTTGTACCAAAAACAAAAACATAATTGTTGTAGAATTATTGTTATCCTATGAATGCACTCAGAAAGATTTTTAAAATTTGCGATGGAAATATTCAATATGGACATGGTTGTCATTTATGCAACCGACACCCCCCTCGATCAATTATATAGATTGCATGTTTGAACTGTAATTTTAATGTATTTTTTTTTTATGAGTTTCACCTTTCTTTCTATTTATTTCAAACTAATTACGGAGTAGTATTTTTTAAATTTATGTATAGGTTAAAATTCTTAAAAATAAATTATTTTTAGTATTCAGGGTAATTAATTTTTTTAACAAGACTCAATTATAAAGCAAAACTATAATGGTGGGGTATGTGCATTATGGATATGACGTGTTTAATCACTTGTTACTACAGTAATTAAAATAATTTGTGGGGCACCGGCCGGCTACACTAGCCTACACAGACGACAGAGAGCACACTATAAAACAAAGAAATTGTGGGGCGCCCCCACACACTCCCAACTGCATGCTGCATAGTACATGGCGTCAGCAGTTGAGCACTCCTGTCAAAAACTCATCAACTTACACTCTCACTAAGAATTAAGAAAGATGATGAGACTTGACCTCCTGGAACATCTTTAGATGAATGAGAATATTAAAGATATACTAATCTCAATATCTTACGCCCAATATTATCACCCTCAATGACAGTATTAATTTTGAAGCCCCGTATGTTTAGTCGAAATGATACCGGTCCAAAAGAGAGAGTGCTGGTTTTCGCTCTAAACACGCCCACCCATCATTGATCATTTAGTTTTGAGCCATTCAAGTTAATTCTTTGTAGCTTCCAAATTTACAACAAATTGGTATTCCTCCTTCATTTATTAGTTGTGGGGCGGTATATACAATGGATAATTTTTGGGTGACTTGAAGTGGAATCAAATTCAATTACAATTGCTTCTACATATATATCGGCCCTTTCAAGTTTCAACCTTTACCGACACCTTAAGGCAACCCTTAATTTCAAAGGTTTCGACAAGTTCGGTACTAGTCGGTGCCCGTATTCTCTACGTAGTACTAGCTTTACCATTAAATCTCTCCACTTTTTACACTATCATTGTCAATTATTTATGACTACTAATTAAAGTACTAACTAACATGCCATATTTAATTTATAAAATTCTAAACAACAATTGGTCATTCAAAGTCATTATTCTAAAATACAATATTAATGGGTAATCTAAGCTCAATATTTTGTTACATGAATTTCACAAAACCACCCATCAAATATGAATTTGTGCATCAAATGTACCACCTTTAAAAACAGAAAATAACTCTTATAAATTTTTTATTAACAATCTCATACATTTTTTGTTTGTATGTCGTCAACCTTTGGTTTTAATTTATTCAAAATATAAAAAAATCAATTAATCTTCCCATTCTATACATTTAACTGTACACTTTATCTCGCTAGACTAACTGTATAAATATGTATTGACTCAGGGATGGACTGAAGGGTGGGCTGGGGTACGCTCCAGCCCGCCCTAAAAAAATTAATAAAATTAGGGTAAATTTAATAATAAAAAATAAAAAAGGTAAATTTAGTGTTAAATTAGTTAAATTAAGGTAATTTAGCCCACCCAAATAAATTTAATGACAATTAACCCACCCTAATGTTAAATCCTGTGTCCGTCCTAGCTAATTGACTCTTTTTATTACCCTAAGCCTTGCTTTAGTTACTATCCAAATTATTTTTTAAAAATATTTTTTACTTATTTTCAAAAACAATTTTTTTCCATAAAAAGTACTCCCTCCGTCCCCAAAAATTTGTCCGCCTTTCCTTTTCGGTCGTCCCCAAAAGTTTGTCCAACTCTATTTTCTTTCTATTTATATCACACAACATTTACATTTTTACCCTTACAAAACCACACAATTACAAACACTTTATTCCCCAATAATCTCACTCCATCACTTTAACACAATAAAATCACTACACTTAAACAATCCATACCAAAAAAAAACACAAATTTACACAAAAATTTCATTACCAACATTTTTATTTTTATTTTTTGAACAAAATGAGATCCATTTTTATGGGTTTTTGGACCATATTTTTCGGGCTTATTTTGGACCTCCATTGATGGATCACATGGGAGCTCCATTTTTGGGCCCGATCCATGAAAGCTTCCCCATATATAGCCCTCTCTCTCACAAACTCTAGCTCTCTTCATTTCAGATCGCCGCTCTCCATTTTCGACCTCCATTGTTCTAGAATCCTCTCTCGCTCTCTCACAAACCCTACCTCTATTTATCTGGTGCGCCGCTTCTCTTACAATCCTCTCTTGCTCTCTCACAAACCCTAGCTCTCTTCATCTGGATCTCATTCAATCCTTTATCAATCTCGCACAAAACTCTCGAATTCCTGAATCGGTTCGGCCTCCCCTGTTGTTGGTTTGATCGATTCGTCTTGGTGAATTCTTGGCTGGTTCTTCGATCCTTCATCATATCTGGTTGTGGTGAGTGTGTTCTTGCTTGGTTCTTCGATCGATTCATCTTGTGTTGATCCCTTTCTCACCCTTTGCTCTTTTGCATCTGTCACCTCTGGTTGGTGCATTTTGGATTGTTGATTCGATTGATTCATCTCCGTGCATGCTTGGCTGGTTTTTCAATCCATTAATCATATCCGCTTGTGGTGAGTGTGTTCTTGCTTGGTTATTCGATCCATTCATCTTGTGTTGATCCCTTTTTCTTACCATTTGCTCTTTTCCTGTCTCCTCTGGTTGGTGCAGGTTGGTGCATCTTGGCTTGTTGGTTCGATCGAGCCATCTTCGATCTCCTCTGGTGAGTTGTCTCACTTGAACGTGGTTCATTTGTTCTTTGATTGATCTTCTTGGATCGTTTTCTCACTTTTGCATGTTCTGTATGCAATTGGGCCTACATCTATATCCTCTGTTTTGTGCATGCTTGTTGGCTACTTGGTTCGATCCATCTTCTACCCCCTCTGGTGAGTTCTTGCTTGGTGCGTGTTTGATCCATAGTTAATATGAGCTTCAAAATGTCTTATACACATGTCCTCACTCTTCCTCGTTTTTTTATTTATGGTGTATTGCAGAGTGGTAGTCCCCTAAGCAGATGGATCTTGATGCGTTCTTTGGTGGTGATGAAAGTCCCCGATCATCGGATTCATCAGAACCTGCATGTTCTGATGAACCCAACTGTGAGTGGGGGTCTGATTGCAAAGGGATCCACTCCTACAGTCCTAGAAGATTTGAGGTGGAGACAGATGATGAGGTGGACGGCCCTAATGAGTCCCTTGTATTTGAAGAGGTCCCTGATAGTCAAGATAATGAAGATAATAATGAAGATAATGAAGAGAGCTATGGTCTGAGATTGATGGTGAATTTGCCCCTGATTCCGAAGAGGATCATTAGCTAAGTCCCTTGATCTATCTAGTTTCTTTTGAATTTTGGTGTTGTTGTTGCAGTTTTCTGTGTTGTTGCTTAGTTTATCCCCTGCTTGTTGTTGAATATGATTGTGTGAGTTAGTTTCTCCTTGCTTCTGTGTTGTGTAATTCAGTTGTGATTGCATCTTTTATCCTCTATTTTTTGTTGATTGAGATCCTTGATAGGACGGGTACCATCCTGTGGTGGCAATCCCACTGTCGGATCTGATACATTGCATGCTTGCTTTGTGTTTATCTCATTGCTTCTGTGTTGATTTTCCTGGCTTCTATGTTGATTCTGTTGTGAATGATTCTCATGGCTTTTGTGTTGTGTAATTCAGTTGTGATTGATTCTCCTTGCTTCTGTGCTTACACTTGTGATTTGAATGCATGGGGATTTTTTTGACCTTTTTCCTTTTTACCAATGATGAGGCCAACAAACCTGAGGGGCAATTCCTCTACATTCCCACCACTGTGGCATACATAAGGAAGCTGTAATAGTTGCAGTTTTTAAGGATATTTTTGAATTTTCTTGGATATCTTTTTAACCTTTTTTGTCCGTTTTAACGCTTAATCCAATATTTTTGTTGGAGATTAAATCCTAGAAAATTATTGGTGATATCCTAAAATCATAAGGAAATGATTTTATGGAACGATGTGAAGTTTAGGATTTTTCAGTGGAAAAAGAATATTTATTGGATAAGCCGTCTTTTTAATTATGTACCGGAAGGAATGTAAAATACGAAACGGAAGCCTTAAAAATTGAAGGTAGCAAGATAAAATCATGGAAAATTGATTTTATTGGTCTACATAATTTTTGGGACGTTTTTCGTTTAGTGAGTTTTTCCACCCGAGGTACATAATTTTACCGCTTTAACGCGAGTCCCGTTTCGGGACGGAAAATTACACGTGACGTCTTTGCTTAGATGTTAAGGAGTTGGGAGATAGGATTGTATAAGCCAATTTGTTTGACTTTTCAAAGTCTATCACCTTCCCCTTCCATTTCAAATCAAAAGAACCGAGAGAGAGATAGAGAACGGACGGAACGACGAACTCGAGCGATTGTTTCGGATCTCCACCGTCGGTTTTGCTTTGCCACCATCTTCCTTGCCACCTCCTAGCTAGCCACCACCTTCATCACCTCCTCTTTGTTGTGAAACCGGGTTGTTTGAAAGCCGAACCAGCAGGGAGACGAATTAGGACGACGTCGGACTCGGGGGAAGGAGTTGAGTGTCACTTCGGCTTCCTTCTTCTGCCTCGCCGCCCCGCCGCCGGCGAACAGCAGCTCGCCGACCACCACCCACCACCAGGGGTTGCCACCGGACACCACACCGCCACCTCGGGTCCTTGGGTCGAACCACCATCGAGCCGAACAAGCTCGAAGTTCGAGTGAAGGTATTAACGCTCGAAATTAATTAGCGGGGTGGTTACGGAGCCACCGAAAGAACCTTTCGGGTCCGCTTTACTAAGTAAATTTATGTTTTTTATAATCTTGACGTTGATACGGTTCCACAGGTTCAAACCGCTCGAGAAACGGACGTCTGGATTATTACTTATAGCGAAGACAAGTTTAGACATCGATTGTCAGGTAAAGGACTTCGGATAATTACTCAGGATTCGTTGTTAATCCGTTTGATCTGAGATTTTGTAATCTTGTAGAATTGCTACTAATGAACAATTTTTATTTAGAAAATTGTTTCAAAAGTGAAGCGGATAATTAGTTATAATTCCGCCAAGATGGCTCCTTGAAGCATGAAAACTAAGGATTTATATATATATATATATATATCGATATTCGGAAATCAAATCGTTTATCGATTAGGAAGTTGTAGAATTGGATTATACAACTAAGAATTGTATCCATGAGCTTGTGGTTGAAGAATCTGTTGTTATAATTGGCAGAAGGCAGATAAAGATTTTTGTTGGACTCGCTGAGAGCGTAAAGCACGCCTTATAAGGCAAGTGGACGGTTCTCTCTTGCATTATTGCTATTAAATGAGGAATTGAATCCCATTTAATATTTGTGTTGGGAACAACTTGTTTGCTTAACAAATTAAGATAGGATGTTATAATTGTTAGAATTAATGACCATGCTATTTATTCAGTTTTGCGCTAGAACTGAATTTAGGTTCGTTGTTTGTGACCTTCTGTGTTAGTCGTCTCATGTTGAGACATGATTGTGAAGTAGAATAGTTCAAGGATAAATGATCATGGATGAAATAGGCCCTCTGATCTCGGTTGTTGGCCGTATCTCAGTTTTTAGCCGAGCACATACATTTAAAGAACCGTGAATGAAATGGACTTCTGATCTCGGTTGTTGGCCGAATCTCGGTTGTTGGCCGAGCATAAATAAATGATCATGGATGAAATAGACCCTCTGATCTCGGTTGTTGGCCGATTTATGTAAAAACTACTAAATGATGCAAATGCACAGTTTGAAAGTAATGAAAGATAAGTGCGTTAGGCACATTAATGCACTTGAATGGTTAGTCTATTCGATAACCATTCATACTCCCGGTTATGAATGATTCTTAATCAAACTCTAATTAAGTCAATCTGATTAGTCGATGAAGGCTTTTAAAAATATTGTATGATTAATATAAGTTCCCAACAATTGTTCATGTTTCATAATGGAACCGCAAGTTGTGGTGTCCTATCTTTTGATTATGCATGCCTCATTTCTTATCCTCTATGGGACTGCTAACTGTTGGATCATCGACCGGTTGTCATTCGGATTTCGATGCCAATATGTTTAGTCACTACCATAGGAACCAGTCATTTCTCCACTTGCTTAGTCTTTCATTAGACTAATCCGACCACCTTATTCAATTGCATGGCCGGCTGGTGCCCACCGTCTGTATACGACGCATCAGCTACTAAAGAAGTTAATCCGCGAAGAGAAGGCTAGCCAAGGAGTTTAGAATGTAAAAAGGTTTTGAGAGTGGTCGCTTGAAGAACAAGTCTGTTGTAAATATTTTACTTTTGCCCAAGTTGTGGTTAGGATTTTGTGTATGGAAAGGAAGTCATACTATGGTTTGTAATAAAGTATTGTAATACTTGTTGTGATTATAAGTTTTAAAGCCTTGGGTAACCTTGGATTAGGACTAATGAGGGTTACTGGCGGTAACACCTCAAGTACAATAGGGAGGGGGTGTAACAGAAGTGGTATCAGAGCCGAAGGTTCTCTAAAAGTAGATTACCAGTTGATATCTTTTAGACCTTGGAAATAGGTTTGAAGTTTTGATGAATAGAATTGTGGAGATTCTAAATTCTTTTGCTTGTTTTTTTCCAAGGAAATGAAGAGGAACCAAGGGCAGCATAGTAATGATGAGCTCGGAAAAAGAGCGAAGAATGGAGCACCCACTGCTGATGAAGCAGAATCTTCTAGAGTAAGTTTAATCAAAGGGTTTCCCGCTTCACCAAAAATGGAAATTGAATATGTAGACATACCCAGTTGCTGTAGAAAAGTTAAGTTACCAATGCATTCAGGAATGCTTCCATTTATTTTATTGGATCCTAGGCTCAAAGCTTGAAGATTATTAAGCTTGCATAGAACTGCAACCAAATTAATAAAGATATATATAATTCGATGAATAATATATATAATTAATAACGGCCGGCTTGAGAAAAATAATATACAATTTTTGTAGCCATTCAAGTTAATTCTTTGTAGCTTCCAAATTTACAACAAATTGGTATTCCTCCTTCATTTATTAGTTGTGGGGCGGTATATACAATGGATAATTTTTGGGTGACTTGAAGTGGAATCAAATTCAATTACAATTGCTTCTACATATATATCGGCCCTTTCAAGTTTCAACCTTTACCGACACCTTAAGGCAACCCTTAATTTCAAAGGTTTCGACAAGTTCGGTACTAGTCGGTGCCCGTATTCTCTACGTAGTACTAGCTTTACCATTAAATCTCTCCACTTTTTACACTATCATTGTCAATTATTTATGACTACTAATTAAAGTACTAACTAACATGCCATATTTAATTTATAAAATTCTAAACAACAATTGGTCATTCAAAGTCATTATTCTAAAATACAATATTAATGGGTAATCTAAGCTCAATATTTTGTTACATGAATTTCACAAAACCACCCATCAAATATGAATTTGTGCATCAAATGTACCACCTTTAAAAACAGAAAATAACTCTTATAAATTTTTTATTAACAATCTCATACATTTTTTGTTTGTATGTCGTCAACCTTTGGTTTTAATTTATTCAAAATATAAAAAAATCAATTAATCTTCCCATTCTATACATTTAACTGTACACTTTATCTCGCTAGACTAACTGTATAAATATGTATTGACTCAGGGATGGACTGAAGGGTGGGCTGGGGTACGCTCCAGCCCGCCCTAAAAAAATTAATAAAATTAGGGTAAATTTAATAATAAAAAATAAAAAAGGTAAATTTAGTGTTAAATTAGTTAAATTAAGGTAATTTAGCCCACCCAAATAAATTTAATGACAATTAACCCACCCTAATGTTAAATCCTGTGTCCGTCCTAGCTAATTGACTCTTTTTATTACCCTAAGCCTTGCTTTAGTTACTATCCAAATTATTTTTTAAAAATATTTTTTACTTATTTTCAAAAACAATTTTTTTCCATAAAAAGTACTCCCTCCGTCCCCAAAAATTTGTCCGCCTTTCCTTTTCGGTCGTCCCCAAAAGTTTGTCCAACTCTATTTTCTTTCTATTTATATCACACAACATTTACATTTTTACCCTTACAAAACCACACAATTACAAACACTTTATTCCCCAATAATCTCACTCCATCACTTTAACACAATAAAATCACTACACTTAAACAATCCATACCAAAAAAAAACACAAATTTACACAAAAATTTCATTACCAACATTTTTATTTTTATTTTTTGAACAAAATGAGATCCATTTTTATGGGTTTTTGGACCATATTTTTCGGGCTTATTTTGGACCTCCATTGATGGATCACATGGGAGCTCCATTTTTGGGCCCGATCCATGAAAGCTTCCCCATATATAGCCCTCTCTCTCACAAACTCTAGCTCTCTTCATTTCAGATCGCCGCTCTCCATTTTCGACCTCCATTGTTCTAGAATCCTCTCTCGCTCTCTCACAAACCCTACCTCTATTTATCTGGTGCGCCGCTTCTCTTACAATCCTCTCTTGCTCTCTCACAAACCCTAGCTCTCTTCATCTGGATCTCATTCAATCCTTTATCAATCTCGCACAAAACTCTCGAATTCCTGAATCGGTTCGGCCTCCCCTGTTGTTGGTTTGATCGATTCGTCTTGGTGAATTCTTGGCTGGTTCTTCGATCCTTCATCATATCTGGTTGTGGTGAGTGTGTTCTTGCTTGGTTCTTCGATCGATTCATCTTGTGTTGATCCCTTTCTCACCCTTTGCTCTTTTGCATCTGTCACCTCTGGTTGGTGCATTTTGGATTGTTGATTCGATTGATTCATCTCCGTGCATGCTTGGCTGGTTTTTCAATCCATTAATCATATCCGCTTGTGGTGAGTGTGTTCTTGCTTGGTTATTCGATCCATTCATCTTGTGTTGATCCCTTTTTCTTACCATTTGCTCTTTTCCTGTCTCCTCTGGTTGGTGCAGGTTGGTGCATCTTGGCTTGTTGGTTCGATCGAGCCATCTTCGATCTCCTCTGGTGAGTTGTCTCACTTGAACGTGGTTCATTTGTTCTTTGATTGATCTTCTTGGATCGTTTTCTCACTTTTGCATGTTCTGTATGCAATTGGGCCTACATCTATATCCTCTGTTTTGTGCATGCTTGTTGGCTACTTGGTTCGATCCATCTTCTACCCCCTCTGGTGAGTTCTTGCTTGGTGCGTGTTTGATCCATAGTTAATATGAGCTTCAAAATGTCTTATACACATGTCCTCACTCTTCCTCGTTTTTTTATTTATGGTGTATTGCAGAGTGGTAGTCCCCTAAGCAGATGGATCTTGATGCGTTCTTTGGTGGTGATGAAAGTCCCCGATCATCGGATTCATCAGAACCTGCATGTTCTGATGAACCCAACTGTGAGTGGGGGTCTGATTGCAAAGGGATCCACTCCTACAGTCCTAGAAGATTTGAGGTGGAGACAGATGATGAGGTGGACGGCCCTAATGAGTCCCTTGTATTTGAAGAGGTCCCTGATAGTCAAGATAATGAAGATAATAATGAAGATAATGAAGAGAGCTATGGTCTGAGATTGATGGTGAATTTGCCCCTGATTCCGAAGAGGATCATTAGCTAAGTCCCTTGATCTATCTAGTTTCTTTTGAATTTTGGTGTTGTTGTTGCAGTTTTCTGTGTTGTTGCTTAGTTTATCCCCTGCTTGTTGTTGAATATGATTGTGTGAGTTAGTTTCTCCTTGCTTCTGTGTTGTGTAATTCAGTTGTGATTGCATCTTTTATCCTCTATTTTTTGTTGATTGAGATCCTTGATAGGACGGGTACCATCCTGTGGTGGCAATCCCACTGTCGGATCTGATACATTGCATGCTTGCTTTGTGTTTATCTCATTGCTTCTGTGTTGATTTTCCTGGCTTCTATGTTGATTCTGTTGTGAATGATTCTCATGGCTTTTGTGTTGTGTAATTCAGTTGTGATTGATTCTCCTTGCTTCTGTGCTTACACTTGTGATTTGAATGCATGGGGATTTTTTTGACCTTTTTCCTTTTTACCAATGATGAGGCCAACAAACCTGAGGGGCAATTCCTCTACATTCCCACCACTGTGGCATACATAAGGAAGCTGTAATAGTTGCAGTTTTTAAGGATATTTTTGAATTTTCTTGGATATCTTTTTAACCTTTTTTGTCCGTTTTAACGCTTAATCCAATATTTTTGTTGGAGATTAAATCCTAGAAAATTATTGGTGATATCCTAAAATCATAAGGAAATGATTTTATGGAACGATGTGAAGTTTAGGATTTTTCAGTGGAAAAAGAATATTTATTGGATAAGCCGTCTTTTTAATTATGTACCGGAAGGAATGTAAAATACGAAACGGAAGCCTTAAAAATTGAAGGTAGCAAGATAAAATCATGGAAAATTGATTTTATTGGTCTACATAATTTTTGGGACGTTTTTCGTTTAGTGAGTTTTTCCACCCGAGGTACATAATTTTACCGCTTTAACGCGAGTCCCGTTTCGGGACGGAAAATTACACGTGACGTCTTTGCTTAGATGTTAAGGAGTTGGGAGATAGGATTGTATAAGCCAATTTGTTTGACTTTTCAAAGTCTATCACCTTCCCCTTCCATTTCAAATCAAAAGAACCGAGAGAGAGATAGAGAACGGACGGAACGACGAACTCGAGCGATTGTTTCGGATCTCCACCGTCGGTTTTGCTTTGCCACCATCTTCCTTGCCACCTCCTAGCTAGCCACCACCTTCATCACCTCCTCTTTGTTGTGAAACCGGGTTGTTTGAAAGCCGAACCAGCAGGGAGACGAATTAGGACGACGTCGGACTCGGGGGAAGGAGTTGAGTGTCACTTCGGCTTCCTTCTTCTGCCTCGCCGCCCCGCCGCCGGCGAACAGCAGCTCGCCGACCACCACCCACCACCAGGGGTTGCCACCGGACACCACACCGCCACCTCGGGTCCTTGGGTCGAACCACCATCGAGCCGAACAAGCTCGAAGTTCGAGTGAAGGTATTAACGCTCGAAATTAATTAGCGGGGTGGTTACGGAGCCACCGAAAGAACCTTTCGGGTCCGCTTTACTAAGTAAATTTATGTTTTTTATAATCTTGACGTTGATACGGTTCCACAGGTTCAAACCGCTCGAGAAACGGACGTCTGGATTATTACTTATAGCGAAGACAAGTTTAGACATCGATTGTCAGGTAAAGGACTTCGGATAATTACTCAGGATTCGTTGTTAATCCGTTTGATCTGAGATTTTGTAATCTTGTAGAATTGCTACTAATGAACAATTTTTATTTAGAAAATTGTTTCAAAAGTGAAGCGGATAATTAGTTATAATTCCGCCAAGATGGCTCCTTGAAGCATGAAAACTAAGGATTTATATATATATATATATATATATCGATATTCGGAAATCAAATCGTTTATCGATTAGGAAGTTGTAGAATTGGATTATACAACTAAGAATTGTATCCATGAGCTTGTGGTTGAAGAATCTGTTGTTATAATTGGCAGAAGGCAGATAAAGATTTTTGTTGGACTCGCTGAGAGCGTAAAGCACGCCTTATAAGGCAAGTGGACGGTTCTCTCTTGCATTATTGCTATTAAATGAGGAATTGAATCCCATTTAATATTTGTGTTGGGAACAACTTGTTTGCTTAACAAATTAAGATAGGATGTTATAATTGTTAGAATTAATGACCATGCTATTTATTCAGTTTTGCGCTAGAACTGAATTTAGGTTCGTTGTTTGTGACCTTCTGTGTTAGTCGTCTCATGTTGAGACATGATTGTGAAGTAGAATAGTTCAAGGATAAATGATCATGGATGAAATAGGCCCTCTGATCTCGGTTGTTGGCCGTATCTCAGTTTTTAGTCGAGCACATACATTTAAAGAACCGTGAATGAAATGGACTTCTGATCTCGGTTGTTGGCCGAATCTCGGTTGTTGGCCGAGCATAAATAAATGATCATGGATGAAATAGACCCTCTGATCTCGGTTGTTGGCCGATTTATGTAAAAACTACTAAATGATGCAAATGCACAGTTTGAAAGTAATGAAAGATAAGTGCGTTAGGCACATTAATGCACTTGAATGGTTAGTCTATTCGATAACCATTCATACTCCCGGTTATGAATGATTCTTAATCAAACTCTAATTAAGTCAATCTGATTAGTCGATGAAGGCTTTTAAAAATATTGTATGATTAATATAAGTTCCCAACAATTGTTCATGTTTCATAATGGAACCGCAAGTTGTGGTGTCCTATCTTTTGATTATGCATGCCTCATTTCTTATCCTCTATGGGACTGCTAACTGTTGGATCATCGACCGGTTGTCATTCGGATTTCGATGCCAATATGTTTAGTCACTACCATAGGAACCAGTCATTTCTCCACTTGCTTAGTCTTTCATTAGACTAATCCGACCACCTTATTCAATTGCATGGCCGGCTGGTGCCCACCGTCTGTATACGACGCATCAGCTACTAAAGAAGTTAATCCGCGAAGAGAAGGCTAGCCAAGGAGTTTAGAATGTAAAAAGGTTTTGAGAGTGGTCGCTTGAAGAACAAGTCTGTTGTAAATATTTTACTTTTGCCCAAGTTGTGGTTAGGATTTTGTGTATGGAAAGGAAGTCATACTATGGTTTGTAATAAAGTATTGTAATACTTGTTGTGATTATAAGTTTTAAAGCCTTGGGTAACCTTGGATTAGGACTAATGAGGGTTACTGGCGGTAACACCTCAAGTACAATAGGGAGGGGGTGTAACAGAAGTGGTATCAGAGCCGAAGGTTCTCTAAAAGTAGATTACCAGTTGATATCTTTTAGACCTTGGAAATAGGTTTGAAGTTTTGATGAATAGAATTGTGGAGATTCTAAATTCTTTTGCTTGTTTTTTTCCAAGGAAATGAAGAGGAACCAAGGGCAGCATAGTAATGATGAGCTCGGAAAAAGAGCGAAGAATGGAGCACCCACTGCTGATGAAGCAGAATCTTCTAGAGTAAGTTTAATCAAAGGGTTTCCCGCTTCACCAAAAATGGAAATTGAATATGTAGACATACCCAGCGATGAGGAATTGGGTATGGGAGTGAACCCTATAGTCATCTCGAGTGAAGAAGAAGACCTTGAGGAAGAAGAGGCTCCACAATCAGAGCAGATACGGTATTCGAATCCCAGTCAATCGTCGCTATCCTCGCATGAGTCTGGAGTGTATACTTCATCTCAACGGTTTTCCCCTTCTATGGATAACTATCCACAACAAATAGTAGGATCGGCAGGTCCTAGTTCTTCTGGTAAAGATCAGGTTCAGGAAACTGAAGGTGGAAATCCTATGATGATACAATCTTGGGAGGATTGGATATCCTCTGGGAGAACTCAATTTGTGAAATTTGAGGTAAAGACAGAAAGGTTAATGAATGTCGTGCAAGCCTGGAAGCGAGAATTGGAACCTTATGAAGATCTTTTTATCTGGGGCATTGCGGGACTGCATTTAAGCCCTCCGCGTAGAAACCTCTTCTATAGGAAACTGGATCAAGGGGAATCACTCCTATATAATCAGAATGCCTTAAAAGATCCTTTGCAGTTTGATGCTGACTTTTTAGATAACTTCTGTCATCCTCCCGCAATGTAGTGAGGAATGGATAAGGGCATGAACGAGTCGAGGTGGATAAGTTGGTTTTGTCGGTTTTCTTAGATGTAAATTAAGGGTTGCTGTAAGGTTTAAGGAGTTGTGGTTTCAAATGTGCTTTGTAGAATGTAAATAATGGTTGATAGAATGGTTTGTGGAAGTACAAGTCCCTTTATGTAAATAAGTTGGTTTTAACTTTGTTTGCAGAACAGAGTTGTAAAATAGAATTGGAGTATGATGTGATATAAATAAATGGAAGTTTTGTGTATATATGCCTCTTTGATTTCTTATCTTTGATGTGGAATAAAGGAAGTTTTGTTTTCTGTTGTTTCATTCAGATGGTAAACACAGGAAGATCTGAGCAAGGGGATGGTTCAGATAGGAATTCTAAGGAGAGAGGAGAGTCTCAAAATCCTGCGAATCAACCTGATCCGAAGGTTAGAAGGAATATAGTTTTCGATGAGGAAACTATGGAGACTTTGAAGAATTTAATGCTTCAAACTATTCAGTCTGTTCTCCCAGCTGCTCAAAATATTGCACCTGAAGTTGAAGAAAGTGGACATGTGGGAAATATAGAAGTGGAATACCCTCAAGAGCTTCCACCTGTTCAAAGTATGAATTTTTCTCGGGCCTTGAAAACTTTCTTGTCCATGAAGCCTGACAGTTATGATGGAACAGGTGAACCTGTTAAAATAGCATATTGGTTTTCCCACATCGAACAGTTGATGGAAAATATCTCATGTACAGAGCCTGAGAAGGTACGTATTGCTGCTTTACAGCTTAAGGAAGGTGCGACTGAATGGTGGAAAAGTACTGGTTTGTCTAGGCACCCAAAACTGAGTTGGAGAATGTTTAAAGATAAGATGTTAGATAGGTTCTTTTCTGCTGCTATGAGGAAAGAAAAAGAAAGAGAATTTTCGTACCCGCAAGTTGAGGGTATGAAAATACCTGAGATGGCTGCCAAATTTAATCATCTTTTACAGTATGTTGGACCCGATATCTCTACTGAAGAGCAGAAAATTGAGAGATTCTATGAATGGCTAAACCCGAAGATGAAGCCACTAATGGTCCATGTAAAGTGTTCAACTTTGGAACAGTATGTTGATGCAGCCTACCGCTTAGAAGTTTCTTTGGAAAGGTCTGATCATGAAGCAAAGAAAGGGGAGCAAGTATCTCAACAACGTTCACAATCTAGTGGATTCAAAAGACCGGCACCCTCCCAGAAGTTTGAAAAGTCAAACCGGGCCAAAACTGAATCCGGATCAACTAAGTCTTTCCAAGCTGGACAAAAGAAGAGTCAGATGGTTTGTTATAATTGTGGTGAAGCAGGTCATTTTAGTAGGAAGTGCTCCAAGCCTTTAAGGAAATGTTATCAATGTGGGAAAGAAGGACACATACGTACTTTCTGCTCGCAGATTAAAGATGGCTCAACACAGTCACGTCAAACCTCTGTTGCTCAGAATAGCCGTGTTCCGACTGAAGTTGCTAAATCAGCCTTTGTTCAGTCTACTGCTCAGAATAAGGGAAAATCGGCAATGACATCAACAAAGCAAGGTCAGCGTCTCTATGAGATGAGACGTAGTGATGAACCAGAAGCTCCTGTATGCCAAGGTATTTTATATGTTCAGTCAACTGCTGTTTTCTTGTTGTTTGATTCAGGAGCAACACATTCTTTCATATCTGAGAATTGTGTAGAGCAATTAGGACTAAAATGCACTAATTCATGTGAACCTTTTGTGGTGAGCCTACCAAACAAAGAAAAGATCGTAGGAACCAAACAATTTAATAATTTTCCCATTAGCATTCAAGGTCGGAAGTTTAAAACCTTATATGCATTCCAATGGCACCTTACGACATCATCTTAGGCATGGATTGGTTATTACAACATGGAGCTATAATAGACTTTAGTTCCCGAACGGTAACCATCCAGGAAGAAGGAAAATATGTGTGTCGTTTCAAAGGAAAAGGTGATGCAGAAAATGGGAAAATATGTGTGTCCTTTTCTTTGTTCTTGGATTTCCTCTTTGTTGCTTCTTGATAAGTAAATGGAAATATTCTTATTTTACCATCAAATGTGCATTCTCCTTGTGCATCATACCTTGGTCTTGCTACTGTTGTTGTAAACATGACTTTGGATATGAATTTGCTTGAAGCAGCAGCTCTGTATTGTCCCCTTTCATGCTGTGCTAGATAACATCTTTGAGTCTTTCTGCTTAGTTGGAACCATTTCTCATCAATGTGAACAAAGTCATACATTGCATAATATTGCTTCTTTGTCTCTGGTGTGCCCCCTTGTAGTAGCCTTAGAATCCATTCCAGCCTTGTTTTTTTGTTTGCTTCTGTTAATCTTGGCTTCAGTGCATTTGTGTGAGGTCTGATTTGTCCCCTTTTAATGAGTCTATGTGTTGCACTCTTTGACACTCCTAGTTTGGCTGCTAAATCTCTTAGGCATGTCCTGTCTCCCATGAAAATTGCTGTGATTGCTTCCTGACTCACCTCTTGCCTCTTTCTTCCACTGTTGTGATATTTGTTGCTTACATTTGGCCTCTGCCCTGCATCCATTTGTGCCTTGGCTGTGTTCCATATCCTTGATGTTGTCCTTGCTGAAACACCAAACTCTGATGTTACTCCTTGCATATGTCTCCTATACAGTTGACCTGTTGTTGTGTGAACTTGCATAAGCCTCAACAGAATGTGAAACCGTTTCTCAGAGCTGAGCTTCGACTTTGATGGTTGGGGATGTGAAGATGCTGGCATGAGATTCCCTGTCCCTGGTGTGTGTTGCCCTGCCACCTCTGTTGTGTCCACTGCTGGCTCATTTAAATCAAAGAGAAAAGGTTGATGGTGAGGTGGGGCTTCACCAACAGGTGGAGGGTCTTCATTAAGATCAAATGCTGAAGCCATCAATGAGAAGCAATGATGCAGAGAATATTTCAGTAGCTTTGTGTAAATTCTGTATGTTTAACAGTGGCTTAGTAAATGCTGGCTTTTTGGTGTCTTTTAAAGAAGAATCTGCCAAGTCAGCAATCCTTGTAAAAATGTGTACTGATTTGTAATTGGTTCCCATAAATTTGAGAAGTGTTTCTATTAGTTGTAATTAAAGCATAAGAATTGCCCCTTTTCCTTTGTATGCAAACCAGCTGTATCTTTACCAATCCTATTCACTGATTAGATGTATCTTAAATATTGTGCATATTTACTTTATGGATAAATTTTTGGGGACGGAGGGAGTAGTTTCTAAATAGTAACTACACGGTCAGGATTTTTGGTATTATAGGCCGATAGTACATTAGAATATTTTATCACTGACATAGTGACATGTAACCCGTACTCTAGCTCAAATATTTTAATCATGAAAGCAGTTTTAATATATGGCACGTTTTTATTTACCTGGTTTGAAATTTTCATCGACCGACCGACCCCACGAGAAGAGTAGCCGATCGAGTAGGTCGTAAAAACGTGACTTTTCTTTTCTTTAGGGTTACCCCCTCTCCAATGTGAAAGCCTTAAAGTATCAAATGAATGTTCAACCAAAAAAAAAGTATCAAATGAATGAATGATTGTCGGATTATCCCGTAAATTATGCTACGGAGTAATGTATTTCTTACATATATGTAAATAATAGTTACTACTTAACTACTAGTTATTAGGGGTTGATTAGTGAACAAAAAAGATGACTATCTAAAAATGCAAAATTTAGTACTGTAGAGTAGTGAGAAAATAATACTCCGAGTGAGAACCCCCATTATGATAGAATTAAGAGCGTTTGTAGGCTGTATGATATTGAAAAATCATCGATTAAAATTACACGTTAGTTAAAATCATCGATTAGTATTTCTTACATATATGTAAATAAATTAGTATTTTTTTATATTTTTGGCTTATTTATTAAGTTATTTTTTTTTCTCTACTCTAAATATAAGTAAAATGGATTATATGACCGATAAAATTATGGAGGGGGTTAAAAATTAGAATTCTGAAATTGAGAAAACTCTATTATCATCATAGGTAAACTTAAGGAATACAAGACAATTAAGGATAGATTAAAGATAGATTCTAGTTAACTTTCAGACAATTAAGGATAGATTCTAGTTAACTCTAAGAATTCCTGGCCATTGCAATACTAGAATATTTTTTTTTTCTATCCTATGCCCTTAAGGCATAGTATAAGAATTCAAATGTGTAAAATAAAATCCTATTTAAGAAAATACAAATTTTTTTAAAACATAATAAAAAAAATCTAAATATAAAATTATTATTTATCTTTCTAAAATTGGGGCTCTTAGGCCTTCTCCAACAGCTTCCCCAAATTCTTGGGAACTGTGTTTTTGGAGAATTTGACTACAAAATATGCCCCAACAGTTTCTCCATATGATTCCCCATTATAGAGTATTCTCCAAAAAATTACCCATCATTCCCTAAATGTGGGGGTTCTCCATTTGAGTTTTTTTTTACTTTTCTTTTTTACTTTTTTCATTTTCAAGAGTATTTAATATTAAAATACAATGGCAAGCAATGTCAAAGAACTATGTGAATGAAATAAAAATAGTGTTGATATTTATATGTGAATAATAAATATTTTATCATATATTAAATTAAGATTTTATAATATTTTTATTTCCTTATAAGTCAAATAATAAATAATTTATCATTTATTAAGTTTCTAGAATATTTCATTTCCTTATTAGTCAAATAATGAAAATATTATTATTTATTAGGTTACGATTCTAGAATTTTTTTATTTCCATAAGATGTTGGATAAATTTAATTATAATTAAATAATTATTGTAGAATATTTTATATGGTAAAAAATAAATATTAAATGCAGTATTCTCCAAAATAGGAAATCTGTTGGAGTTGAGCTGAATTTTTTTTAGAGAATGTGGCAGTTGATTCTCTATTTTGGAGAAAGTTTTGGAGAAGCTGTTGGAGATGGCCTTAACCTATGTTCCAAGTGCATAAAATAGAAAATTATTATTATAAATGGATTTTGGCCCTTATAATTACGTAACTTATTTTCTCCATCTCAAAGTTGCTTACTTAAATTTTGATGGACAATGTAAATTTTAACACTTGGCATGAAAACGTACAACTTGACTTTTTTTAACCCACTTAAGGAGATATATATGATATATACTTAGTTAAAATTATAAAATATTCTATTATATGATCAATTATGCAATGCATGATCCTTTTAAATTTTAAAAACTTCGTAAGATTATTGGTTCAATTTGCATGCTATATTATAAAAGACTCAATGGAGTTTGAAAGTAACCACAATATTTCCAATTTAATGACTAATGTTTGAGATGTTATACAAATTAACCATTAAATTGATGTATTGAGTCCATAGTAAGCAATCAAGGAATATTATATATATTTTTGATGTTATGAATGAATATGATATACTCTTCAATACGCTTATCAAAGAAATACACTCATCTTTGACAAAAAAAAAAAGAAAGAAAGAAAGAAAGAAAATATACTCCTTATTACCGAGTATTTAATTAAAGGTGCACATGACTAATGAGAAAATTCTTCTATTTTATTACAAGATATCGACTATTTTGTCTTATTTACGGAATCGTATCATGGATATGCTGACTTGCTGATCATTTTACTTTCAAATTTCATTTTTTTGGTTGAATTTTACAAAACAACCCGCGAAATATAGGTTTGTGTACAAAACTACCCGTAAAAATTAAAATTTCAGCAAACCATCATTAAAAATATTTCGTTTGCAGAAAATCACGCGTAAAAATTGAAATTTAAGCAAACCACCCGTAAAAAATATATAACTTTAATATTTTCTAAACTAAAACTATAAATTATTTCAAAATATATCTCTTGCATATTAAAGCATAGGATATTACCAAAAAATTTCCCCATAAAGGGCTAAATTCCTTTTGATCAAATTTCTCGTTACAGGAAAAAAAATTATATTTTTTTATATAAAAAAAATTGTATTTTTCGTTATAAAAAACTTTTAAAGCAAATTTTTTGTGCATTTTCATAAAATTCTATATTTTTCTGTATAAAAATTTTTTTTTTTTGCATTTGGAAACCTTTTTTTTATAGTGCATGTTCAATCATTGATCTCGTAATAGTAGTACTTTTTACACTGATGATATTTTTGTTAATAATAAATAAATATTATTTTAAATTTATCTATTTATTTAGGATATACTAGTTGTACCCGTCGTGCCATGCACGACTATGACTCATCATTATTTAGATATATTATAAATATGATATTAATAAAGTAAATATACAAAAATAAATAAAAAGCCAAAAATAATGTAAATTCTTAAAAAAATTAATCAAATTCAATCCTTTAAAAATCTTTTGAATAAGAAAGTTAAAAAGATATATTATAAAAAGTTAAAATTAACCAAAATTAATGTGGTGGCTAGCAACTTTAATATATAGTTATAGATAGATATGATGATTTTTATTTCAAAGATATATATGTGATCACGTGTACATATTTTTTCTTATCTTTTTTAATATATCTTTTACAAATATAATAAATATAATGTACTTTTTTATCTATTTTTGTCAAATCTACTAATATTATTTTATCATTATGTTTATTTGAGAATAATTTTTTACCAATATTATTTTATCTTTACTTTTAGTTATAATAACTTTTTTTGCATAATTTATTATTTTAAAAAAGGGGTGATGTGGCGCAACGTGGTGGCAGAAATTGCTTCGGCTTTAATTATTAGTAATAGATTTGAATTAGTCAAATGACATGATTCAATATATCTTGTTAGCTCGTTAAATCTCTCATATCAATTGTAATTTATCTGCTCTTTCTATAATTTTGTGTAATTTTAATTACTGTGCACCAAGTGGCTACGCCACTGGATATTACACAGCCCTTGTCACTCGATTTATTCGATAATCAGCTCATGATTCTTATCCACAAGACGTTTTAGACTAGGTATAATATATTGATTCTATGACGTGTCAATCGGGTCAGGTCAGGTCAGGCGGGTTCGGGTTCAGTTTCTTTTTGAATCACGGGTCAATTTAGTTGACCAGCGGGTCTAAAATATCGTTTTTTATGATTATTAAAATCACAATTTTAATTAAATAATAATATTTAATTATAATATATTATTTTTATGTATTTTAATAATAAAATATATTATAAGTTTCAAATAAACTTTATAAATTCTATAAATATACTAAATTGGTCAAACCAATGGTTTCGGATTTCAACCCTACCAGTTCCGGGTTCAATCAAGTTCGGTTTATTTTGGGTTTCGTTTTCAAATTTTCGGGTCTTGAGTCTTGACACTAAAACTATCAGGCGGTTCGGATCAGGTTTGTGGGTTAGGTCAGCTTTTAACAACTCTAATTCTATCTAATTGTTTTTATTTAAAAAACATATATAATATCAACAACTATATATTATCGTATAAAATATATATGAGAAGAACTCATATAGAAAAATAGATTTTTAAAATCAAGATTTTGTAATATAGAATTTAACTTTTTTAATTAAAAATCTATGTATATATATAAAAGACGCAAGGAATAAGGCCACCACGTTGCGCCACCTAGGATTTTCCTACGTGTCGTTCCCACGTTAAGCCACCTAGGATTTCGCCACATAGGATTTTTTATTTTGGGAATTTATATATGCTGATATTATTTTAGGATAATATAGATATATGAAAAATTAATTTATGAAAGATTTTATCTAAAGTAAAAATGTTATCTATTATATATTAGGAATTAGGATAGACCTAAAAGATTTTATCTAAAATTAAAATAAATTATAGAACATTAGATATCATATATTAAGATAGATATATTAATTTAGTTTTTCCAATTAAATTTCTATCTATTTATATGAATAAAAATTAAATTCGAATTTTAATATTAAGATAGATATATTAATTTAGTTTTTCCAATTAAGTTTCTATCTATTTATATGAATAAAAATTAAATTCGAATTTTATTTAAAATTAAAGAAAATTATTTTATCATTTTCTTTTTATCTATTTCTATAAAAGATTTACCTTAAATAAAATTTTGGTAAAAAAATAGAACTTTCAATATCTATAACTATATATTAAAGTTGTACCTTTTCGAGCCACCAGAACGATTCTGGCCCCACATCTTATGTAAGAAATTAATTTTTATTCCTAATATTTTAACTTTTTATTATTAAATTCTTCTTTAATTATTTAAATCTATATTTAACATCAAACAAATATCTATTTAGTATAAAAATATCTTTTGAAAACTTTCTTATACAAATTTTTAAAATTAAAGATAACAAATTTGAGATATTTTAAATAAGTATAGATATCTTTTATCTTTTAGCATGATATCTTTTCACGAATTTATTTATAGATATACATATATTTCCTTTTATAATAAAAAATTAATGATAAATACGTATAAAGTTTAAAAATAAGTAATATAATATTTAATAAATATATTGAAATACTTGATACTCTTTAAATTAAGGTATATAGAAAGTAATAAAAAATATAATATTTAATCTTATCTAATCTTTACTATAACGAGCCAAAAAATGAGTTTGACCCCACCTTAATTGAAAATAAATTATTTTTTAAAACTATTTTTATCTTCATCTTTCAGTTATATCTTATTTATTAATTTAATTATTATTTTATGTAAATCTTATCTCTTCTATATTCTAATATATAAATACTTCTTTATTCATATGTTATCTTTTGTTTAAAATTAAATATCTATGAAATATCATCAAGAAAAATGAGAAATGTGCATTATTTTATCTTAATAATATTTTTTATTCTTAACATTAAATTTAATAATTTATATTTATTTTATTTTATTTGATTTCAAAAAATAAAAAATTTGTACAATGTACAAGCAATAAATTAATTATATTAATTTTTATATTATATTTATTTAATATTTATAAAATATCGAATCATAGTTGTGCAGGGCACGACGGGTATAACTAGTTATTTCTAAATTTCTATCTTCTTCTTGTTTTTTGTTTGATCTAGATTTCTATCTTAATCAAGCATTTGACTTGAATATATCATATATGCCAATTCATTTTTCAATGGGACCAGGAGAGTTGTAACTTAACATTACGAGAATATGAGTGGAGTTGTGTGATTACTGAAATCTATATCATTAAAATGTAAATTAATAAATTAGATTTAATTAGACATCCTGCGTTAATTTTGTGAAAATTTTAATTGAATTTTATATCAAAAATGAAACATGTTGTATAATGATTTAATGTATGTTCGTATCAATAGATTGAATATATGTGTACTAAGTCTTATTTCTAGTCCTTTTTGATACAAAATCTATCTATCTATAACTATATATTAAAGTTATACCTTTTCGAGTCATCAGAACGATTCCGGCCCACTTCATATTTACAAAATTAATTTTTATTTCTAATATTTAACTTTTTCCTATTAAATTCTTCTTTAACTTTTTTAATCTATCTTTAACATCAAACAAATATCTATTTAGTATAACAATATCTTTTGAAAACCTCCATATACGAGTATTTAAAATTAAAAATAAAATATTTTAAAATAAATATAAATCTTTTACCATATATCTTTTGTTGAATTTACTTATAGATATATAGTGATTTTGTATAGATAAATATGTTTAATTTTTAAAATTAATAAAAATAGATAATAAAATATTTAATAGATGTATTGAAATGTTTGATAATCTCTAAATTTACGTACATGAAAGTAATAAAATATAAAGAATAATATTTGATTAAAAAAGTATACATTCTATGAGTAACAAATTAGTTATATTAATGTTTATATTATATTTTTTTATTTATTAATATTCTATTCGGCTATTCATAATGTCTATAAAATATCAAATCGTAGTCGTACATGGTACGACGGGTATAACTAGTATGCTATAAATGTGTTCCACCAATTAATAGCTATCAAAAAAACAAATTATGCCTCTCTATTAAAACATTTTATAATTCAATTAAATTTGTTACAAATTATATTTTCTTCTTGAAAAAACATGTCCAAGGTTCTCTCTCTTCAATTCCTTACTCCGCGATCTCTCCTCTGCTCCCATACCTTGTTCACCGTCACCGGCAATACAGATAGCTCTTTTCCGATCTCTCCTAAGCTCGCCTCTATGTGCACCTTCCACCTCGGCAATGTCTCAATAGGACAATTTTTGTGTGGAATTAGATCATTAAATCACACTTCTAGAACAGAGAATACGAGAAGGAGGTGGGCTGCGTAATATACAAGGATGCGGTCAGAGTACCGCCTATCTGACAATTTCACGGCGAGTCGGGCGGATTTCGGTTTGAACCAGGTAAAGAGTCGAGCAATAAGAAGTACGTTCCAATCAGTATAACTGTATAAGCTTACCATGTAGTTGCAAGAACCCTTTCTTTGATCAGTATGAAGGAATTCTAAAGGTCGCATTTTGGACGGATCGGATGATGGCAAATCAAACAAATTAATTATCCTTTCTTGTAATTTCTTGAATTTGATTAAATTATAAAATAGTTTAATAAAGTGACATGTGAAAATTTTTGATTGGTGGAACAACAAGAAGAAGAACTAATTATACCCGTCGTGAAGTATATTAATATAAGAACTAATATATAAGTTTGAACATATTTTTAAATTTTGAAAATTGGTTGCAACTACAAAATATATGATAAAAATTTAGATGAAATGTCAACTTATGTATAACGTGACATGATGATTTTTAAATAACTAGTTTAATGTTTAAAAATAGATTATGTATACAAGTATTTAGATACATTAAAATTAAATTTAAAATATAATGATTAAAATTGTGTATTATACAAAAAATAAAAAATTCTTATAAACTCTTAAGGGTAAAAATTTTATTTATATTTTAAAGGTTCAATAGATTTTTCATAAGGTTAAAATATTAATAATTTAAATTTTAAAGGCGTGGAATAATTTTATTAAAGTTAAACACACTATTAACAAATCAAGGTTAAAATTTTAAGAGTTCAGTATATTTTTTATAAAGTTCAAATATTTTATTAAGGTTAAACAAACTATTAACAAATCAAGGTTAAAATTTTAAGAGTTCAGTATTTTTTTTTATAAAGTAAAAATATTAATAATTTAAAATTTAAAGGTGTGAAACTGTGGGTAAAATATTAACAACCAAATATGATTTTTCAACTTCCTAGAGATTTTAATTATTGGAAAATCACTTCCTAAGAAATTAAGTTCGCGAAAATTAAATTCCCATATTAAACCAAACTAGACATAATATTCAACCAAACACATTTATTTCATTAACTTCCATTTTCCAACTTCATGTAAATTTGTTTAACAACCAAACTATTACTTAAAAACATTTGTCTACCACTCTACCGTGTCAAACCCCAAAGAGCAATTTTTAAAAAGTAGGGGAATGCGAGAAAATATGAGAAAAATTATGTCGTCATCATCATCATCATTGGCCTAGTGAGGCTCCGCTACAGCAGAATCTGGGGGATCAATATGGGGTACGACAAAATACATCAATAGACCCCTGAACTTCTATACTTTTTTCAACCAGCACCCTGTACTTTGAAATGTTCAATTAAACACCTCAACTTAACTAAATTTGTTCTATTAAACACATGCGACCAGATTCTTTTGAGCGTGAAAATCAAACGCGATGATGTGTCATATTTTTATGCCACATATATGCCAACTCAATGCCACATAGATGATTTGGTTGTAACATAGTGGTGGATTCGACCAGATCTGGGCAATCAAATCTCGACCTTTCTTCTCCTTCAATAGAGAACGACAAATCTCGACCAGATCTGGGCAATCAAATCGCTACAGATCTGGTCGAGATCTCCCCTTTTGTCGTTCTCTATTGAAGGAGAAGAAAGGTCGAGATTTGATTGCCCAGATCTGGTTGAATCCACCACTATGTTACAATTTGAAATTTGCAGAAATGGTTGAGATCTGTTCGAGATTTGCCCAGATCTGGTTAAGGCAAAAATAAATTTTTACAAAGAAAAATAAAAACGATGCCCAAATTACATAGATGTCTAATTTAATTCATATTTGTAGAGTAGACTCTTAATAATACTAACAAAGTAGAGCATTTGTATATTTTTTTTTGTTTCTGTATTTTTTTTTTCTTATATAAAATAATTAAAACAACACCATGTCAAGGCATTCTCCTAAAAAAAAAAGGTTTCAAGGGCAAACTAAAATTAAAATCATCTATGTGGCACTGAGTTGGCATATATGTGGCATAAAAATATGACACATCATCGCGTTTGATTTTCACGCTCAAAAGAATCTGGTCGCATGTGTTTAATAGAACAAATTTAGTTAAGTTGAGGTGTTTAATTGAACATTTCAAAGTACAGGGTGCTGGTTGAAAAAAGTATACAAGTTCAGGGGTCTATTGATGTATTTTGCCAAAGTGAAAAAGGGTATGCCCGATAGAATAAAGAAAAATTGGAATTCAGCTATGTGACAATAATAACTGAATTTAGTTAGAATGCACCGAAATTGATATAGACTAGTATCTATTCCCGTACCTTGTACGAGTTTTTCTTAAATAAAATATTTTCAAATATATTTAATATTCGATAAAATTAATTATGTAAATGCTTAAATATAAATTTTGAATAAATATTTAAAATCAATAAACTATAAAAGTTGTTTATTTGAAATAATAATATTTTATTAGTATTAAGAATTAAACTAATATCCAAAATATGATATATTTATAGATATATGAAGAGAGATATGAAATCATATCTTAAATTAATAATTATATTGAGATTTTTTATCCTATCATAACTTAAATAAAATAAATATTCTAGAATTTGTATGATAGCATAAAAAAATATCCTAATGATCTTCCTATCTATCATATCCAAAAATAAAAGATTGTTTAATAATGCGATTTTTATCTTTATTCTAAATATATGGATAAGAACTTATCATATCCAAAAATAAAATATTATTTTTTTAATAAAAAGGGGTTGTGTGATCCAATCTAAAAGTGAAATGTGTCGTTTAATAATTTTTTTTAACTTCCACTTTAGGTTATAGTTATGATACCATCCATTTCAAAGACAATGTATAAAAGCCAAAAGAGCACAAGGATAAGGATGCACCACAATATGTGAAAAATTATGTGAATAATAATTCATTGGTAGAGAAGAATATAGTATAAATGATTTTATAAGATAATTATGTAATTTTTGTCGTAAAATGATTTTATAAAATTTTTCTTAGACTCCGTTTGGCAACGCTTATCTGGATACTTATAAGTACCCAGTTACTTATATGGAAAAAATAAGCTTCGTTTTATGTGTTCGACAAAATTTGCTTATTTGTAATAAGTTACTTATATCCGATACTTATCTGCTGAAAAAATAATCAGCACCCCAACCTTATGTGAAATAAGCTAACTTTTCTACCAAAATATAAGTAAGCGGGACCCACGTGATTTCCCAATTAAATTAAATTTTTATATTTTTTACCCTTTATTAAGCCATTTTTGGTAATTGTACACCTCTTGCTTAAAATATCAGCAATTCAGTTTACCGAACACATTCCGGATTATTTGGAAAATAAACAACTCATATAGTATCCAATATCAGCATACACGATCAACATCAACAACCATAAGTATCAGCATCAACATCAACATCAGCATCAACACCGATAAGTGCATATTTACCGAACGGAGCCTTATTTTTTTTTGTAATTTTATCTTGCATTCAACATGCATAAATTTAATTAAAAAGCATATTACAAAATTGCAACAATCAAGGCCAGACGTCCTTATATTTCGTTGGACCATTCCTGGCCGTGCAATATCAAAACTCATAATTATAAACTCGAAAGTGATTGTGAACCAGCCAAGCTCCATTTTTTAATCTTTCGACGATAAAAACAAAATTCAGTTTAAATTAAATAAAAACAAACAATTCAAAGATTGAGAAGCACCGTGGAATGATAATAGACAATAATAGTACATCTTTTGATTTCATTGGTTATAATCTAAACTTTTTTTTTTCTGAATCTATCTTTCAATTATCACATGTCACATAAATAAAATCAAAACTCTGGTAAAATGGAACATCGTGGTGGTAAAGTTCCATTGCTTAAAGTAAAGTTTCAAAAATCAGATCAACTAAAGTCGCCACCTCGACAATTATTTAAAGCAACCTATTAAATAATTATTGAAAGTTGATAAGAAGATTTTTTTTTAAAATTTCTACGAAATATTGAAGTGGAAGGAAAATTTTGGACCGATTGCAAAGAGCCGCTATAAAAAACGCCTCTTTAGACTTTCTCTTATCTCTCTCGTCTGCCTCATCTGAATCTCGATAATCCATCTTCTTCTCCTCCCTTCTCAGATCTCTGTTCTCTGGAGACCCCGTTTTCCCTCCTTATCTCTCTGCGATTTCTTATCGTTTACTCAAGGTTTGTTTATTGTTCAATTATTCGATCTTGGAAGGAAATCTCAAGCAAATACAAGTGTTTTTTAGCAGAGATCCCGGAAAAAGGGGAGATCTGAATTTTATGAGAAAGGCTGCGAGCGTGAGAAGGTTTAGTTGCTGTGTAAGTAACGTTATACTGGTGGTTGAGAGCTGGAACAAGAAGGTTCTCCGTAGGGACTTCGGTCTTGTCATCCGTGGCCGGTGTCGGTGGGGTAAATGCGGTTGAGTTTCTCCTTCTATTGACGTCTTCACCTCATCCTTCCTTCTGAAAGAGAAGTAGAAGTTCCATTTTGCTCCCGCCGTGGTGAATTAGGGTTTCTCTTTGGTGGATTTTGATTTATCGTCTTGAAAGCAAGATGCATCCAGATCAGCGAAAGAAGGTATGAGATCTTGTGTTTAGGTGCAGCCTATGGTGTATTTGATTGATTTTTGTTGAATTTGAGATCTGCAACCGTGCCTTGATTTGTTTGGTTCATTTGTTTGACCAGAAGCCTTTTCTTTATTTGATTCCAACTCGAAGCTTCCTCTTCCGGGTTTTACATAGCTGGGAATTATTAGCTTAAAGTTTTGAAATCTTTCTAGTCCTCTTATTCAATAAACAAATTTCTTCGCATCGTTTAGCTTAAGGTGGATCCAGTCATATTCATGTTCAAGCTTTGCTGGGTTGCTTTTTAGCTAAAACAACTCATCTAGGCGCTTCAGCGTGTTTGTTAACTTTGTTTGCTGCTGGGAATTTTCAACTTTAGATCGAGGAACTTGATCATCCTTGTGAGTTGTGACTTGTGAGGATTCCAATTCCGTTTCTTTTAGTTTACTTATTTTATGGGCATTCGGACTGAAATTTCCAGACTTTGTCTTTAATTCAGCATATTCCCTCCCTGGCTCCCTCAATTATTATCCTTCTTTTTTGTTGCGTCTTTCTTAGGGATCAAATCACATCACTGTATTAATTGACGTTGGGTGGGCCTGTTTGTGTGGTAGTTGGGTCGCCCTCGTGCTTGATAGTCTGTTGTCATGGCGTTTTGTGGCATTTGGTGGTTTTGTTTTTGTATACTTTCGAGTGGGCTTTGTTGTTCCAAGTTCTTAATATGTGTAAGTGTGTAACCTTTAAGAATAAGAATGAAATGCTCTAAATATAGGTCTTCCGTAACATGGTTTGCACGATTGTACAAAATGCTAGATAGTGACCTTTAGTACTTAACTCACAATAGTCAGTAGAATCATTTCACAGGGGAAGTTTCCATTTCAGTTTTAGATGTTTGTGTGATTGGGTCTCTCTCTTTCACCCTCTCACGAAGTTTGATGAATGCCCATCTTTTGGTCTCCGTGTGTTGTGGAAAAATAATGTCATTTTTATTACATCCTCTATTTTATCTCATCTTACTATTCTTCACATTAAATAATGACGCAGTAGCTCACCTCTTGCTCTTGTTTGAGGACCTCTTTCATTTTCCATGTACTTCCCACATTGTGATTTTAGTTCTTTCTTTGAGCTATGATAATTATACCTTAGTTTTTGATGTTCTGCTTTTTTACCTTATGAAAGGCAGCTGGTTCATTTTAAAGATACTGGTCAAGTCTTTTGCTTTCCTTTGCCAGCACTGATTGTATGTAATTTAGTCTACATATTGTTAATTCAATCATTTCTACCATCCATACACATCTAATTTTCAACACAAAGATCTATCATAGTCTTTTTTTTTAATGCATGGAGGAAGTGCTTTTTTCTTATGTATGTAATGTGCTGAGTCTGCTGAGTGGTTAATCTATAATTTTAGAAGATACATTAACCTGAGAGAAATTCTGTCTGCTTGGAAAATATTGTTTTTCCTGATCTTGATGTTTTCCTTGTATGTAGAGCATGAAAGAAACAGACTTCTTCACCGATTATGGTGATGCCAATAGATACAAGATTCTTGAAGTCGTCGGAAAGGGAAGCTATGGAGTTGTGGGTGCAGCTATTGACACGCACACAGGAGAGAAGGTAGCCATAAAGAAAATAAATGACATTTTTGAGCACATCTCTGATGCTATCCGGATTCTTCGTGAGGTCAAGTTGCTCAGACTTCTACGGCATCCTGACATTGTTGAAATTAAGCGAATTATGTTGCCACCTTCCAAGAGGGACTTCAAGGACATTTATGTTGTTTTTGAGCTTATGGAATCTGACCTGCATCAAGTCATCAAAGCTAATGATGACTTGACACGGGAACACCATCAATTTTTTCTTTATCAAATGTTACGTGCATTGAAATACATGCATACAGGTAAATATTATGTTGAATTACTGCATTTACTCTATTAGTGTTATATTTAAGGTTCTGCATTTTAGAGCATTGTGTAAGGATATAGCTGGGAATCATTCTGACTCCTGTGATTTTTTTCTGTTCCAGCAAATGTCTACCATCGTGATCTTAAACCAAAGAATATTTTGGCAAATGCAAATTGCAAACTAAAAATCTGTGATTTTGGGCTGGCAAGAGTAGCATTTAATGATACACCTACGACTGTATTTTGGACCGTAAGTTAATTTGTATTTCTTGGACGCAAAGTTTCTGTGAAGAACTTGTATTCTCCCCACGTATTTCGAATTTGCTCTATATGACTGTTTCTTGGTGATTCAATCAGGATTATGTTGCCACAAGGTGGTATAGGGCTCCAGAGTTGTGTGGTTCATTCTTCTCCAAGGTAAGGGCTGTCTCAATCAGAGTTTTGAATTATTTGTAATGCATGTTTCTGCATCACCTAGTACTTGTGAATCTAATATTCAGTATCTATATTACAGTCATTTCCCAGAAGCAGTTTAAATGCGTTGGCAACTCCTTGGGTCACTTAGTAAGTTGTACTGATCATGGGTTCTTTTTGTTACAGTACACACCTGCAATAGATATTTGGAGTATTGGCTGCATTTTTGCAGAGGTATTGACTGGAAGACCACTTTTCCCTGGTAAAAGCGTTGTTCATCAGTTAGATTTGATGACAGATCTTTTGGGCACACCCTCCACTGAAACTATTTCTGGGGTATGTGTCTTGATAATTATATTACGTCTTCATATCATAAACTATGATGAAAATTTCAGTTTACTCAATATGTCTTCACTGACATATGTTTAATGGTACAGGTTCGTAATGACAAGGCACGCAAATATTTAATGGATATGCGGAAAAAGAATACTATTCCTTTTTCACAGAAATTTCCTAATGCTGATCCCTTGGCATTGCGTCTTTTGGAGAGGATGCTAGCTTTTGACCCAAAGGATCGTCCTACTGCCGAAGAGGTACGCACTTGCTGGCTGATTCAGCAAGTGTACTTGTCTAATTAAAAAATTATTGGTGATATCTTAAATTCACTTTAATTTTGTGTTGAGATTAACAGTTTTGGAAACTTTGTTATTCAGGCATTGGCTGATCCTTATTTCAAGGGTCTGTCTAAAGTGGAGAGGGAACCTGCATGTCAGGCTATCTCTAAGCTAGAGTTTGAATTTGAGAGACGACGGGTGACAAAGGATGATATTAGGGAATTGATTTACCGAGAGATACTAGAATACCATCCCCAACTGCTCAAAGATTACTTGAATGGAAATGAAGGTGCAAACTTCATATATCCTAGGTATGAAAAAACCTTCACCTGCCACCAATCCATCTGTCAACTTGCTTTTCTTGGTTCTAAAATTTTCATTATGCATGCAGCGCCATTGGTCACTTCAAGAAGCAATTTGCACATTTGGAGGAGAATTATGGTAGGAGCGGACCTGTCATCCCGTTAGATAGAAAACACATTTCCCTCCCAAGGTTTGAATTCTCCCTTTTCCATGTCAGATTCTGTTGGGCGCCTTTTTAGTGGCGAAATTGTTCCTAATCTTCTTTCTCTTGTCTCTTATCCACAGGTCAACTGTATATTCTAGTACCATACCCCCCAAACCACAGCCAACTTCTTCTTCATGTAGGGATCAACAGCAGAGTAAAGAGGACAGAAGTGCAGAGGTGACCTCAGGAATCTACTCAACTGTTTCAAAGCAACAACCACCGAGGGCTCCTTCAGGTAAATAAAAATATCCATTTGCCTTTTCCCAAAAAATAAACCCTTAAAACTTCAGATCCTAAATATCTATGAATTTATGCCTCTAGCAGTTGGAGCAAAGCCAGGAAGGGTAGTCGGTCAGGTCCAATACGATTCAGGGAGGAGAATGATAAAAAATGGAGCAGGCCCTCCACATTCCGTGTCGCCCCATTTCTTCTTCAGGCCTCCTACTACTACTCCAAACCAGATAACGCCCAATGGTGTTATGGTTTCTGATCTGGGTCCTCCCATGGGACCACCCACAACCAAACCGATCCCCATGAATATGGCCAGTCAAAATGGCCATCATGAAGTCACCATTGACATCACCACTAATCCATACCCTCATAATCCACACCACCACCACCAAACGCAACCTCATTCCGTCCCGTTTAATAGCAGGGTAGCCTTGGATGCAAAGCTGATTCAAGCGCAGTCCCAGTTTGGGCCCATTGGAGCTACAGCTGTTGCCATGGGCACTCACAGAAACATAGGTACGGTTGTTCAGTATGGAATGTCTTAGATTTTTCTTAGTGGTTGGTGGTGGTGGTTTGTGGGCTTTGTAGAAAGAACCATGTGTTGAAAGGTAGAATTAAAAGAAAGGGCCTTTATGTAAGCTTTTGCTTCCTTGTCAACCTTGGGGGCTTGATAAGTATTTCAGTCTCAGAGGATTTATGGTCGTCATTGGGTTCATGTATTTTAGTGGTCTTTTTAGCTGGCTGTTATTTCTTGCTTCCTATGGAGTTTCTCTCTTTCTTTGAGTAATTTGGAATAAGCAAGTAAATAAAGCAATGAAATAGTCAGTTGATGAGAATGTTGCCTTTTTTGAAAGTATGGTATCTGAAATTGTCTATTAGATCCTTAAGGTGATAAAGAAGTCCTAGGATAATTTTAACCGGAGAAACTTGCCGAGATACAAAACGTTTTGAATTTTCTCCTCCAACTTTTTGACCCTGTCGGAAGTTTTTGATCCTTAAATTGTGGGTCAAATTGCATTAAAAAGCCTCACCTTTAAATCTTTTAAAAATACAAAAAATAGCCTAATCATTATAAATTGTTGCGAAAATTAACCTAGGCACAAAACATAAACTAATAAAACTAGTTATAGATGTTGCGTTATGCACACTACTTGGATTTAATACTTATTTATAATAAATGATTTTAATTCAATATAAAAATAATTAATTTATTATAAATATTTTATATAAAACTTTACATTTGCTATACTGTGAGACGAAGTCAAAATCATTAAAGTGATCCTAATATGATTTTGATGGCATAATGATAGTTTATTTATGAAAAAATAAATATAAATTATTTTAATTACTCTTTTACAAAATATATAAAAACGCAAAAATAATGTAAATTCTTATAATATTTGTAATCAAATTCAATTCTTTAAAAATATTTTAAATAAAAAGTAAAAATGATAATTAATAAGAAAAGATGAAAAATATGAATAAAGACTGAATTTTTTAACGATAAAAAAATCTTCTATATTTACGTGAATAAACCAAAAGGAAATTAAGAAAATATAATATAATTTTTTTTATCGAAATTCAATTTAGGCAAGTAATTATTTAGATATTGAAATTTTTTATTTATCAAAATGTAATTTAAGATAAATCTTTTACATAAATAGATAAAAAAGATAAAGATAGGAAAAAATTCGTTATTTAAAATTACATTTCGAATTTAAAAATTATTTTTCACATAAATAGATAGAAATGAATTTAATTGAAAAGACTCAATTAATATAAATAAAAAATTAATTTTTAAATTTAAGGCGGAGCCAAAATCAACTTGGTAGCTCGAAAAAGTTTAATTTTAATATATAGTTGTAGATCATAGAATATCTCCCATATTTTGTAATTCATGTAAAAAAACTCACCATTTTTTATTATTTCATGAAATTTCAAGCCTGTTTGTTTATAAGAGACATGTTTTATGCCTTTGGGCATTTGGTTCAATGATTAGGCTTTTAGGGTAGTGCCCCGAGTTCACGTTTCGAACTCCAAGGGCAGTAGTTTGTTTATTCTTCTCTAAAATTGGTTAGTAACTAGTTTTCATCCCTAGTGGATGCTATAGACGAGCCCAAGTAGTACTTGTGACGACCTTAATCCTTACCCAATCAAAAAATAAAAATAAAATAAGAGACATGTTTTATATTACATTTATAAACTTTATTATTTAACTTTTTTTATGTTGTCTTTGGTTAATGAAAAGAAAACATGTTTTTCAATATACTGTGACGTAGTAACTTAGTAACCTTAGAAATTAACTAAATGCAAATAAGGAAAGTTTTAATATGAGAAAAAACAATATAACAAAATCAAATATTGTACTAGAGATTAAGACAAGTGCTTCCATAATCATAGTAACAAAATTAGTTATTTTTTTTGTCAAGAAACGGGGTACCCTGCGATTATATTATAAAAAAGACTAGTGTTCCCCTACCGGGGATACATAATCGGCAATAAGCAAATCTAAAATAAAACTAGGAATGTCATCAAAAATCATAAAAGGAACATTAGTTGTAATAGCATGGTTAGCCAAACGATTAGCCAACACATTCAAATGGCGCCGGACATGAGCGATCTTAACCGTCCCTGGGTATTCTTGAATCAGCTGACAGCAGCCCCTCACCAGATGCAAAATGCGCAGCATGAACGAGTGAGGATTTGAAAGAATCTCACAAGTAGTGGCCGAATCCGAATGGATGAGCAATCGAGTAAATCCCCGTTCACGAGCCAACTTCAGGCCATGAAACACAACCCATAGCTCTGTTGTCAAAGCCTCACAACGCCCTCAGATGAAGGTGAAAGCAAGCTCTAAATTACCATATTCATCACGAAACACACCCCGCCCCCTGCATGCATCTGTTGCTGGAGTGGATTATGTATGTACATATACTTTTGAAAAAGCCAAGAGCTAATTGCTTGGATTTATATGACAAAAAATGATTAATAGTTAATCTATGTATCTATATGTGTTTATTTTTATTGGGGGAATATTTTAGGTGCTTACCGTTCACCCAATTAATTAGGATTTCTGATGCAAATAATTGCTTGACGGGATAATAAAGTTCATAAATGTGATATAAAACATGTCTTTTATATACGAATGGGCCTGAAATTACAAGGAAAAAATGGTGATTTTTTTACATGAATTCTAAAATATGAGTGACATTCTAAAATTTTATTAGTTTATATTATGTGCCTAGGTCAATTTCCACATCAATTTATAAAGGTTAGACTGTTTTTTATACTTTTCAAAGATCAGGCTACTATACGTAACCACTTTTAAAGATGATGCTATCTGGTTGCGTGCCTTGTCATTACCAACAAGTACTGGTTGTGACATCCCTGCATAAAACGAGGGTGCTACATACTCCCTAGCACAATACTTCTAAAATTTGCTGCTAATGCTGTTACGGATTTTCCGTCGGCAACTAACTAATTTCATGGAAAGAGACGACCTTTGGTCAATTTTCTGTGGCGTTTGCCTATAGCCTTTTGCGAGAGAACAACTTGGCTTCTGAGGCTATTTTTGATGTGTTTGGAACATTGTGGTGGCTACAGGTTTTTGAATGCATTCACTACTTCATGTAGCTTGTCTATCATGGGAGGGTGTTGACGAATTTGGAACGGCACCGTTGATACCTTGCTTCGTCGGACATATGTCAGCTTTGTGGAATTTATCATGAGAGTATCTTGCACCTTCTACGTGACTGCCATGTTGCCAGGGATACTTGGTTGAACCTATTGTCGTCCCTCGCTCCGCCCTCGTTCTTTGCTTTAGGTTTGGTGGATTGGATTAGAGGAGGCTTGTTGTCACTTGATAAGGTATATGATGTTCCTTGGAAGATTATTTTTGTGAGTGCTTGTTGATGGTTGTGGAAATGGCGAAATGGAGTTATCTTTGCGGTGACAACACATCCGCCTAACTGATCAAATTTTATTAAAGGCCAAGCGGCCTCTTTAATTTTTGCCTAGAGTGCAGCTATGTTGTTGGTGGCGAAATCAAGGTACGAGGATATACATGTGAGTTGGACTTCCCTAGGGAGTCTTGGGTTAAAGTCAACACCGATGGGGCAGTCAACCAATAGTTGGGCATGGCTTCTGCTGATGGGGTGATTAGAGATGAGTATAGACACTAGGTCATTGGTTTTGTCCATAATATTGGAGCTTGTTCCATTCCTTCTACTGAGCACTGGGGCATTTTACAAGGCCTCCGTCTTGCTTGGGATGGGGGTTTTCGACAAGTTTTGGTGGAAGCGGACTCTCAACTTGTCATTCAGCTCTTGCACCAACCGCTCAGTAGAGCTCATCCGCTATCTAGCATGGTAGCACAATGCTAACGCTTTATTAGTAGAGAATGTGTCACTCAGTTTCTTCATATTTACCGCGAAGCGAATCGTGTTGTCGATGGTCTAGCTTCTTTAGATTTTTCTTTTCCGTTAGGCCTTCAAGTTTTGTTTGATCCGCCGGATTCAGTTTGTTCCCTTTTGCTCAATGATGTTAGGTGTTTGACTACCCCCGTTTTCTTTCTAATTAGAACGGTTTTGACCGCTCTTTCCGATGAAAAAATACATCTGATCATTGCTCGATCTCTATTAAATTAATCAACATGAAGGAACAAAAAACTTAACCTTTTAAATTTGAGATGACGACTATAAGAAAAGACTTCGACAATAAATAATGTTTGGATTCACATTATAATATAATCCGTAAAAAATTATATTATCTTGCATTAAATGTTAAAGTTTAATAGGCACACATGGGGTGGCCTAGTGGTAAGAAATGTTATAGTTCATGCGCTCTACCGGCTAGTTTACGTGCCTAAGGTTTACCACCAAAGTTGAGTCTCTCGTAACGAAAATGTTAAAATTTAATACTACCTCCATTTAGTTTTATTTGTCTTTATTTATAGCTTTATGAAAATATATTAAGACATGTTCTAATTTTACCAAATTATCCCTATTAAATTCATATTGGAAAAAGGTGAATGGTAAATGGTTAAATGCATTAAATGTGTTTTGCTTTTGATTGAGTAATATTGAATTTTTTTGGATAAATTACCTAGAAGGACAAATAGAACTAAACAAAAAACTAAGTGTAGAAGGACAAGTAGAACTAAACGGAAGGAGTTTTTGGCTTTTCCGAATGGTGTCCTGAAAAAAACTTATTCCGAGTGGTACCCCACTACCCCTAAACTTTTGCAAAAGTCTGGTCGGTGTCCTTACTTTTAAATTTTCGTTAGTTTATAACTAATTTAGTATGTTTTCTAATGAAAAAATATATTTTTGTATTTAATCAAATTAAAACTCAATTTTAATTTAATAGCAATGAAAATAACTCATGTAAAAATATAAAAATAAAATTTATATTATACATATGGATATATTTGTCAAGTAGATTTTATGTTGTATAATTCAAAAAATTTTAAGTTACAAACAAAAATATTATATTATTTATATTAAAATAAACATATTACAAGATTAATGTTTTCCATTTAGATTTTATATAGTAATTTTGAATTTTTTTGAAAAATTGATAGACATTAAAATTTTAATGTAAATCGAGAATACTATAATGAAAGTTCTATTAGTTTTAAAAAAAATCAAAATTATTGTATAAAACCTATATGAATTTTTTTAATTATGTAATATATTTATTTTAATGTAAACATTGTAGCATTTTTTAAACTTAAAAATTTTAAATTATACAACATACAATCTACTTGACAAATATATATAAAGTATTTTTAATTTAATATTTATAGGATTTATAAATTTTTTATTAAACTAACAAAAATATATTATTTTTTTAATTTTATTAAATACAAAAATATATTATTTTTTATTAGAAAATATTTTAGTTTAGTTATAAAGTAACAAAAATTTATAAGTGAGGGCACCAACCGGAATTATTTTTGGAAATTAAAACAGGCCGTTAATGACCGTTGTATAGAAACCGTGTAAATGTAATTAATGACAGCTCACACTAGTTTTCTTTTAAACGTTACAGCTGGCATTAGTAGCCTAGTTATCATTACAGCTGGCACTAGTTGAGGAGAAATAAGCCTCGTAAAACAACCAACGGTCAATCCAAACGGAAACCAGATAAATTCTTTCCTTTTTTTGGTGAAAAAAAATCTCTTTCCATATATATTTGCGTGAGAAAAAAGCTTTATCGGCGTGCATTTATTTCCTTCTCTAAATAAATTACTATTCCATATATATTTGCGTGATAGCCAATTAGCCATAGCCCAATTTCTAAACCCGGGGGTTGTTTTTTTCTTTTTGTTTTTCTTGTGTTAGTTTCTCTGATTTATCTTCAAATTTCTAAACCCGTTTAAGGTCGAAATCAATCGGTATCCGGATTTTTTCAGGGTTTATTATTTACGAAATCTGTCGGTGTTGTATTTGTTTCAAAATCTGTTTCTAAACTCTTCTTGTTTATTTTCAAAAAAAAAAAAAATTACTTTCGTGATATCTATAAAAATTCTATATAATTCATGTTTCTGGGACTCTTTATGTTTCTTTCCGAAATCTGTTTTGGAATATTACTTTGTTTTGAAATCTGTTTTGATTTTGGAATTCCAAATTTGTATTTTAATTTTGGAATGCTAATTTCTGTTTTGATTTTAGAACTCTGCTTGGTATATCAAAATTTGTTTTGAGTTTGGAAATCTGTATCTGGTTCTCAAATTTTATTTTTCAAACTATTTTGGAATTCTAGTTCTTGTTTTTCTTTTGAATTCGTTTTGAATTTGATGGGCTTTGGAAATTGGAATTGTACGTGGCTTTGTGAAATCCTAAAAGCTTGAGGGGCTAAGAGAATCAGAGAAGTTGCAAACTTCGGAAGGTTGTAAGAACGTTAAAGAGTGATCGAAGCTTGTATGAATATTCGAAGAATTTTTGCCTAAATACGGCTTTGACCTAAATTTCCAGTTGGGGTTTTCAAATTATCTGCAGCCCCTTCTGGCTTTTGATCAAAATTTGTGATTGGGGGTTTCAAGTTATCTGCTACTCCTTAATTTGACCGGAAGATGTACGAACTAAGCAGGCAAATGATTTCATCTCCTCTTGAAAGCCACATATCGAGTCTCCACTTTTCCCCAAAACCCTCGAATTGTCTTCTTGTTTTTCTTTTGAATTTGATGGGCTTTAGAATTGTACGTGGCTTTGTGAAACCCTAAAAGCTGAGGGGACTAAGAGAAGTTGCAAACTTCAAAAGGTTTTAAGAACGTTAAAGAGTGATCGAAGCGTGTATGAGTATTCGAAGAATTTTTGCCTAAATACGGCTATGATCTAAATTTCCAGTTGGGGTTTTCAAATTATCTGCAGCCCCTTCTGGCTTTTGACCTAAATTTCTGATTGGGGGTTTCAAGTTATCTGCAGCCCCTTCTGGCTTTTAATCTAAATTTCTGATTGGGGTTTTCAAGTTATCTGCTACTCCTTAATTTGACCGGAAGATATACTGTCTAATTGCTGAAGAGTAACCATAGATTAAGGGTAAATAATTGTAAAAGATCCTTAGTTTCGCTTTTACAGATACTTTGTTTGGTTTTATTCTGATTGACCTGTGGTTTAGGTATTTGAGGATATTCGGAGAGAGCACTGGTATAAACCTCGGAAATTACTGTATAATGCTTTGATTACAGCTTTGGCAAGTGCTCAAATGCTGGAAGAAGTTGAGTTTGTTTTCTCAGCTGTGAAGAACGAAAGTGATTTGGAACCTGATCAAGAGGGATTTAGTGTTCTGATGAGCACTTTGGTGAATTTTAACTTGATTGGGCTTGCAATGGAGTGTTTGAACTTGATGATATCATTAGAATGTGACCCAGATAAGCCAACTTTCAAGACATTGATAAAATTCTTGGAATCCCAAAGTGAAATGGAACTTGCATATATTGTTTGACAGGAAGCACAAAAAATCTTCTGGTCTCTGGAGTTTTTAGAGGAAGGTATTGTTGTGGCTTAAAATTTCCGCTTTTTCCCACATATGGTTTTTAGAGGAGGAAGGTATTGTGGACTTGTGGCTTAGAATGTGTGACCCAGGAGGAAGGTACCAATTTCTGCTTTTGCACACATATTGTTTTATTTCTGAGGCGTTTTCTTATTTCAATATCGGAATAACACTATGATGGGAATCCAGCTACTAAACGTTGGTCCCTTGACAATCATGCTGCACAAAGAATTCTTTATTTTTCCAGTTCCTAAGGGTGAGAGTTGATTGCACAAAGAATATTTGCCTTGAAATGGCTTCGTTTCTTGATTTTTGCCCGAATATGGCTTTGCTTATGAGGTGTATTTTGTACTCAGAATGACAATGATGATGGGAATCATGCTAATACAATATGTTCCCTTGGCAACATCAAAAGAAATTTGTTTTGATCTAAGTTTCTAGTTGGGGTTTCAAGTTATCTGCTGCTCCTTCTGGAAATTTTTAAAATAAAAAGCCAGCCTTTCGAGTGTCCGTTTTAATTTGAGATAATGAATATTTGAAGTTGAGTTATAGTTGTCAATGTGTGTGTTGGAGTAGTCCGGCTTTTCTTTCTCATTAAATTCAGGGGGCTTTGGCCCTTCTTTGACCCAAACAAAAAAATAGTTGCTAATGCGTAATAGCACTTTCCGATTTCCCAGTTGATAAAAGTAAGATTGACTATACAAATTTTTTTTGCTCATATATGGTTTTGTTTGTTAAAAGGTCAAGCTGGGGCTTTCAAATTATCTACTACTGTTTCCAGCTGGAGCTTTCAAGTTATCTCCTACTGTTTTCTTCTCTAAAATAAAAGGTCAGGCTTTCGATTGTCCACTTCAACATGAGATGATAGATATTTGAAATTTAGTTGAAGTTCTTGATGTGTGTTAGCTTTATCTGATTTTCTAGTTGGTAAAATTGAGATGGACTGTACAAAGAATTTTTGCCCAGAAATGGTTTTGTTTCTTGATTTTTGCCCACATAAGGTTTTATTTCTGAGATGACTTTACTTCAGTGTCGGACAAGCACATCTCCTCATAAAAACTATAATTATGGGAGACCTGCTATTACAAGTCTGCAATTTAGTACCTTGGCAATTGCGCTGCACAATGGACTCTGTTTTTCCACTTCTTAAGAGTGAAAGTTGATAGTAGAAAGAATTCTTGCCCTGATATGGCTTTGTTTTTGAGGTGTTTTTTGAACTTCAATGTCGGAATAACTATGATGATGGGAATTGTGCTATTAAATTTTGGTCCAATGGCAATCAGCTTTGTAATTCTCTGTTTCTTCACTTGTTAAGAGTGATAGTACGTGTTTTTGTGGATGTCACCATACCTTTTATTCTTGGTGTAAAGCTTCTCGTCAGTGGAAAGATTTTTTGGTTTGGCGTTGGGTATAAGCATCTTCTTTTAATAAAAAAACTTATCAACATAATTAGGAAAATGTGTAAATATAATTAATGACAGCTGGTGCTAGTTTTTTTATTCATTATAGTTGGCATGAATTAAAAGCTAAGAGGCAAAAGCCTATAAGTTGTCACTTACTTTGGCTTTGTGATATCTGTTCGTCCCTATAATAACATCACTTACAGTGTGACATGGTGCACAAGTACACTATGCCTGTTGCTTGAATGAGAATTATTCTCAGGGATTAGTCATATTTTGAAGGTACTCATGGTTATCTTACCCTAGTGTGGCTTGTAAGAAAAAACTATAAGCTATCATAAAGATGAATTTAAAAGATGTGGAGACAATTTCATGTGTACTTGATGGTTCACTTATACCTGGTGTTACTCTAAGCTATTATTTTTCGTTGGTGCTGTGCTGTTTGTTTTGTACGAATGCTATGTTAGCAGGTAAGGCAACAAAATTTTGGGGGAAGTTTAAAACCCAGAACTTGGTGCCGAAATGGCCAAGACTAATGGTAATTGTTGGGGCGTCGTTATGGGACTTATTTCAACATTTTTTGAAAACTTGTGCAAATTTTGAAGCTCAGACCGGGCTTGTTCAGGTACTAGCTCTCTGCTTTCAGACTTCTTGGCGTGCTTCAGTTTGTTGTATTTCATGTCTTTGGATTGTTGAAAGTTCAGGATGTTGAAATGTGGTGGAAATTTAGATTTTGGTTGAAGTGATATGGTAAACTGAGTGGTTATTTATTTATGGAATCAAAGTTTGAGGTCCAATTTATTTGAATTTCTAGAATGGTTTTTATTTTATTTTGATTTAAAGAGATCTCATGTTTAGAAGGCAAGGTGGAATACTATATGAATCTGAATTCATAAAAGTTAAATTCACCTGTAACCAAGAGCGTTATAGGATGCAATTGTCTTTTGAGTTTGGAAATCTGTTTTTTGGTCAAAATCCATTTTGGAATTCTAAAAAAAATTATGTTAAAGAGTGAGTGACCTTTTAGAAGGCTAGAAGCTGGTATGAGAATTTCTTGCTACTATATTTGCATTTGGTCCCTTGGCAATCGAAAATCATGTTGGAATATACTACTTTGAGTCGTTTGTGAAGTTGGAAAATTGAAGGATTTTCAATAAGCTAAAGATTGACCCCTTTTTAGAACCTTGAATGAGGCCTAAATATGTGGAAAAAAATGTGCTACTACTATTTGGTCCCTTGGCAACTATGTTGCATTATATATAGCATTTAAGTCGTCAGGGGTGAAGAAGTTGTAAAAATTTTCGAATTTTCATATTTCAGCAAGGTTAAAGAGTGACTTATTTTAATTTCTGGACTTCTTAGTTTTGGAAGCTTTGTTGTGTTCAGCTTTTTTTGGCAATTGCACATCCAACAAGACTCTTGGAACAAGATCTGCTTTTTTTTTTTGTATCTTGGAGCATGTTACTGTTTTGATCCAAAAATTTTCAAGTTATCAGCTGCTCCTTCTCGGCAATTTTTTAAATACAAGCCAGGCTTACGAGTGTCCATCTTAACATGAGATAATGAAAGATTTTCCAAGTTCAATTATAGTTTTCAATGTGTGTGCCTTTTCCATTTTTGCAGTCGGTATAAGTGAGATTGACTGTACAAAGACTTGTGGCCCAACTCAAAAGGCTTTTCTTTTTTTTTTTCCCCTGATTTTGGTGCCTTGGTATTATATAGAAGAAGGTGAACAGAGATTCTTTAGGTGTTTGTGATTATTCTGATGAGGCACAACCATCTATTTTCTTCAAAATGGATGTCATTTAGAAGATAAAGTCAGGTCAAATCTTAGTTTATTCTTCTGAATCTTTGTCTGTGCATATTTGAATGCATATATTGATCTGATTTTTTTTTTCGAGGGCCAGAATAAGGATAGAGCTGACAACTTTTATAAACCAAATCAATGATTTTAGTGCTAGTACAGTTCATGGCTCAGTAACTAATTCTCTATTAACAGTGCTTTTGATGATAGTAGTTTTTTTCTCTTGTTAATAATGATTTGAGTTGGCTTGGAGTGATATGTAAGATAGGTGACAAAAGCTATAAGGTGACCAGTTGTATTTACCTATGTGATATATATATAATCTTTAAATGGCATTACTTATAGTGTGACATTGTCCATTGTGAGTGAGCTCACCTCACTACTCAGAAGGACCCATTGCTGGAATGAGAGTTATATTTACTGTTGACGCTTAAAAAATATGTCCATCTTGTAAGATCCTGAGTTGTTTCCTTTGAAACAAAGAAATATTGAACGTCTCTTATTCTCATGGTTATCTTACTCAAGTGAGAAAGAAGAATAGGTGAGCCATCCAAGTGTGACTCTTTGCTCTAATAATACTTACTTTCTCTGTTTTGGATCAAATACATGAAACTTAAGTAGCTGTTTAACCATTTTTATTTGTACTTTACTAATCACCTTTTTTTGGATGGAGTCAATTGAAATTAGACTTGATCGAGCATGGATTAGTATGACAAAGGTTCCTTTGATGTCCAATATGTGTTCCAATCCTCTCTTTTTCTTGCTTACAACTTGAACTCAAGCTGAAAACCTAACGAGACTGCACATACATTTGTCTAGAAGATAATTTCGGAATCTTCAGATTAGACATTTGCACATATTGAGACTGTAGAACCAGAAATAAATTCTGTGCTTTTGCTTTTATCTAAGCTCTAGTTGTCTGGCTGATTTCTGCACAATGATGATGGGAGTACCTATCAGTGACAGTGACAAGGTAGAATTTGTTTCCTGATTGATTTTATTTGGAACAATGAAGCTAAATACACTATTTTTTTTTTTTTTGTGGTAGTAAGTATTCAGATGAGGCACAGTCATAATAGACAGAGAGTCCAGACTTAATATTATGAAGAAATAAAGATGTTCTAGAAGACATAAATATCTTCATTCTTCTGAATCTTTGATTGTGAAAACTGAATGCATATGATGATGTGGGTTTTTTTTTTCATGGGTTACAATGTGAAAACTTACTGCATGGGCTCTTGGAGTTCTCTATTAGCAGTATTTTAACTAATACTTAGGATTTTAATTCTCTTTTACATGAATAATTATTTGGGTTTTGCTGGGGTCACATATAAGCTTGAAAAAGCTAGCTATAAATTTGTCCCTTGCTTTGCCTTTGTGATATCTGTTTGCCCTTTTATCTTATACTATTGGTATCTCTTACAATGTAACATGTTTTTTCTTTGTGGTGCTGATTCTTATTGCTCTAATGGAAGTTAATATTAGAGCTTCATAAAGATTTGTCCATCTTTTAAAATCTCAAGTTGTTCCCTTTGGAAGGATAAATATTGAGGGTCTCTTATTCTCATATTTATCTTACTCAATAAGGAGTCTCTGGATTATCCAAGTGTAAAATAGGTACTTGTTTTTGTTTTTTGGGGGGAGAAGGTTATGTTGTACTCCTATTATTGAATACGGGGGAATTAAACACACAGGAGTTAGGAATGCCCAGTGCAAAAGAATTGGTTTTCAATCTCATTTGTCAATGGGTGTAAAAGCAGCAAATCAACAGGTTCATCGAACCAAACAATTTGTTAGTCTAGTGAGAAAATGATGCAGTCTAGTGATAAGATGATGCTAAACTCCTTGATCGATCAAGTTATTATACTTCTTCTGCTTGTAATCACCCAAAACGTCCAACACTATTTTTTTGTTTGGTCAAAGAGAGGCCAGCTCTTATGAATTTAGTAGCGGAAGGCGGGCTAAGTGACAATAAGGCGAGGGGACCCTACAATCGTCGAACAACATACCTCCGATGCACTCAGGTGGTCAATTAAACAAAAATACCCAATAGGAAAGGAAAAGGCGAGGTTGGTGAGGGAGTCGGCGACATGGTTCGCTTCCCTAGACATGATGTAGTCGGACGGTCCAATTCCGACTTAGGAAGCCTTGGCACTCGGTTGCCAGGCTAGCTAGGAGGGGGTGGTGTGGAACGTTGGTATTCTGAATGAGGTGTATAGTAAGCTGTGAGTCGGATTCGATTATGATCTTGCGGTGCCCACTATCCCAGCCTAACTGGAGCCCATTGAGGATGCCCCAAAGTTCGGCTTTAAGGACCGAGCATTGACTCGTTTGAAAGAGTGTTGGCTCTTATCCATGCTACAACATAGCTCCTTCACCTTTGGGCAGTCACGGAAGAGGTGGGCCAACGATTCTACGGCGGTGGCACATACCGGGCATCGGGTTTCTTCGTTGCTGAGAATGGCTCCCTTGGCTGCGAATTCTCTCCGGTGTTTGAATTGCGCCAAAAAGTTCTGTCACTCCAGGAGATTTGCTTGATTTCTTCTGCAATTTCGTATCCAGAGCCACTAATTGAAAAGTACAGATTTTGCAAAAGCAAATTACTGAAACATTATGGAAATTTCTCGAGTTAGTTACCAAACATTTAACAACATTATAACGTCAAATGGAAGTAGAGAGAAAGAGAAGCAAACTGACTAGAGAAATAACAAACTTCTCTAAATAACACAACAAACAAACAACGTACATCCCAATATACCTCCATGTCTAAAGGCAAGCAAAAGGAAGAAACTCCCAGCCTTTCACTGAAGAACACAACACTCAAGAATTAGACACTTTCATGATCCAACATTCCCCTGGCTTTTGGGTGGCAAACGCCTCCAGTACCACGCCAATGTACTACCAATGATTGATTGACAAACCCCAGACATTGCAGAGGGCACTGCTGTAAGCGGACTCCCGAAATGCTGACTAGCCAACACTACTCCGAGTGCTGAGTTCTGGTTAACCAAAAATATAATAATATATACATGTAATGTCAATAACAGCAAACCCACATATAAATAGATATGTATGCAATAATGACACTTGTTTTACCTGCATGCCAACTTCTATGGAGATAGTTCTACTGGCTGATACATCAATGCCAAGAACCCGAGCTAGAGTGTAGCCTAAGAAGAATCCGAATGAATGTAGGAGACACGAAGCCAACAAGATTTGTGCACCAAATGAATAAATTGCAGAGCTGCTTTGAGCTATTGCAGATCCACTTAGTATAGCCACAGCTGAGACGGCAATTGGGGGCATTATGGGTAAAACAAATTTAACCAGGCCTTGAAAGTACTGGTTCAGAAAGGCACCGGCTAGCACGGGTAAGAGCACCACCTGTATACATGAGACGAAAATGTATTAATTGTGTGCTAAGGCAATTTACCTAGGTTTACAAGAAGCGTAAATGCGTACGCAATATCACCTGCATTGTTGAAATGACAAGATCTTTTGCGCTCACCGCAACAAACTGCCCAGCAAGTCTTGCCGTGAGGAATGGAGTCATTACCTGTGTATTGTTGAACAATATAAAATGTTTAGCTAGGAATGGAGTCACGGTAATGACTCTCAGTTAGCTTTCTGTGTGTCATGCCCAACAAACCCCTAAATTAGCTCAACTAAACACTGACCACGGCGAGAACAGTGCTGGCTGCCGTCATTAGAACTGAGAGTGCGACATTACCCCTGAGAAGAATTAACATTAAATATATCTCAGTAATCCAGCTTCTCTTTATAAAAGCATAGAAAATTAGTGATTTAAGAAACTATTATAAAAAGAATCACACATTTACCCTGCAATGTAAGTGATCACGTTACTGGCGGTTCCTGTAATAATCATTCAATGAGCTTTGGTAAGAAGGATGAGGACAGTATAGAGAAAACACTTTTGGCAAACAAAATTACACACCGCCAGGACAGCAGGCGACGAGTATTAAGCCTGCTGCGTAATGGGATGGCAACTGCAAAAGCTTGCTCACCAAATATCCAGATAATGGCATCACCTATACAAGGCAAGCAGCAAACAATCTAAGCTCATAGTAGCACAACATGATGTATTTATGGTCATAACTAAAACACTAGATTTTAATCGTTTATACATGAAGACAAATTCTTTCAATTCAGAAATAACTCTAATTAAAGCCAAAGAAAATCAAATTCACGCCCCAAAGTGAAAGGTTGATGCAGGAATTGCAAGGGTTGTTGCACTACGAGAAAGCAATTTGAAGTGTTAACTATTCTAATGTGGCGTTATTTTGGGCATGTCATTCCTAATTTTCTTTCAATAAGGCTAGACAGTATATATAGCTAACATAGATGAAAGAAGTGGGTGTCTCAGATAATTGTAAATTTTTTCTTTCATCCTACTAGTCTCCTATATCCTCCTTTTGGAATCAATAGATATCATCATCATCATAGACCTAGTGCAGTTCCGCTTGAGCGGAATCCAAGGGGTCAAGATGAAGGCACCACTGGCTTAACGCAGAGAGGGTGCGCCTGGAAAGACCCAAGGAAAACTAAAACTCAGCTACGTGACAATGATAACTGAATCTAGTTAGAATGCATCAAAATTGATCTAGGGGTTATATCTATCTCAAAGGCATTGTATTAAAAACCAATGAGCATGAGGACGCGTCCCAATTGGAATCAATAGAAATAGGGCTCAGAATTCTCTCTTTTCCAAAAAAATCCACTCCTCATTCCTTCTAGATTTTCTCATTTCAACTGGAAATCAGCCTAATCAGCCCATCCCAAACAGATTGACCAGCCAAGGATAAGTAAATAGCAGAAATGCTAATGCTCAGGAAACATAATAGCAAGATTGAAACGCCAATATACATACAGATATCTGAAAACCGTTAAAAAATTGGCCACTGACCGAGTACTGAAGAACGATCCCAGCAAGCAATTCCCGAGTCATGGAAAATGCTCCACGAAGCTCATCAAGAGTAAGAGTCATACCCATACCAAGCATAACAGTCGTCAAACCTAAAACGGTCATTTTAGGTTGGACCCAATTGAAGGCAGCGGGCTTCACGAGCGCGATCAAGCACGACAAACCTACCCATATCGGAAGTCCCATCGACAGTGCATCTCCAAGGGCCTCAATCCACTGCCCGAGGGTCCTCTTATCACTCGAATTGCTGCTTGCACTCCAACTGTTCGACGAATTGCCGCAACGAAACGGCTGAAATCTGCCTGTATGCTCGCGAGGCGACGATTGGATTACACGAGGGAACGACAAGGCTTCATCTTGGAGCATTGGTCTTGTTGAGCTTGTAATTGGAGAGAGAAATGGGCGGAGGAGACGAGTGCGAGCTCGGAGAACTTGAGGGCTTTGTATTGTTGAAGCTCTTCCATGGAATTCCTTGATAAGGAACCTTTCACGGGAGACAGAGACCGAATACTCCATGATCGCCGTCACTCTTTCTTTGAGTGATGCTTCTGTACTGATCTGACACAGTACAATAATCGGTTGTACCAGACAGGTCCGGTCCACTTTCACACTGGTTTTGGATCGATTTCTCTAAATCTTTGGACCGAGGATCCGTCAAACTATGTTTTTATTGAGAAAAATTATATACTCCGTATTATTTATTAAAAAATATAATATTATAAAGTATATACCATAAAAATGAAACTTAAATAGTAGAAAATAAATTTTATAAAATAAAAAATATTATTTATGTATATAAATTTATATTTGTATTTATATTTATGTTTTTAAAAAAGTCGGTCCGGACTGGTATACCCTCGGTCCGGTCCGGCTCAGACCGGAATTTGCCCAACCCTAATTAAATTTGAAAATTTTCGTGTGGTGACTTTGAGGTTCTGTAAATTCCACGTGGTACACAAGGTTTTCCAGAATTTCGTATGGCAACCTTGAGGTTTTGCATATTGCGCGTGGTAGCCTTGAAGTATTATGAAATGCTAAAGCTATTTGAAATTTAACCACATTATTAACTTAATTAAATAAAATCACCTTTATTTTAATTTTTATATATAAAAACTATCTAATCTATTTTTAACATATCCACCTAATTATAGAAGTTTTTTGGAAGAAATTATAAATATTCTCATATTTACTAAATTTTCATGACACTATGTATTATTGTTTTAAAAAATCCATTTTTTTACTCTTATAAAAATAACCACCTTTTTCAAATTTGTATTATAAAATAATACCATTTTCGAATTATCAAAATCCCATGTAATTTTGGAAACAAATCCACCATGTTTATTACTCTAAAAAAATAGAGTATAAACTTGTAATCTACTATATATATAAAAGCAATAAGGTTTGGACCCTTTTCATTACGCTACCTAGGATTTCGCCACATGTCGATCCTATATTAAGCCACCTCAGTTTTTACACGTGTCATTTTCTTATAATCTAGACTTTTTTATAAATATTCCATGTCATATAGTCCACATGTCAAAAAATTTCCATGTCACTCATATGTTATGTACACATCATATTGCCAAATAATCTACAAATCTCAATCAATTTTTTAATTTTTTTTATATTGGATTACAATAATGTGTTTTTAGAAATTTAGTTCAATATTTCGAGAAATTCACATTTAAAAATATTTTTTACCATATCTTTATGATCCTAACAACTCTCCAATATAATCTACCAAAAAACTCCCATAAAATATACAGAGATCGTATCCTATAATATTTTTAAACTACAAAATTAATAATAGATTGTTAATGATCCATATATATATATATATATATGATATGATCATAGAGGAGGGTTCTGGTGAGAATATTTCTTAGGGTGAAAACTAAGAACAAATTTAGAGCATTGGATCAGGAGTATGTACGGATGAGATTAAATCAAAAAAAGGGTTGATTCAATAATAAATGGCACGGAGTGTAATTTAGAGAAAAAAATTAAAATGTTCCAAAAATACCCTTCTTTCTCCCCAAATCCTTCTCCCTTTCAAACAACCTAGGAAGGAGCAGAGAGAGAATCACGGGGGACGACAAATGTTCACCGCCTCGTCAAAGTCTACAAATTCTTCTCCAAATTTGATTAATTTGAACTCGTGCTTCTCAATAGAATTTCGCCCTACAAATTCATCAAATTCGACCTGTTTGAATCTTTGAACTCATATCTTCAATTCTCTGCCTCATCAAGTTCATTCAACTGGTTTTTTTATTAGTTTTAGGTTTGATTCATCTGAGAATCAGAACGGAACGACGGACGAACTCGGGAGAATGAATCTGGATTCCTCAATGTCGGCATATCTTCTCTGCCTCGTCAAAGTCTACAAATTCGTCTCCAAAATTGATCGGTTTGAGCTTGTCCTTCTGAAATGAATTTTGTTTCCTAAATTCAATGTTTGATACCGCGTGCCCGATTTCGATACCATATGTTACGACACGTTGTTGAGAACTATGTGCCAGGAGAAGAGCATGTCTGATGCAAGGAACGTTTACCATATCTGAAGAAGGAGTTCATGCCGAATTTGCAAGCTTTTAATATATTGCTGGTTGGGTGGAAGTCTTCTGAGGTGGCCAAGGAGTTCTTCAAGAAGATGAGAGATATGGGAGTGGAGCTTAATGTGGTTACATACAACGTCGATGTTTACTGTAAAAAAAGGAAAATTGAGAAGGCCTACAAGGTTAAATTTAAGTTCATTAATTAGTTTGGGTGGTTAATAAATCGGTACATGTTTTTCTTAATGAGTAATTTAAGTTGCTGTGAGGATGGTGTCACTAGCTATATATAAGTTGTAGATATGTTTTGGTTAATACACATATTTAATACAAATTAGCAACTAAAAAACTACATCTTCTTAAAAGTTACATATTCTCGGTTTTGGTTGAACTTTGTACTTGTGTTTGGGTAGCCTATTAGCTCAAATGGTAGAGCAATGTGCATGTGCACATAGATGTGGGTTCAAATCTCACATAGGCTAATTCTATAAACGCTTTATATATTTTGGTTCATTATAACTCTTCTTTCGGTTCATGATTTTGTAAGCTTGGGTTCATAATAGTTCATCTTATAGTTCATGTCTTTTAAGTCATACTAGTTGTAATTTTGGTTCATAACATTTGTTCTTTTGGTTCATAGTGCATTAAAGTTTGGTTCATAATTGTTCATCTTACCGTTCATGTCTTTTAAGCCATACTAGGTGTAATTTGGTTCATGACATTTGTTCTTTTGGCTCATAACACATTAAAGTTTGGTTCATAATATTTCATCTAACTGTTCATGTCTTTTAAGTCATACTAGTTGTAATTTTGATTTATGACATTTGTTCTTTTGGTTCATAGTACATTAAAGTTTGGTTCATGCTTTTTTAATCGTACTTGGTATTTCAATTTATACTTGTAGGTTGATTGAATACTAACTATGATTTTAAACTACCTTGTTATTATAATAGTTAACTAGAAGCAGTGTAAATCACTACAGGTGCTACACAATGGAAAGGGTCCATTTTGAGAAAACAATGTAAAAGATTGATGCTTGATTACTTACACGGTTCATAGAATTAATTACACGGTTAATAGTGTTCGACATGAAGGTTCATAGTGTTCGGCATAAAGGTTCATAGTGTTCGACATAAAAGTTCACAGTGTTCAACATGAAGGTTCATGGATTTTAAATAATCAGTTCATTTTTGTAAGGAAGACATTCAGCTCATTGGGTTCGATGTGAAGTCAAAAACAACCTTAAAAGCAATTACAATGTAGCAAAGTGATTTGTCAAAAACAAAGTACCATAAAAATAGACAACTTAATCCCCAAAACACATAACAACTACTAGAAAGACATATAGAGAATTGGAATTTCAATGTTCAATCTTGGAATGAAATAAGAACAATCTTGTGATTTGTGAAGAAGGTATGTGTCACTAGCTAGCTTCATCATGATCATCCAATGGAACTCCATCAACATTCTCATCATTATCAAGACCCTTCAATGGAACTCCATCAATACTAGCATCATCATCCGAATGAGACAAGTTAAGATGACCGGAACTTGATGAACAACCTACAATAAAAAAAGAAAAAAAATTAAGCTAATTAATAAGCAACACGGAACACATAATGGGCAATAAAATGTGAAAAAACGTTTTTCTTTTGGTTCACAAATATTGTCATTATGGTTCATAATATTACACTATAATGTTCATTGAAAATCACAATGCGGTTCATGTAAATAACAATAGTATTTGACATAAATTGTATCAAATTTGGTCATTTTTGGTGGATTTGAAAACCAAATGACCAGTATCTATTAGTTGTTAGGATGACCGTATCTTGATGAAACCCACCATCAACACTAATTAACATCATTATCAAGACCCTTCATTTGAACCTCATCAATACTATCATCATTATCTGAATTAGACAAATTAGGTTGACCGGAGCTTGATGAACAACCTACAATAAAAAGGGAGAAAAAGAAGAGATCTAGTAAAAAGGTGCAATATAACAGTGTTCTTTTGGTTCACAAAGATTGTCACTGCGGTTCATAACAATAGACATTAAAGTTCATTGAAAATGACAATCCGGTTCACGACTTCCTGACTAGTTCTACTTTAACCTTACAGATTGTTTAGAGACAAAATTCAATAAACTGTTGCATTTGCATAAAGAGACAAACAAGTGTAGTAAGACCTAGAACTTGCAGCTGGCTAATCCATCAACACATTGCCACATCATCTTTATAATAACCCTCTAATATAATAAAGCTAAAATTTACATAAACTTTATCAAATAGAGAGAGTTGAACATTCATTTAGGGGTTTTCACCCCCTCTTCCAAACATAGTTGAATGATTCTAAGGTTCATTAGCCTCAAGCATCCATATAATACTTCATTTAAATAGTCTCAAGCATCCTAAGTTTTTATTATGGCTATTAGTTTGGGTTATCATGGAGAAAAACAGTTTAGGTATTTCATCAAACACTTGGTGGGCAATCAAATAAGCATACAAAATCAAACTATATTTTCAATCAATCCTTCAAATTGCAAAGCAAAAAACATACATAAATCTTTATTTTTCAATCTCTATCAAGTCTATGGCTCTCTTCACCAAAATCCAGGAACAAAGATGCAAAATCACACCTAAACGCATGAAAATCCATGAACAAAGATTAAAAACCTAAACCAACAAAAAACGTACCTAAATCCATCAATAAGGAGGGGGTTCAAGTTGAATTTGCTTGAGAGGAAGATAGATTACAGTAAAATGAGGGGATTTGCTTGTATGAGTGTACGAGGAGGAGGTGAGCGAAGGAGACGATCAAACCACGCAAACACGAACGAAGAATTTCAGTTGAATGTTGAGATTGAAGATAAATGACAATAAAATGACGAAAATACCCCCAAAATCTGTAATTTTAATGAGAGGCACGCCTCTTTTATTACCACATCTGGACCATTGATCTCACAAAATCAAAGGCTCAGAATTGTTCTCATTTTATAGGATAAGGGTAGTTTTCATTTGATCCCCAATCTATGATCATATATGTACGTACATAACAAATATATTGAACAATAAAATTAACAGTTAACCTATATTCTAGCAAAATAAAAATTGGTTCGTAAAAAATTAATTTCCATGAAATTGACATAAAAATATTTTTTATGTATTTTATAGGATAAGATTTTAACATATCTTCGTGATCCTAACAACTCTCCAATATAATCTAAAAAACTCACATAAATATAGACCAAGATCTTATCCTATAATATTTTTAAATTACAAAATTAATAATAAATTTTTATTGATTCATATGACCATATGTACATAACGAATAAATTGAACAGAAAATTTAACAATTAACATATTTTCTTAAAAAAGAATTAGAATAGATATGTCTAGAGATAATCTTAACATATTTTCGAAAACATTATCATTGTTTTGACTTTTCCAATATGAGTTACAATATTAAAAAAAAAAGAATCATAATAAATATATAGTAAAAATGAGTTACGGTTTTACAATATATGTACAAATCAAGTCAAATTTTTTTATTAATCTATTTTGAATTTTTTGTAATTTACATACAAATCTAGCCAATTACAATTGTAATTTTCAATTATAATTTGCCGGTAATGTTTTTTTTTTGATAATATACATACATTCCAAGTCAATTTTATTTGCTAATCCATATTAAATGTCCCATTATTTTCATTTTTATATCAAAACCTTTAATTTAGAATTATGCTTTTTTTACAATTTATATAAATCAACAATTCACAATTATTATGTATATTATATTTTTATTTATTAATTTTTTTTATATTATATCTACAAAAATATCGATTCATAGTCGTGCAAGGCACGACGGGTCAACTAGTTTTTATAAAAAGATTAAAAGTTAACATTTTAATGGAGAGTTTTTTAAAAAAAAAGTAGATGTATTGATTGAAAAATTGGTGTTATTAAAAGAATATAACAATAGATTTTTTAACTTAATATATAGGCCGAATGACCGAAAACCACCCGTATAATAGGGCATATTTCGCTAAACCACCCGCTATATTGAAAATTACCGAAAACCACCCGAATTACAGTGTCCGTCCAATTTCAACCACCCACACCCACTGTACCGTTAAATAATCGTGAACGTGCGCGTGGCACCGCGTTTACTTAATTCATTTTCTGGCTTTTCCCTTTTTGCAAAAAATTCTTTCATCCCCCTCTCTGTTTATCAGCCTCCCACGCCTCCTCCGCCATTAAAAACCTCCTCGTGCTCGAGATGTAATTCGATACCATCTTTTCCTCCGACCCCAACCTCTCCCACCTCTCCCTCCACTTATCCTCCCTCAAGTCCCTCGTCGACAAGCTCCGCCACTCCCCTAACCTCGGCGGCGGCTTCCGCTCCATCCTCCCCCAACCTCGGCGGCGCCTCCACTCACAAGCTCGCCCGGGTCGCCGACAACATCGAGTATTAAATCCAGGCCTGGATCGATCGCGAGAGCCTCAAGAATCTCGTCAAATCCCTCGACTCATTCTCCAAAAATTCGAATCTGCAGAAGAACGCTAAGAAGAGGAATTCGCGTTGATGGATCTACTTGCCCAATTCCAGAGTCGCGTCTCCCAGGGCTTCAATCGCGAGCTACAAGATTTCGTACTCAAATCGAAGGTGTTCGTCAGCCTCGAATCGATCTTTTGCAACCCTAACTGCTCGTGCACGTTGTGCGAGTGATCAACATCCGTAATCGAATCCCTAATTCGATTCAACAAGAACGTGTTCGTAGGGCAAGTGCTGATGGGCCAAACCGTTGGAGCTGAGGTATTGTGGGGTTCTTCACATTGACACTGCGAAAAATTGAACAGTACAACAAACGCCATTGCTATGGTGGTCTTTTTGGGTTGTGTTTGTTTGCTGGTCTGTGGATTGTCAAATTCTTTTTGTGCTATAGATTTGTGCATATAATCAATCATATTTGTGTTTGTGAAATCCATTCAGTGTTGTAAAGTGAAATGTTTAAATAAGATTGGTGGAAATTTTGTCCCAAGTTTATGCTACTGAATCATTTCGGTAAGGCTAAAATTGAGATATGGATGATAATAAGAAAGAGTGAGTTTATTAATATTTTTTGGGGACAATTGGACAACTGTAACGCGCAGCCACGCGCACGTTCACGATTATTTAACGGTACGGTGGGTGTGGGTGGTTGAATTTGGACGGACACTGTAATTCGGGTGGTTTTCGGTAATTTCCAATATAGCGGGTGGTTTAGCGAAATATGCCCTATTATACGGGTGGTTTTCGGTCATTCGGCCTAATATATATTGTCATGACAAATGTGTAAATAATAGAATTTTGTACAATTTTCTTACAAAAACGTATAAAAGTAAGTAGATTTTTTTAAATTTATAAAAGAATCTAACATTATAAAACCACCTATTAAGAAGTATGTTAATTAAGTGATACTCCTTATTAGGTTGTTTTAAAAAAAATTAGGCGGTTTTAAAAAGCATCAACTTTGTTCGAGATTCGCCATATGATCGTAGAAAGGTGGTAGAATCCAGTATTATGGCCCCCCTCGATTAGAAAATTGGCCCGTGATTTTTGATGCCAAAGGAGTTGTTCCTAATGTAGAACAAGTTCCAACTCTCGCCTTAGAGATCGTTCAAGATCAATTATGCGAACAAGCAGGTGCAAGTTGTGTACTGTACAAGGCCCCAAAGATCAAAGGACCCAGTTTTTTTAGGCAAATATATGATATATATTTATTTTAAAAAATTAATTCCTTCTAACAAAATAAAAAAATCCTAATAGAAGTATTTTCTAAGAACACTCCAAGACAAAACACGCTGAATCGTCGTCAACAACTTATCATCATTCCCAAATTCCCTTCAATTCTGTCGATTCCCCAAAGATGAATTGCATACTGAAAATTGTTCGAGATCGCTTGCCAGCATTTAATCATGGTGTTAGTCTTTTTTTATATTATCTCACATATCTCTTTCAATTTCTCATTCTTGAAGATTATCAATCTTCTTCTCTTTTTCTCAAACTCTATCAATCCTTGGCTAGTTTCAATTTCTTGTTCTTATGAACTATTTTTTTTTTCTTCTTTAGGCCTTTTAATTTTAGAGTAGTGTTTGAAAGGTACTTTTTTTAATCTCTTTCTCTCTGTAAGTTTCCCCTATGCGTTGTAGGTTTCTTAATTTTATTTTTGATCTAATAATTGTGCAGATCAATTTGAAGATTTGGAGAATTGAAGAAAATTTCCATATTCCCCTAACCCTAACACACTAAGCACATTTTTTATTGATTAAATTAATTACAAAATTCTAGATTACAAAATTGAACTTTGTTGAAAATTTTCTAATTTTGCTATTTGCACAATATATCAGAGATTTGGTCACAATTCTCTGACAAAGAATTTTAATTAAAGTAGATAATTTTTCTTCTTTGTTAGGGCCTCTTATAATTTAGATCAGGGTCCCCAAACTTTATTAGCCGTCCGCCCCTGATCGAATATATCTGTCCTCACTGTAAAAATCTGAATCGTAGTACTAGTATTTATCATTAGGGTCTTGCTAATGTGCGTCCATGGACACATAATAACAATACTAACTTTGAAAATTATTTTCAAACTATTTCCTAAATTAGAATTAATAAACTCTTTAAAAAATTAAAAATTGACAAACAATATCTAAATTTATCAAGATTAGTATTCTTATTGTGTGTCCATCCGTTATCATTAATCAGGTGAATTGAAGTGTATATGCATCAATATTCAACACCGAGTAGAATTTGTCCTTCAGAAAATAAAAGGCTACGCCTTTTTGCACACTAAATTTGAGCTTATTGCACCACGGCATAAGGTGTCGTAATGTTTTCACGCTATAACATGCCATAACATTAAAATATAATAAAAATAAGATATCTTAACCTCGTTTTAAATTTCTTGCGTAACTTTTAAAAATTACGGTACGTCGTAGCGTTATATCACGGCATAAGGTCGCGTATTATGCAAATTCTTTATAACAGATCGGGCTGAAAATTGGAATTGGGCCGACCCATCAAAAATCACGGACGGGATTGCGTTACATAGTGCAATGCGGACGCGTGGAAATAGCCAATTGATGGTGTGAATTTGGACCAGCCCATCACCTTTCACTGCACAAGGATGCGTGAAAATTGGGTTTTCATTAGCGTAAAACAACGCATTTGTGCGCCGTCCCTTTGTCTTCTCCAAATCGATCTTTACCAGGCGACTAGGCGAGCGACGAGAGCTATTCCGTCAAAAATGGTTAAGGGGAATAAAGGGAAAGGGGGTAAAATTGGTGGGGCGGGTGGCTATCCCACAGAATCTACGACGGGCCCGACTCACGGAGATGGTGCACCACCGACGAGTTCCGAGGCTGCGCGGGCACCACCGGCCATTACCGAGCCTGCACGGGCACCACCGGCCATTACCGAGCCTGGGAGGGCACCCCCAACGATTTCCGACGTTGGGCGGGTACCACCGGTGATTTCCGACGCTCGGAGGGTACCAACAGCGGTGGCTGCGCGGGATCCACCGGTTGGAAGGGCGGCTCGTGCTGCAAGTTCGACGGCTGGGCTGCGTGCTGGGGCGGCGGGCAATGTGCCACGTCGGAGTAGACAACCGACCGCCGGTGTTGCGAGGTCGATGGGGGTTCCAGCGGCTGGTGCTGCGAGGTCGATGGGGGTTCCGCCCACCGGTGCTAGAGGACATGGGACGAGCACAAGCGAAGTGGTGGGCCGCGCTGGATCTGGACGGACGAGCGCGGGCCTGTTGGTTACTCCGACGCAGAAGACTGGTCCATCAGAATCGAGAGTCGGGCCAACAATATCGGCATGTTTTTCTATTTTGTTAATTAATTTGATATTATTAATTGTTTATTTTATGTTTTAGTTGTTAATATTTTCAATTGCAAATCATATATAATTTCTTTCCTAGAATTATTGTATGAATTGATAATAATTAGTTTATGTGATTGTTTACCATTCGAATTCGTTTATAGTTATGCTCATAATAATTTTTGTATACTCTATCTAATAATAAGAAATAATTTAGAACATTTGACAAAAAAAATTTGAACAATAAAAAAAATTGGTTCCGTTAATAAATATTAGTTAGAATTGGCTCTGACCGTGGAGCCAGTTTTGACTAACAAAATCATTACGTAACTAGAAATTATAAATTATAGAACATAATAAAACATCATTAGATAATTTCTATTAAAAACATAGAAATGAGATAGCTTAAAAATCAATATTTTACAATAACTAGAATATGAATTTAGAACGCACAAACAGTTAAATTCTAAGTAATTAATATCTTACACTAAATAGTACTGAAAAAATCATTAAATAATTATAATAATTGGAAATTATCCATATAAAGTTGTTTAAAACTTTATAAAAAAAATCGGAAAAATAGTAAAATTAAATTTCGTCTATGAATTTAGGCCGTGCAAGCGGCCTTGGCGGCCGGATTGAAGAGGAAAGAGCGTGAGTTCGACGCCCAGCCTATCACTAGGGACTTGATGGAGGAGTTCGACACGATGGTCCGTGAGAGCGCGTCGACTTCCACCCAGATTGCCACAATAGATCATGTTGCTACTGCGACATCGACCTCGGCTCCCACACCGGTTCCGATCCCGGCTCCAGCTCCGACCCCGGATACAGGAGCTGCGAAATCGACCCCGGTTCCCATCCCGGCTCCGGCTTCGACCCCGGTTCCCATCTCGGCTTCGGCTCCGACCCCGGTTACAAGAGTTGCGGGTTCGCAGCCCCCCTCGCCTGTCACCGTCGGGACCGGCGAGGTCCCCGACGCAGAATCACAGGCTCAGGTTCCGCCTCGTGATGCGGAGCCTGAGGACGCACGAGATGCGGAGCCCGAGGATGCACCGGATCCCGCTTCTCCTGCTACATTCTTTGGTGGAGGCCCGGAGATCACGGATATACTTGCGAGTTACGCTTCTCACGTCGCGGTGGATATTTGGGAGCAGACGAGTGCCGAGGTCGCCCGTGCGGCCGAAGGGGAGGATGATGATTCTCGTGTGGTGCAGGCGACAGCCTTGGTACGTAACGATTATATAATTTAGTACGATTATTTCAGATTAAATCATATTATGCGATTAAAATATTTATCTTAATAATTTGTGAATTTCAGCCGCGTAAGTTGCTGAGAGTCCACACACGTGCTCGCTCCCACTATCGACGTCTCCATGCTTAGATAGATTTTCGAGTTGCGGATGATGATAGGGCGGAGGGTTGGTTTGATGTAGCTAGGGAGAGCGGTCTTACTGGTTTAGCCGACGATAAGATGATTTGGGGCCGGATAGACCACGTTTTGATCTCGGCATTTGTGGAGCGTTGGCATCCGGAGACCAACTCATTCCACTTCAGTTGAGGGAGATTTCTATTACGCTCCACGACGTCGTGGAGATTTTATCTTTGCCGATCGACGGTCTTGGTGTGGCGGGTGTGGCGAACACCGCCTCACGGACTCAGATGGTAGCTGAGGTCTTTGGCATCGACCTGGAGGATGCCCAGACGCTGCGGAGGGTTATCGAGAGTATAGATGTGAAGGAGATTATTGGGTGGGTGGAGCGCCGGGATAATGGCGAGGAGGATGTGCATCACGATGGCTTGTTTCAGAGACTGCTCGTGCACGGATCCACGGACCAATTGGCCGCCATCTATCTCTTCGTTCTTTTGGGGTCCACCCTGTTCGTCGACAAATCGACGAACAAGGTGAGAGATTGGATCCTCCAGTACGTTCGGGACCCGGTCGACGCGAGTCGTTATGCGTGGGGGGCTGCGGTTCTAGCCCACGTCTTCCGGGAGTTAGGTGCGGCGTCTCGAAGCAAGGCCGCGTCGATCGCAGGTGCGTGCCTACTTATCCAGGTTTGTACTCGACTCATAATTTTTGTGCCATGATTTTTTATATTTGCATATTTGAATTTGGTGTCATCGTTTATATTTGCGTTTTTTCTCCAGACTTGGATTTGGCACTACATCCCGATGTTCGCCGGACACGGAGCACAAGATATGACAGCTCTAGCTGATCCGAGAGCTGCCGCGCGTGAGCGTAGAGAGAGGGTTACCAGGGACATGGCGCGACTCGTGGAGATTCGGCTGATGTTGGACCGTCTTACGCCGGACTAGGTAAATATTTGACTTTTTTCTTCTACCTTCGTTTTAAATCATTTTGTGCAACGTTCTAATACAACCGTAGGTTGTCTTTATGCCGTGGGAGCATCCATTGGAGCTCGATGGCAAGCATCAGATGACCTTGTATCGAGGTGTGCTCCAGTGTGGAGACATCGAGGAGGAATTTGTTGGATTTCGTACCTTGTTGGATTTCGTACAGTTGTTGGATGTCGTACCTTGGATTTCGTAGTTTCTTTTGTATTTTGAATTTCGTAGTTGGATATTTCGTAGCTTATTTTATATTTTGAAATATGAAATTACATAATTTAAGATAGTAGTATGATATTACATAAAATAGAGTTCGACTCTTAAATTACAAAAAAAAAATACAACAAACTATCCATATAAGTCCGTGCGACGTCCATATTGACCACGACATGTGGTATATGCCTCCATCCTATCTCTTAATGGCAAGTCCCAACCTTTCACACTCGGGTGATGAACGTGAGACCAAATCAGCGCAACCGGCGGCAATGGTGCTTGCTCATTCAACCAAACCTGCATTACCAAACAACCAAATTAGTTAAAAAATGATGGTAAAGCAATACTAATTAAAAAGTTGTAGAAATCTTACCTGTATGAAGTGGGTTTGGTTTTGAACGTGTGCAATCGCAAGAATACGTGTAGGGGGGTCACAATTGCCGCCAACACTTACCAATGGTAGGCACGTGTGGGGTTGGGACCACCCTAAACATACGAGCGCCACATGGAAATACGTCGCAAACGCCAAACCCATGATGGGCATCTCCATCCAATGTTCGTATGAACAAGGGCTTCCAACATAGTTCACTTTTGGGATCAACTCCTCTAGTGGTGTGAACACAGATGCGGCTTCATATATTCCTCGATTTCTGACCAACTCGGCCCCCAAGCACCTCCTCATTTTATGGAAATCTCCCTCTTCCCAATCCAAGATGGATGCAAGGGCCCGATACCCACAATTCCCATCCGGGAGGACATCTCTAACCCCATCGATGAAAGAGTACATAAAGACATCAATGGCTCGGACCCCAAAGTGAACTCCCATGTAGATCACGTCCTCCGTCTCTGCAGGAACTTTGGCACGTCCTTTGCCGGTCGCTTTCTTCTTCCTTACACGCGGTTTTTCTGTAGGCTCCGTGTCTTCGTCAATATTTAAAACCTTGTCGTTCATCTTTCCCCACTGAGCCATCTTGTGCTCAAGGTGTGTTGGATCCCTCCTGGAGTACTTGGTGGTGCCCTTAGGCCTTCCTTTATCCGGTTTTATTGATGGCACGACGATCTTTGATCCGCTCGGGGACAACATTTCATCAAAGTGTGAATTGATGTTGGACACTTGCTCTCGGCTCAATTCACCCCTGTTTTTTCTTCTGACCATATCACACCATTTGATGTCCTCAATGTCCAAAGGGGTTGTGGAATCCTCCGTAGTGTACACATCGGGAACGCCTTCCCATAACACTTGCCTCCAAAAAAGGTGAATCTCACACAATTCGATGGGCGTGCCGTCGACGATCGCACTCGCAACTCTATGGATGCATGGAATCCCGAAACAATCTCTCCACCAATGATCGTTGCACACTTCTTGGTAGTTACCTTCCACCACATCGAAATACATAGCCAACAAGATCTCGAAACACACCTCGGATACTCGATGGATCAATGGAGCAAATAGGTACCTAAATGATGCAATGACGTTGTCCATCTTGTTCGGAATCGTTGTACGTGATTTCTCCAAGTCTTCCCTCACGCGCCGGATCTGTGACTCCAAGTGATCGTGAATCTTTAATATCATTGTGTTGAAGCCCAGAGTTGATGAATCTAAAGTGTCCTTCACAACCTTGTGCATTCCCTCGACCCTACCAATGTACAAATTGTGCAATCAAGAGATGAAAATAAAGTAACATTCAATATTTTATAAATTTTACGTCCTTTAGCTCTAGCATAAGATGAGAAATTTACCTGTTTGTCGTTCTAGTGAAGAAATGAAGTCGATTCTCGGTCCAAGCTCTCACTATGTTCTTCTTAAAAGGCCTAAGCCAAGTCTTGTCCACGTAGCCGACTAGCCCGAATGCCAGTTCTTCAAGATTTCTGCTCGTTTTGCTTCGTAGCTCTCCTCGGTGGTTGACATGAATAATCCCCAGCATCGATCCGCAAACGCTTGAGCTGGGCCGTCGTCTTTTAGGATGTCAAGCGCATATGCTTTTATGTTTGCTCTAATATGCACCCAACATAACAAATGTATCACCTCGTCTTCGGTGAAAACCGCGTGGATTGCATTTATGAGGGCTTGATCTCGATCCGTCACAATGGCCGTTGGCATTTCACCTATCTCCTCGTACAATTTCCTCAAATGCTTTAAAACCCATGTAAAATGTGGAGTGTCTTCCTTGGACACGAATGCAAACCCGATGTTAAACGTCAGGTTTGTGCACATCATGCCAACCATCTCCAACATGAACATGTTATACCTATAAATTAGAATAAACTATTATAGCACATCAAAAAAAGATTAGAACACAAACCTCAAATGGGACAAAACACTAAATTACAACATACCTGTTTGTCTTGTACGTAGCGTCCATAATAACGAGATAAGGAAACTTCTTCATCAAGTGTTGTGACGTCGGGTGGACAAAGAATAGGATATCTAACTCACCGGAAGCTGGGAGAGTTGCTGTCCGAACTCTATAACCCTGGTTTTGCATAAATTGTAGCGTCCACTGACACACCGTCAACTTACCACGGTCTGCTACTAATATTTTCTGCTTGAAGTTCGATATTTGTTTCCTTGACGTCACATTTTGAGGGTTAGCAGACACCAACATAGTTGAAATAACCTTCGGGCTCAAGAATAATCCGGAAGCATTGATGATCATATCCTGTTCCGTCGGGGTCAATCGGCCAACATACGGGTGTCCAAGGAAATTGGTACAGAGCTCATGGTTGTGCATGCCAAACTTCACCTCCAAAGTCCATTTTCGATTATACCTTGACCGGCGTCCAACCAACTTAAATGGGCAGTTGCACTTCCTTGACCCCCCTATCTTCGTTTTCGATCTAGACTTCCCGTAATGCTCGCATCTTAGATTCACACAATTTTCATTTGAGTTTGAAATGAGCAAAATCATCATCCTATCTCGACCGGTTTGCCTAACCCACTTAATCAACTCATCTCTATCATCCCACGATTGTTTCGTGGTAAAATCACTTGTGAAATCTGTACCACATGGCTACACATACAAAATTCCATCACATTTTTGTTTCTAATACATTTCACATAACCCTAAACAATTATATATTATTAATTTAACTTCTTAAGATGATACCGAATGGAAAACGTCATAAACAATTGTAACAACTTCGACTAAACAATTCTACTAGATTATAAAAATATTAAACTATTTCCTATTACTTAGTAGATTCTAACAAATATAATGAATTGAAATAACTTTCTATATAATTTCTTAAATTTAATTCTAAATAATAATAATATCGAATTCTAAAACTATTTCAAATATAAACAACTCTACTAGATTAAAATTTTAACTCTAAATAATAATATCGAATTCTTAAGCGATTTCAAATATAAACAATTCTACTATTTTATAACTATATTAAACGATTTCATATTACTTATTTAAATCTAACAAATATAATGAATCTAAATATCTTTCTATACAATTTCTTAAATTTTAATTCTAAATAATTATATCGAATTCTAAAACGATTTCAAATAAAAACGTACATACCGGTAAAAAATTGCTCGGATCAAACGATTCTTCTTGTTCATCTACTTCTTCTCCTCCATCATATGAGGGATTTTGACCTTCTTCTTCTCCACCATAAGACATTGTAAATAAATATAATCTTTGCAAATGATAAAAGTAGAAGAGGAAGATTGAGAAGAGGTGTGTAGGAAAAATGGTGGAAAGGGGGTTTAAATAGGGATAAATTCGACCGTTATTCCAACGGTCATATTTTTCACGGCACGTAATAGCGTGATATTTATAGCCGTTGAAACAGCATCAACTGGGTCAGATTGGGCCCAACCCACACCAGATCTCACGGCACCTGGTGCCGTGATCTCACGCAACCTGGTGCCGTGAGATCTGATGTGGGCTGGGCCCAATCTGGCCAGCCCAAATCTGGCCCAGTTGTGTATCACGGCACGAAAACGCGTGATATTACGCAGTTTTTTACAAAAAATACCCTAAAATTGAATATTTTAATACTTTTTAATGTTACGGCACCTTGTGCCGTGAAATTATTACGCTTTATTATACCGTGGTGCAATAAGCTAAAAAATAGGGTGCAAAAATCCCGAGCGAAATAAAATACATGTGCGTACATATGGGTCATGCCACAGAAAACGCATGAAAGCTGGGGGATTCATCATCCTCCCCACACAAGACATATTCCTCCATTATAATGCACCAGCTCATATCACTAAATATATGTGATTGCATGTGTATAAATCATGGGCCTTATTTTATGCTATGAACTGATCAATATTAATTTTATTTTCTTATAATACATATTACGAGAATCAAACTATTCAAACTCGTGACTTTCTTACACGAAATTGGGATGAAACCCGGCCCGTTCAATAGCTGAATTGGTGACCGATGACAATAATTGGAAAACCTTTTTTTTTCTTTTTTCTTTTTTAAAATCACAATGAAAGCAAGGAGATTTAGAGTCCGTTCGATAAATAAGCACTTATATGAATTGATGCTAAAAATGTTGCTAATGATAGTACTGAAACTAACTGTTGTTGATATTACTTCCTAAAATCAGGTGTTGAAAATAAATACTTAATTTTCAAATAAGCTATATAAGATGTCTGATAGAGGTTTTCTTTATGAGAGTTTATTTTATGTGTGAAAAGATGAGAAAAATAAAATACTATTCTCATAAGCTTGATAAGGTTGGGAGTGTTGATTATTTTTTGGGATAAATTTAGGCGTCTATAATATTAATAAGCTTTGATAAGTATCTTATACTGAACAAAGATAACATTACTTATTTTTCAGTAAGCTACTATAATTTTCATAAGTACTCAAATAAGTACTAACAAACGGAGTCTCAAATATGGAGTTAATTCAATGAGGAGAAATGTAACATATTTTTAAAATTAGGTTCATATAGTTTTGTCAACTTTTCGAAAATTTTCTCACATTAGCCATTGAATACGACAAAAAGGATCAGTATAAAAAAAATCTGAACTATAATATCGTGTAATAAAAGTAGAGGCAAATGCCATATGATATCACCCATTCACCATAGAAAGAGGGGAAAAGGGCAAAAAATAAAGAAACCAATTTTGTGTAAGATTTACTACATTCAACTCCAAAATATCATATTCTAGGCCATATTCTAGTTCGTCATCACCCTTTTACTACGTCTGACCATTGCCTTATCACTTTCTCTCTTGGATCGGTGGATCACTTTCTAAAATTTCCTTTCCGGTTTGAGAAAGGGTGGTGTGTTAACTCTTCTTATTCAAAACTGGTTCTAAAAGTTTGGAATTATCATTTATCTGGCTCTTGTATGTTTCGGTTACAGCAAAAATTGCATCTGTTGAAACAATACTCGAAAAAATGGGCGAAGCATAATACAAACAATAATTTTGAACAATTAAAAAAATCAACTGCTGAGTTGGAAGCTCTTCACTCTACTCTTCTCCTTGACCCTCTCAATGCTTCTCTTCGTTCTAAATTACATCGTCATTTAAAAACTTATAACGCCTTGCTTCAATTTCAACATGACTTCTGGCAACAACGCGCAAAAATAAATCACTTGAAAAATATGGATAAAAACACAAAGTATTTCCAATCCGTTTCCAAAATTAGATCGTATAAACAAAAAATATCAAGCTTTACCTCTTCTGACGGGATTGTTTTATTTGACCAGGGATCCATTTCTTCTGCTATTTCGAATGAATTGTCCTTGAGATTTCAAAAGAACTCCTTATGTCATGCGTCTGTTAATGACCTTGACATTATCCCCTCGTCAGTCTCTTTCTTAGCAAATGAGCGCCTTTGTCGTTCTCCTTCGGAATATGAAAGTAAAAACGCAATTTTTGACATCGCTTCTGATAAATCTCCTGGCCCAGATGGGTTTCCAAGAGAATTTTTTCAACATTTCTGGGCTATAGTGGGAAAATCGGTTATTCTTGCGGTTAATGCTTTTTTCCACTCTGGCCATATGTTGTCAGCAATAACAAATCTTTTATTACTCTTATTCCGAAAAATCAAAACCCGACAACTATAAATCATTACCGACCTATTAGCCTGTGCAATACTCTGTATAAAGCTATTACGAAAATCCTATCTTCTAGACTGGTTGATATTCTTCCAGAGCTTATCCACCCCCTTCAGGGTGCGTTTGTTAAAGGTCGTTTAATTCAAGATAATATTCTAATTGCTCATGAGGTCTTCCACTCTTTCCATAAAAAGAAAAAAGGAAAATTGGGTTGGATGGCATTAAAACTGGACATGGAAAAAGGCATATGATAAACTTGATTGGAACTTTATAAGACTGTTGCTCCTCAAATTTGGTTTTCATGTGAAATGGGTTAATCTTGTTATGACCTGTATCTCGACGTCTTCTATTTCGGTTCTGGTTAATAATGAACCTGGTTCGGAATTTAAACCGACTAGTGGAATCCGTCAAGGAGACCCTATTGCGCCTTTTATTTTTGTTTTAGCTATCGAATATTTAACGAGATCTTTGCAGCATGAGTCCCTTCTTTCGACTCGTCGTGTTGGCATTCAGCTAGTAAAAAACGGGGTGTGTATTCCGTTCCTTTGCTTTGCGGATGATACGTTAATTTTTGTTGAGGCATCTCTCACAAATATGCTTTTCATCAAACATATGTTACAACAACTCACTACACTTTTAGGCTTATCGATTAACTTTCACAAAAGCTCATTCCAAGTCTCAGATAATATCTCTCGCCATCAAGCAGGTTCGCTTGCTAGCATTTTAAATATTCAAGTAACAACGTCTATGGAAAAATATTTGGGTATTCCGATATTAAAAGGAAGAGTGCAAAATAGTATTTTTCTTGAAACGATTTCCAACCTAAAAAAACAACTTGCTCAATGGAAGGCAAACTCAATTTCACAGGCTGGTAGGGTTGTTCTTATTCAGTCCAATCTTATGGGGCAAGTAAACTATTTAATGCAATCTTTCCTGCTTCCTAAAGGGGTTTGGGGTGAGATTGATAAGATAAACAGAAACTTCTTTTGGAATAAATTTACGCCTAATTTTCACCCGCTTATCAGTTGGGATAAAATTTGCTCTCCAAAATTCGTGGGGGATATGGGTTTGCATACATCTCAAACTAATAACACGGCTCTTCAGATGAAGCTTTTATGGAAAATTATGACCCAACCTTCGAATGTTTGGGTTAGAATCATTAAAGATAAATATCTGGGATCTAGATCCCTGCTACACTACCAAAAGAAAAAAACTCCATCTATCTCTTGGCAGTTTGGACGTCTTCTCAGTATTCGACAACCTTTTTCTCTAGGTATTCATTGGATAGTTGGAAATGGTCAAACTATTAATTTCTGTCGGATATTTGGATTGAAAATTTTGATCTAACTAGTTACTATGACAATGTTAATCCTCTTCTTCGAGTTTCTAACTTTATTTTAATTAATGGTTCCTGGGATGTTTCGGCACTTTCGCTTATTCTTCCTAGGAATATAATTGACCGCATTCTTCAAATTCGCATTCCGCAGAATGGTAGTGAGGATCATCTTGTTTGGCTTCCGGCTACTGATGGGTGCTTCTCCGTTCAGTCTGCCTTAAACCTGCCAATTTCTCCTCCTCGTCCCGTGGTAGGGTTTGGGTGGATTTGGAATCTGAACATCCCTCCAAAAATTAAATCGTTTTTGTGGAAGGCTTGTTCGGATTGTCTCCCTATGACAGAGCGTTTAAATAGATTTATTAATAGAGTACCGAGTTGGTGCTCTTTATGCTAAATTGAAGATGAAACCTCAAATCATTTATTCTTTTCTTGCCCGTTCTTTCAAAGAATGATATGTAATCTAGGTGCTAAATTACAATGTGCATTTTCTGTTCAGTCTGTTGGAACGTTCCTTGAAAATATAACTATGGCTATGAAAACTAATCATAACTTCATTCATCTTTGCTTCTTATGGTGGTATATTTGGTGCCATAGGATTGCAATTATCTTTAACCCTTCTAGGAATCCCTCAAATCTTTTTCCAGATGAGTTAGCCTTTTCTCAACAACTTCAATGGACTTCTGCAAATCCTACTACAGTGAAAAATAGGTCAGCTAGGAAAAGGAGTAATCATTCTTCTTGGATAAAGCCTCCTCCTAACTGGATAAAGTTAAATTTTGATGCTTCGAAAATACAAGCTTCCTCAACTTTTGCAGCTTTTATAATCCGTGACCATAATAGTAAGATCCTTGGTTTAGATAGGAAGGTTATGCCTTCCATGAGTGTGTTACAAGCTGAAGCGTTCTCTCTTTTGTTTGGTGTTCAGTTTGTCGTTTTTTCAAAATTTTCTCATGTCATTATTGAGGGAGATAACCTTTCTCTTATTAATTCTATTAAACGAGTTTGGAAAATTCCTTGGAAAATTCAATCGTTAATCCATGATATTAATTCCTTAATTTCTGCTATTCCAAATGTTCAAGTGTTTCATTGTTACAGGGAATGTAATAATGCAGCAGATTTCATTGCTAGAAGATTCATCGCCTTGCCCCAGCTTCAACAGTTGATCCTTGAAGAGCAAGACTTTACTACTCGTAATCCCACTTTTTTGGCACGCTTAAGTTCAAATGTTAGTCAGCGTCCTATTATTTTAGAATTCCTAAAGATCATCCGTTGTGATGATTCAGGTCGGCCTTGTAATTTACGGGCGACCTAATGTTTGCCTAGTATTATAAAAAAAACTCCAAAATATCATGATCGGTCCAAAATTTTCATGACCCAAAGAGTATTTTGTGAAAACCTTGATGAGAAGGACGAGATTTTTGTAAGAAAAATTGATGAAATTTGAAAAAAGAGAAAAAGATCGAGTAAATTTCATGCACAAGTGGTATAAATCCGACACAGATATATAGTATGAAATTAAAGCATTCAAGCAACACAGACTATGATAAAACACATGCCTAATTTATTATGCAAAATTTTATGTTGCCAAAAAAAATACACGACGATCTAGACAGAATAAATAGAACATTTTTCTGGAACAAAGATCAGTACTACAAGCCATTCATTGGTTGGGATAAAATATGTAAACCAAAAACACATGGAGGACTCGACATAAGAAAAACAGAGCATATGAATAAAGCTCTACAAATGAAACTCTTTTGGAAAATATTAGCAGAACCAGATAATATATGGGTAAAAGTAATAAAAGAAAAATATCTATGAAATGATACCCTCTTCTCTTATAAAATAAAGTCAAATACTTCATGGCAATGGAGAAAACTCCTAAGTCTTAAAATGGAATTTGAAAAAGGACTCATATGGCAGATTGGTGATGGAAATTCAATTAAATTATGGGAAGACAATTGTGCAATGGAACAACCACTAAAGAACTATGCTATATACCCATCTGCAATTAGAAATGAAATGAAAGTATCAAAACTCATCATAGGAAACCGACAATGGTATCTCACTTAACTAGAACAAATATGGCCTTCACAACAAGTTGATATAATCAAAGCAATACCAATCCCGGATAATGATATCACAGATTGACTCTATTGGGCACCAAGCAAAAATGGATGGTTCTCAACACACTCAACCATGGCTTTAGTTTCACAAATGGAAAATCAAGAACCAAGTGAGACAAATTGGATTTGGAAACTAGACATGCTTCCAACAGTCAAAAATTTCAAATGGAAAATTAGTAATAATGGATTACCAACTAAAGATAGATTAAAGGAAAAAGGTGTTGCAACACCTGGCGGATGCTTAATGTGCTTCAACACAATAGAAGATACACCCCATTTGCTCACCACATGCCCTCATACACTAAAAACAATTAAAAAGATAAAACCGATCATAGAAAAAACACTATGTAACTACGATTCACAAAATAAAACACCGAAGAAGATATTAGATGACCTGTTCGGCAGGCTAGGAAAGACAGAGTTTTCTGACCTTGCGATCTCGTGGTGGTGTATCTGGCACCAAAGAAATAAATTAGTCTTTCAACAAACTCCAGACGATTACATCCATGACCTACGCCAATACATTAAGACCCAACGAGAACAATAGGAAAGATCAAAACATTGGAATGAAGATGAAGAATCAATGATTATAAACGGTAAAAGAAGGCAAAACCAAAAGAAACATAATCAAAAATGGAAAAAACCACCACGGGATGTAGTAAAATGTAACTTTGATGAATCAAAACTAGGAAATGGACAAGCTACGAGAGGATCAATTTTAAAAGATCATAATGGAAATGTTGTAAACTTAACAACAACAAACTATGGAAGAATATCGGTAATCAAAGCAAAGGCCCTAACAATGAGAGATGGAATACATCTAGCAAAACAAGGACAACATAAAAACATTGAAATTGAAGGTGATAATATACAAGTAATCAGAGTAGCACAAGGAGGAAAAAACTGCCTGTGGGAAATAGGAATAATCATTAATGATATCCTTATTGCCCTCCTCAATTTCCAATCGGTTCGAATCTCACATGTGCCTAGGGAGTGCAATATTGTGGTTGATAAACTTGCTAGACCGAGCCACAGTCTTCCTACTTGCGCTATCAGGAATCACCCATAACTTAATGTTCTCATCCTGTGGATGCTCCAGGACGCCCTCCCTAAGTGGAGAGACTCTTAATTCTTACCTAAAAAACATGTCTAGCTAATTCTTAGATGACACGTAAATCGACGATTCACCCTCTTTTCTCAACGTTGCTTCCCTCTTTATATATTTCCACTTCCATAGAACCCTACCTTGAGGCGAATGTTAAGATATCACATTTTTTGAGAGATTAAAAAACCTACTTAAAACTCATTATTTACTTTCATGTATTTTAAAATATTTTTTTATACTCCTTATTAACTAAAATCTTCATTTTAATCTTAAACCTATTTTATAAAAAAAATCACTTTTTATTCCTTTGAATTAACATAAAAAGTGTGATTGTTTTAAGTATTGGGGATAGATATCAAATTTAGCACCAAGTATTATAAATTAGTGAAAAAGGGAAGATAGTAGAAGTTGAAACCTACACACAAAAAAAAAATTACGCTTTCCCCACATTTGATTATTGCTCGGATCTAAGCAACACTAAGGAACAAAAAGTCCAACCTTTTAAATTTGAGATAATGTAAACTAAAAGGAAAGACTTAACAATATTGTTCAACAAGCATGTCGTCACCATTGCACGTGAACCCATATTTATATCCGCACAAAAAAATGTAAAAAAATTAAAGCAAAAGAAAATATGAGAACCATTGGTAATATTTTTGAGCAACTAAAGGAATTATATCAAAAATTCAATGAGATTCAAAAAAACTCCCAACAAAACAACTACACGATGAAACGAAGATAGCTAATCGTACTAAGCTCAAAGTGAAAGAATCAAACTTGTTAAAAATGTGGATACAAACTCCAATTACTTTCATAAATTAGCCACGGGAAGTAGAAATAGAAAAATCATTAAGGCAATACTCCTTGTCGATAGAACCTTGATTAAAGCCAAAATAATATTGTATCAAAGAAGAAATCAAGAAACACTGTGAAAAAAACCAAAAAAAACCAATGACGGTATGGTAAAGGAGGTAGCTAGTGAAAGTCATAAAGAGAACAATCAACGAAGAGTAAAACAACCTCTTGACAAAAGGTGTGACGAACAAGGAAATTAGGCGGGTTGTGTTTGATATCGAAGAGAACAAACCTTTGAGTCTGGAGGCATGACATTGAGTTTCTATAAAAAAAACTAGAACACAATAGATCCGAATGTAATCAAATCTATTAAGAGCTTTTTCTACTTTGGAAAGTTATTAAAATAGATAAATCATATATTTATCACGCCTATACTTAAATGTGATAACCCAACAACGACAAATCATTTCAGACCAATTAGTATTCACAACATAATCTACGAGACAATATCAAATATCATCACAAAGAGATAAGAAAACCATGGCTACTGAGCACACCCACTTCAAGGGGAATTTATTCCGAAAAGAAACATTTCGATAACATCATAATTGCAAACGAGATATTTCACTCATTCCGGAACAAAAAGGGAAAGAAGTATTGATTGCCGTTAAACTTCATAAAAAAAAGGCCTATGACCGTGTTGAATGAAATTTTATCATATCAGTTCTTGAAAAATATGGTTTCTATAAAAGTTATAGGGTGGATTGAGGAATGCATTAAAATTGTCTCATTCGATCTAATCTTAGTCAATAATGGACGCATTGATCAATTCCTCCCCCCCCCCCCCCCCAACGATGTCTTAGACAAGGAGACCCGCTCTCCCTTTTTTATTCATTCTATGTCCAGACATCCTTACCCAAATGCTTAAAGGGGCTACTCGAACAAAAATACCCTTTTGGAAATCCAAATAACAAAAAGAGAACGTGAATTCCTGTTATAACGTTTGTGAATAATATTATCATTTTTTCCAAATCCAATGCCTCTTCTTGTCAAAAAAAAATTAAAACTATTATCGATAAATATTGTGAGGTCTCCACACAAGCAGTCCAACTTCCAAAAGTCTAATTTCCAAGTCATGAAAAATACACCAAATAATACAAAAAACGCAATTCAACCAATATTAAACATAAAACATGCAAGCGCCCTTGACAAATACTTTGGGTGCCCTATTATCAATGGTGTGGTCAATAATGACATATTTGAACAAATAATCATTAGATCCAATAATCAACTATCTAAATAAAAAGTCAATTCACTCACACAAGAGGATTGAAGGGTACTCATTAAAACGAACCTCACAGCACAATCCACCTTTATAATGTAGTGCTTTATTACTTCAACCAGTTCGCACAAATAAATTGATAAACTACACACATATTTTTCTGGAATAAAGGAAACTCATACAAACCACTTATCAGTTGGAACAATATTTTTCGATTAACGGATCAAGGCGGGCTAGGTCTCTCAAAAGTCGAAGACATGAATAAAGCGCTACAACTTAAACTCCTTTGGAAAATCCTAGTTGAACCAACCAACATTTGAGTTCAACTCGTATAAGAAAATACCTCAAAGGACAACACATCCTAGAACATACCGATTAAGAAAATGTCTCTTGGGAATGGACGAAACTCATGGATTAAATATGGCCTCTGATGGACTAATGAGGACGGGCAAAGCGATCAAATTTTCCAAATATAAAGAAGAATGTTGTATGAATCTCCTTAATAAATGCACTAAAATAGATAATGTTAATCAAGAAGAAGTAGTCAACAAATACCTAACGGATCACAAAATCTAGAACATCTAAAAACCAGAACAAGTTTTCTTGAAGAAGGACACCTCCAATGTTGCAAATACTCAACTCTCAACAAATGAGATCCAAGACCGACTTTTTTAGGAAGAAAGTAGAAATGGTTGGTTTGCTACAAATTTCGTGATAAAGATGATAAACAACCAGAAAAATATTATCAAAATAGACCTTAAATAGATTTAGAAACTAAACATCCCCCCAAAGTGAAAATATTTCTATGTAAAATTTCAAATAACGGCCCAACTATGGGAGCCAAGTTGATCAAAACACACATACATATCACTTTAGCATGCATTTTCTGCAACCGCCCCATGAGAATCTTGAATACTTCCTCACCCAGTGTCCGTACACAAGATATTTAATATCATTCGTCAACCAAAATACTCTTAGAATTACAAAGACTATGACTAACAACCCTAGCCCTTGCGTGCTTACCGAAACCCTTTATGGGAAAATAAGGAAAGAGGAATTTGAAGACCTTGCAATTCTTTGGTAGTGTGTTTAGTACCAACATAACACAAAAATCTTTAAAAAACAAGTTGAACATGAATTTAAAGATGTTTTTTTTACATAAAGAAAGAAATGATTGGCTTAAAGCTTGAACGAAAATGGATGTGGAGACCACCCATATCATACACTCACAATCAAACAAGAATCTCACAAGAAGAAAATAAAATATTAAGCGGGAGAGACCATAGCGGGGCTTTGTCGAATTAAACTTTGATGGTGCAAAACACCCCTCGATTTTCACAACTTATGGTCTCATCAGACATTGATGGTAGGGTCATTTATTGGGATCATGACGCTTGTAGTGACTAGTCAATTGGTTTGAGGAATGGAGTTAATTTAGCACTCTGTTTGGGTTTCAAGAAGATCGAGATTGAAGGCGACAACATTTGCCTTTTCAATGTCATTAATGGCGTTTGGAGTTGTCCGTAAAAAGTCGAAATGATAATGATAGATATTCTGATGTCTCTTCAAAGGTTCGAGTCTAGGCAACTAAACCACATCTCCAAGAAAATTAACTTAACAATAAATTGGGCAAATGACCTTCTCTTACTAAGTGCTCCGTTCAGCAAAACTTATTTGGATACTTATAAGTACCCAGTTACTTATATGGAAAAAATAAGTTTTGTTTTATGTGTTCGGCAAAATTTGCTTATTTGAAATAAGTTACTTATATCCGATACTTATCTGCTGAAAAAATAATCAGCGCCCCCCCACCTTATGTCAAATAAGCTAACTTTTCTACCAAAATATAAGTTAGCGGGACCCACGTTATTTCTCAATTAAATTTTTTTTATATTTTTTTTACCCTTTATTAAGTCATTTTTAGTAATTTTACACATCTTGCTTAAAATATCAGCAATTCAGTTTACCGAACACATTCCGGATTATTTGGAAAATAAACAACTCATATCAGTATCCCATATCAACATCCACGATCAACATCAACAACCATAAGTATCAACATCAACATCAACATCAACACCAACACCGATAAGTGCCATTTTACCGAACGGAGCCTAATTTCTTGTTGATCGATCTCCTAATTCCTTTCCTATAAAAAGATAGCATGTGTGTGAACGTGTGATTATATGCCCTTCAATGAGAGATTGAAATCATTTACAAAACTAAAGTTAACGTATATACAAAATAAATTAAAAATCGATAAAGGGCAAGAAACACATGATCAAGATTCCATTTTCTTTCCCAAGTGGATACACATCTTTTCAAGGACTAGCAATAAGATCGCGCGTTACGCTACGATTATAAGATGGAGACTTAATTTTAACATGATGATCTGTAAATACAAGTGTACTGTTCCTGGAAGAATATTTGTTTGCATATGATGGAAAGGGATATGGAAATGACATTTCCGTAAATTTATTTAAAGGGGCAATTTTTTTTGAATTTATACTGGAAAGGAATATGAAAATGACATTTACGTAAATTTATTTGAAGGAGCATGATTTTTTGGGAAAAGGATATGAAAATGAAATTTCCGTAAATTTATTTAAAGGGTATAGTTTTAAAGGAATATGAAAATGTCATTTCCGTAAATTTTTAAAAGGGCTTGGTTTTTTTGGATTTACACTATTCTTTATAAAAACTTGTCTCTCTTTTATGATAGTGTAGATGTAGATGTAGATGTAGATATATACGCCTCATAGAATATTAAATAGATAAAAAAAATAGTTGGAGACGATAACATGTGCATGATGAATATGTGATTAATGTCCTTCAATAAAAATTTGAAATTATTTTAGCCTCCTATATACTTTTTGAATGGTTATATATATAACAAATTTTCTATCTTATACTCTAAAGACATAGATTAAAAATATTAGTTATAAAAACATAAATTCTAAGAAAATTAAAAATCCCTATAAAAAATTAAAATAATTCTAAATAATAAAATTTAATAAATAATTTTTATTTTAAAATTCGTATCCTATGCTTTAAGAGTGTAATTAAGTTAGAAAAATTATTTTTTCGAATATGGTAGGTACTTTAATTATGTACAACAAGGCAATCGGATTGAAACATGTGAAATCAACAAATGAACTTGAAACTTATTATTTGCTTTATACGGAGTATATTTTAAGATTTAACTAATATGAACTCAATTTTTTACTTAAAATATATATTAGTGATTTAGATTCTATTTTCTTTCCAAATATCTTTTTAACTTACACGGTTATCAGTTATCGCTATACAATACTATAATCTTATCATTATCTTCATGTATATTGAAATTTAACTAGTCAAGTACTCAATTTTCTTAACTAATCTTCAGGTAAAATAGTCATTAACCTCCGTTGTTGAACTGCATTTCATTTTTTAATACTCGTAATAATCAGCAGTTAACATAACAGCTGTGATACAGACGGAAAGCGCGAGCCATGTGATGTGACTCCACCACCGACCTCTTTTCAGTGGCACAAAGGCGTAATTTCAACAGCATAAGAGGGGCATTTTAATCACCAGGTAAAAAATCAACAAGCTTTATAGAAATTTCATTTGCGGAGAGAGATCTATAAATACCAAAACCTCCTTAACTTCTCCCGGCTCCCAAATCTCCGTGAACCGTGATCGTCCCGTGAAGAAAGTTCCGCCATTGCTGTCCTTTCCACTCGCTCGCTCTGGGTGGAGAAGGCTGATTAAATTTGTTGATCTTTCTGGCCGCGTAAGTTTTTATTTTGTTTTATTCTTTAATTTCGTTTCCTTTCAATTTGACCTGTTTGTCGGTGTTGTCGGCGCTGGTTTAGCTTCGAGTTCTTTGATTGGGTGCTAGATCTATTAATCGATACTGGAAAGTTACTTGTGATTTTCTAAATTTAACTATGTTGGGTCACCTGCTGCTGATTTTATGTGGATCTGCGTTATGAACTTGTTGCGGCGTGTTTTGTTCATATGTTGGGAGTTAGATCTGAGTTTCCTGCACTTACAATTCTTTGATGGTTATGCGTTTTTGTGTTTTGTTTGTTGTGCTCATTGATTTGTATTAGATCCAGAAATTGCTATTTTTCAAGTGAAATTCTGTCTTGGCGTGTTGAGATACTGCACAAGTATTTTCCTTTCTTTGCAATGTCTGATCTTTGATTGATTTAAATGCCATAAAGAACTAGTCCATAGTAATTCGATAGGTTCAATCCAGCAGAATTGGTGCTTTTTTTTTTCGTTAAAAAATTGTTTGGCAATTCTCCGCATTTTATTCTATGTTATACCGAGTTTATTATCTCCACTTTTGCTCTGTAATTTGGTGTTTCATAACTTAACTTTGTTTGGTCTATCTTATGTTCTGTTTCACATAGAGATGTTGAATCTTCATGCTACTATCTTTTATTGTCTCTGATTCAATTTTGTGATTTGTGTATGTAAAGGCCACTTCAGAATGTCTACATATAAGCCCAAAAACATACTTGTTACTGGGGCTGCGGGGTTTATTGCGTCCCATGTTGCCAACCGGCTGATTAGAAACTATCCCGAGTACAAGATTGTTGTACTTGACAAGCTTGATTATTGCTCAAGCCTGAAGAATCTCCTGCCTTCTCAATCCTCTCCTAATTTCAAGTTTGTCAAGGGTGACATAGGTAGTGCTGACCTTGTCAACTACCTGCTAATCACTGAGAACATTGACACCATCATGCACTTTGCAGCACAGACTCATGTTGATAACTCCTTTGGTAATAGCTTTGAGTTCACCAAGAACAACATCTATGGGACACACGTGCTTCTCGAAGCCTGCAAAGTCACTGGCCAGATTAAAAGGTTCATCCATGTAAGTACTGATGAGGTTTATGGGGAGACAGACGAGGATGCTGTTGTTGGAAACCACGAGGCGTCTCAGCTTCTTCCAACAAATCCCTATTCTGCAACAAAAGCAGGGGCAGAAATGCTTGTGATGGCCTATGGCAGATCTTATGGCTTACCAGTCATCACAACTCGAGGGAACAATGTTTATGGACCCAATCAATTTCCCGAGAAGTTGATTCCCAAATTCATTCTCCTTGCTATGAAAGGTAATCCTCTTCCAATTCATGGTGATGGGTCTAATGTGAGAAGCTATCTATACTGTGAAGACGTTGCTGAGGCCTTTGAGGTTATTCTTCACAAGGGAGAACTTGGTCATGTTTACAATATTGGGACCAAGAAAGAAAGGAGAGTGATTGATGTTGCTAGGGACATTTCCAAGCTCTTCAACAGAGACCCAGAAACTAGCATTCAGTTTGTTGAGAACAGACCTTTCAATGACCAGAGGTACTTCCTTGATGATCAGAAGCTAAAGATCTTAGGATGGTCAGAGCGAACTACTTGGGAAGAGGGGCTTAAGAAGACTTTGGAATGGTACACCAAGAATCCAGATTGGTGGGGTGATGTCTCAGGAGCACTTCTTCCACACCCAAGGATGCTCATGATGCCTGGCGACACTGAAAGACTTGCTGACGGGTCAGAGAAGAATCAAAGACTTGCTGACGTCTTAGAGAATGGTGTCTCTGAACCAGCATCTCTTTCTAATAACCACAAGAGCTCTGAAAATGCCTCTTTTAAGTTCTTGATTTATGGAAGAACAGGTTGGATCGGTGGCGTTCTAGGGAAGTTATGTGAGAAACAAGGTATTCCATTTGAGTATGGAAAGGGCCGTTTGGAGGACCGTTCTTCACTTATTGCTGATATAAACACCATCAAGCCTACACATGTATTCAATGCTGCTGGCTTAACAGGCAGGCCCAATGTTGACTGGTGCGAATCACATAAAGCAGAAACTATCCGTGTCAATGTTGCTGGTACTTTGACATTGGCAGATGTTTGCAGAGAGCATGGGCTGCTTATGATGAACTTTGCAACTGGGTGCATCTTTGAATTTGATGCAAAACACCCACTGGGTTCTGGCATTGGTTTCAAGGAGGAAGACAAACCAAATTTCACTGGATCCTTTTATTCCAAGACCAAAGCCATGGTAAAACTCATTTAATTACTACAATTATTTCTATCCATTACTTTATGATTTTGGTTTATCTTTTCTAATTTAGGATAGTAGTTTCCAAATCTGGATTCTTATCCTATCTCCTATACTGTAATTACTATGCTTTAACTTTTAAATGTCAACTTTAACACTTTCAGATGTTTTGTTGCTTACAATTCACTTGTGATTCTCAGGTAGAGGAGCTACTGAAAGAGTTTGACAATGTTTGCACCTTAAGAGTAAGAATGCCAATATCATCTGACCTCAACAACCCTAGGAATTTCATCACAAAGATCAGCCGTTACAACAAGGTGGTTAATATTCCTAACAGCATGACAGTTCTGGACGAACTCCTTCCCATCTCAATTGAGATGGCCAAAAGAAACCTCAGGGGCATTTGGAACTTCACAAATCCAGGCGTAGTCAGCCACAATGAGATCCTTGAGATGTACAAGAACTATATTGATCCCGAGTTCAAATGGGCAAACTTCACATTGGAAGAACAAGCTAAGGTGATTGTGGCTCCAAGGAGTAACAATGAAATGGATGCGTCCAAGTTGAAGGCAGAGTTCCCTGAGCTGTTGCCCATTCAGGAGTCATTGATCAAGTATGTTTTCGAGCCAAACAAGAGGACTAATTATTCTGCTTGAAGGGGAAACTTCAAAAATGAGCTCTCTTCTGTAATTTAAAGTTGCATTTCGTGGTAGGTTATATAGTCTTCGACACGTTTTTACTTGCTGGTGAGTATCAGGTATTTTCATTCTTTAGCTTCATGCATTTTTTTACTCTACAGGAGACTAGAATAATCCTGTTAGGCACGTTTCATTTTATTGGTATTTTTTTTAAACTAGTTGCTTCCTGAGTTCTTATGGTCCAATCTCTTGTGTGGAATGCTGAATAGGTTTGTGCCATATATACTACACTTTTTATTTTATCGGGTTCTGTTTTTTGTGTGTAACTATTCTATCCCGTTATCCAGCTAAAGCAAAGGCCATGTGTTGTCAATTGATTTTACATTGTTTTGAGCTGGACTGATGACTAGATGCTGCTAAGTGATGGTTCTTAAGCTCTCCTAGTGTTTGATAATAACGGAGATTCTGAGACCCCTATTTCCTATTTTCCTGAATATACAAAATTTTCAATTGACATGCATGATAGGAGCAACTATAATGCTTAGAATTATCAAAGATTCAAAACTATATAGTAGAATTTAACTTAAAATATAAAATTAGCTGAATTTAGAACTATGAAAACTTGTTCATTCATAAATCACAAGTTAACCAGAGACTTCAGGGCTAGTCAATAACTTATAAGCAGTAATAGAAACCATTCTAATCCAGATCTGCCCAGTTTAAAAATACAACTGTGTGCTACAAGCAGAGCACAATTCTCTTTTATAAATTAGCAATCAACTAAATTAGCCGTAAGCAGATTATTATCAATAACTCTTACGATCATTATTCTGATTACTTGTCTATTAAAAGCAACCTCCCCTGAGATTCATGCAATAGCGAACACTCGAATGTTTTACAATCTCTTATCCTCATCTAATAATACTCCTTCTAGGCCTATATAAGTAGTAACCTTCAGTCAGCAAGCCTGCTCAAGAGGTCGACAACATCATCAGGTGATCCAAGAGTGTACCTGGCACTCGTTCGATTCCTACCAACAGCACAGGAGAAGTAATTATCCCTCTTGAGATCGAGCACGCTTAATGACGTCTTCACTGGAGGATGCTTTCCCTTCCCATTTACCCCACCATTTTGATGATTTCCGTTCATCTTCTTGTCAGAGTTCGTTGGGGATGATCGCTGTTGCATCTTCCCGTGGTTTGATGATTTTGAGGTGCCGCTCTTGCTGGATGGGATCTTTGGGGGAGCTCGCTTGTCCATGCCTGGCACCTTCACTGGATCTGACATCTTGGTTCTTGAGTAAACCATGTTGTCACAAGGCGGCTCTGGATCAAAGAACTCGTACACGTCTTCATCCTGAATGAACAAAAGATGTTTTTGAGATTCCATTTACTTGGAATGTTTGAATCGACACTAAAATTACACTTTTTAGTTAAAAATACATATTTTCAAATTTTTGCTTGGTATAACAAAGTATTTTTTTTCCTACAAATATCCCATTTCTTCCGTTTTGCACAAAATCCCAGCCTTCGACCCATTTCAAAATCTAAACAGCTCACAAATTCCATAGTGTTCAAACTAATTTTTAGTTTTACCACAGAATCATATTGTAGTAAGAAATGTCATTATAATTAGTGTAAGTGCATTACCTTATCAAGGAAATGGCCAAGGCATAGCACGTAATCAATTGGAGACGTCAAGGGCTTGCTGTGAACTATTTCTCCCAAAATCCGATCCATAGCCGAACCCTAATACACCAATTGTGTTAAGCCATTAACTTGTACTATGTTGTTGAACATTTCAAGATGTAGTTTTTGCATCAGGTACCTTTGTAACGCCAACATTCCTTACTTCAACAGATCTGCTGCCTTGGACAACGTCTACAGATGCATTTGAAATAGGGCCAGTCCAAAGATGCTGCAGCATGTCTCGTGCTTGGAGTTTCCCAAACTCCAAGTCTGCAAAACCATGAGATCTTGCATGAAAGGACAACTACAAGATATATCAAGAAAATTAAGGAATTCTAACAGGCCAAGAGTTTACCTGCATATTTGTAATTCCACACAAGGGAAGTCTCTCGAATTTCACGATGAGATCTGGGTGTTCTCTCAGTAAAGTAGTCAATTACATGCTGCAAAGGTGACAATTAGAACAAATGTGTTAGGAACTTAGGAGTACATATTTATAAAAGAAGAAAATTAAAGGTAAGGGAGAAGAAGAAAATAGAACCTTGACACTGTCAACCCACTCCATATTTATAAACTCTGGCATTGTTGTCATCCACTCTCCTCTTGTATGGCGGAGGAACATACCATGCTCAGCTGCCAACCACACATCGTATTCTTCGAAGTTCTGGAGGAGGAATTATAAATAAAGGGCAAGTTAAAATGACAAGTCGCAGAAGGAGATAGAGTTCAGATCAAGTACTTCATCTAAGACACTTCGATCACTTCCGCTGAGGATGACAATGGTTGTCTTTGGATCATTGCAGAGAGCGGTAAGGGGTCCATTTAACCGCGGGTGTAATTTCAGTTCCATTTCTTTAATTTGTTCTCCGCCTCTTCTCCCGGGAGTTTCCACTGGTTCAGTTAATGCTGCATTGAATCCCTATAATTTTTGGACAATTAGACATATCAAGAAGGTAGGAAATGGAGTTTGAATGATGAAATTACGCATCTGTTCAATAAAAAACGGAAATAAAGTTTGGCTATGAAGAAAATTTCACATGGAGAAGAATCAGAAAGTCATACCAGTATGAGTAGACGATTACCACAAGCCAAAAATTGATTCTTTGTCTCGTCCAAAGGAAGCGCAGGCCGGTGTTGTCTTCTTCTAATCTGAGCTTCAAGTACTGTGTCATTCAATTCACTGCACAATGAGGTGGCTATTATTAGGATGAAGAAGAGAGTGACTACACCAATGCACATGAAACCAACTACTAGAGTTTGAAGGAATCTAGATTGGTGAGATGAAAAGAACAATGCTTGGTGAAAAACATTAGATGTTTGATTTTGTTTCTCTTTCTTGTTAAATATGCACCATCTATTGATCCTTAAGAAAGGCAAAGTTCAAATGCTTTACTTGACAAAAGTTTCAGCCCATTCTTGAGCAGTATGAGTAGTGACATGCGAAAAGTTTATCCGATGATGTTTTTCTCTCACTTCGTCCGACATTTCCAAAGCTTTTCCAATTGCAGCAGCAACCTCTGTGATGTTCCATGGGTTTACAAGGAGTGCTCCAGCACCAAGAGACTGTGCAGCACCTGCGAACTATCAAAACACAAGAAACACTTACATTTTTGTCGCCAAAAAAAGTTCCTAACCAAGATACGTTGCCAAGAGAACAAATGAGATTCGCAGAAGTATAAATTGCAACTGTCAGGACATGGAATAAAACATTTTATTCTGCAGTATGATATTTGTGTAAAGACTTTGACTTTATAAACAACTAATGACATGAAAGCTATAATGAGTGTGAGATGTTCCAAGCAATTTTGCAAAGAATAAAGCAGTGATGATCGCCGCCATGAGCTCATGACAAATATTAGCATTCGATGATGTCCTGTGCTCACTGAACAATCAACTTTACTGCTTGATTTACTAGGTTCACTAAACAAAGCTTTCAATTCACTGCAACTTTCTTTTCTACACTCCAACCACTTTAGCTTTCAGAGGTCCACTTGGCAATTAACTAAACATGAGATCTCAACTTGCAGTCAATGGGAAGTGAGTTGGATGAATACTAATGAAGAACAAACAGATTTGTTTTACCTCACTAAGAATCAAAACACCTTTTTTTTCATCTTGGCAAGCAACATACTCGTAGCTGACAAGGTTCATGCCATCTCTCAAGGATGTCACGAGTGCCACGTCTGTATAAATCAACCAAAATACGAAGGTTAACATCAATCTCCCAAATAACATGCAACAAGTCATAGCAATTAAAATTGTTAACAGTTTTGGTTCATTCTTTAACATATAGCACAATGATTCCAGAAGAAAGGCTAATAGATTATAGGCTACGCATCCCCAAAGCTATCTTCATCAACTTTAGACAAGGAATGTGAGAGCAAGGGTAGAAGCGGGGTGGGAAGAGAGAAATCTTGTACTTGAGTGAAAAAAGACACCATAATTCTTACTTCATACATCAGTGTACAACTTTGATATGTCACATTCCAAAGTTTAATTAACAGTGCTACTTGATATCCCATCCCATCACAAACTTCACTTCATTATCCAGCTTTATCATCATTTATAATATCAATTAAAGCATACTATTGGTATTATAGTTGCTCTTTCTTTCTCCTACTTCTGAAATCCTATTTGATAACCAGAATAGCTGTATTTTGTAACATTTTAATACATTTCCTGGCAAATTTTATTTAGTAGGCATGATTACTGTAGTATGTCAATTGGATCATGTAAATATCTTACAAGTCAAAGAAATGTAGAGGAAAAATAAAAAGAAATATAAGGCTAGTAGAGAGCACATCGTTACCTGTCACAGCATAGAGAGCACACAAAGCATTGAAATCCAAAGACCGATCCTGCAAAGTACAGAAAATCTTCTTTAGCAACAAGTATGTTTTCAAGAAGTGAAGGAAAAATGAATATACACATTCTTCCTTTTCATTTCAATATCAAGGATGGATACTGTCTCTATGAGTATCCACTTATGTTTGACTTACATAGGTTGAAAGAGCTTCTGTAGTCACAGAGAACATGAATAAATTACAAATGATTGTGAATTTTTCAGCTTATGCTGCAAGAATTACACAACGCTACAGAAAAGTAAATTGAAACATATTGCTGATATTTGTAAATTTTCTTAACCATGTGAAATTACTATATACACACACTATAGGAATTTTATACAAGCAAGAAGCCATTAAGGCAAACACACCAGGTGATGTATGGGAACAGCAGTCAAAGTTCCAAATCTTCCATTGATGCGTCCAACTATCTCATGAACCTGGCTTGTAAGCTTCTGATCTGTGCAAACAAAGACAAAAAATATATAATTTCCACGTAATCCCAAGAAGTAGCAATGAAAGAAAATAAATGAAGAGAAGTCATCTTATGTATCCATTCATCCAGAAGTCGATGATGCGTAGAGAATGATGCAGGTGGCTTTAAATAAGAATTGTATGAAAATAAAACATCTCCCGATTTCCCTTCTTGATATAAAATATATATAGACCATGCAAAATAAGCCTAACTTGAGGGGTCTTGGCACCATACTTTGACATAAGAGAATCGAATAAAACACTGAGAGATAAGGATTAAAATCCAAAAATTTAACCCTGCTTGCAAGTCAAGCATTTAAACTAGTGTAACTAAAATATAAAGTAAACTCAAAAGAACAATAGTAGGACACCTAGAACTAGAAAGTAAAACTGATTGTATATTTCAAATTAAGCTACAGAAGGCATGTAATACGAATGGAAGCGCAATCTTCTGTTAAATTTAAACCACCATAGAACCCACAAGCTCTTATCAAGCTGAACTTTATCCCAACTAGAAATAGTGTGAATATAAGAACATGTTTTTCCAAATAAACAAGTGTAACAATAAATTTCATAGCATGTATAGGTCAATAACTTATAAACGGCGGGAAGTTATCGTAAACAACAAATATTTGAAAAAAAGACAAGGAAGAACAAATACATACATTCAGGCACATCTGTTCTTGTTGGCACAGCAATTTGCAGAAGAACAACCTTGTCACGCCAGGTTGGATTTTCTTCTAGAAATTTTTCAAAAGCAAGTATCTTTTGAGGGATTCCTTTAATCATATCAAGTCTATCAACTCCTAACATTACCTGTCAAGTTGGAGATTAGCATACTGCAGATAGTGTGTCAGTTGTATGTCTAAGAGAGCACACAGTTATGATGAGATAGCAACCAAACAGCAAACAGGTAAAAAGTACAGGAAAAAAAAACAAGCAAACAACGCTACAGAAAAAAGAAACGACTATCATGGAACTCTCCATTCATTTTTTTCCCGTGAAGACCCATATAGCATAATAAGTCACTTGCAATTTAGGCAAGGTCTCTTGGACTAAAATGAAGTAATATAGATCAGGGATACATGTATGATCTTGAACTAATAACAAGTACCTTCCGACCAGAAAATCTCTCTTTTAATTCTCTTATGTGATGTTGAACTTGAGGTGCTCCAAGCGCTCGAATGAATCTCTCTGAGTCAATCCCAATAGGAAACTGACAAATGGCACCATGGAACATAATTTATATTATAAAAATTCGAAAAGATAAAATGAGAGAATAAGCACAACCATTAACCAAAACTAAGATATAGGTTCAGAGTCAACTACTTAGAAAATTGATTAGTCACATGGCTTTGCATCATTTTAAAAAGATTTGAAAACCCCCCAAGACTGAATTTGTTAGCTAACGTTGATTTAGAAGACGTGGCATCATCTTCCAGGAGTTTAAACAAATATGAATTTTTGTTTTTGGTTTTGCCGTTTTACATATATTATGAGCTGCAAAAGAAGTTCTGCTGCCATAAGCATTAATCTTCAAACTTACAGCAGCTACACGAGTCAGCTTTCCTTGATCGTTTTCCACCCCTTCAGGTGTTCCCTCAAGTCCGAGTATACGGGTGCAAGCACTCACAAAGTGTCTTGCATAATCATAAGTATGAAAACTGCAAGAAAAATGGATAAATAAACTGGAATAAGCAAACTATAACCAGATCAAGGGAAACTTGTCAATGTTATGAATATAGCCAGCCAACAGAACCTTGCAAGGCTACTGGTTGAAGAATATAAGAACAGAAACTAGAGAATAAGTAAACAGCTTACCCAACTAAATCAGCAGCTAGAACCGCTTCTAGTAGTTCAAATCGAGATGGTAACGTTCTGTGAATTTCAGAGGAAGGAAAGGGTGTATGGAGAAACCAGCCAACTTTCATGTCCATATTATGGTTCTTAAGGCACTGTGGGAGGAACATAAGATGGTAATCATGGCACCAAACAACATCACCTTCTTCATAGTGCTCTTTCACTACATCAGCAAACATTTGATTTGCCTTCTTATAAGCAGCAAACTGAGACTGAAAACTTCTTGTTGTGGCAAGGCGATCTTCTTGTGGAAGTCCAAGATAGTGAAAAAGAGGCCACAATATATTGTTGCAATAGCCATTATAATATTGATGTACAATATCTTCGTCAAGGAAGACTGGTATACACCTCTGAAATGGAACAAAAAAAACAGCTTCAATACATGTGGTTGATATGGAAGAGCCTTCTAGAATCACTGGTTCAGAATTTCAGATTCCAAGAGAATTAGACCTTTTCAGCAAGAGCCTTTGTAAGTGCCTTCTGTCCCACCTCATCAGGAACATTTACCCCAGCCCATCCGATCCATCTTGCCTCAAAGTCCTTCACACCTTCATAAATACAATAATGTACTAAAAATGCAAGTTCCAAGCAAAACACAGTTTCATGAACTCAGACAAGGAACCTAACAATTTAACATACCCAGAAGAGCACTGACTAAACCACCAGCACTGATCTCCAATGACCATGTATCTTCACCCCTCCTTACAGCAGAAACCGGGAGCCGATTAGCCACTACTAAAAGCCGTTGTGTGGGTTGCCTCGGTTCTATCCTTGCCAATTCTCCATTTTGCCCCGTAACAGGTGACTCCACCACGGATGATTCCGCAGACGAATTATCCTGTGGGACTTGCTCAACACCATTGCTGTCATCCACAGATTCATTGTTTCTCCTCAACCGGGTTAACTCTCTCTGCCTTAGGAGCCTCCCCACTCTAGTTGTGGGAATTGAAGAATCACAGCAATACTTGTTGCCAGGCATTGGTGCAATCTGCACTAAAAATTAGGCTTTGTCAGCTGACTACTTGAAATCCAATACAGAAGAATGAGAATCTTGTAGCCAAGCCCATTCTAAATACTTCTTGAAAACGATAACAGAACGAACCAAAGGAGGCAAAAAGCATACAAAAGCCAAGTCATATCTCAGAAAATTACTACACACAATGCTTCATGTTTGAGTAGAGAGACACAACAAGTGCAGCAAAACCCTCCAGCACTTTTACAGCATCAAACAAAAACGATCAACAAATCTATTTTTTTCAGCTCCAGCCCTCCAGCACTCTAGAGAGACCCCCTTTAATTCTTATGATTGAGTGCATGTAAAAGAAAAAAATGAACTGGTGTTAGCAGCCCCACAGCTCATGGTAACCTGATCATTGTGCACTAGTGCACTTGTTACTCCAAATCTCGTTCTTAGCGTCACATGGCCAAAGTTATGGAACATTTGGGTATCGTAAGGTCATGTCGGCTCTATGATGCAGGAAAAAAAAAGTATTCCTTTCTACCGCTAAAACTCTGCCCTCCAAAAGCATCGGTATCCCCATAAACCAAGACAAATAAAGAACAGTTCATAAACCACATACAGATTTTGAGGTGAGAGACTAGGCACTAGTTCATTTCAACAACTATATCCGAAAGCAACATCTAGAACTCTAAAACCACCATCCATGAATTCGAAGTTAAAAATAAAAGATAGGGCGGTTCTGTAAACACCGACTAGATTGAGCAGACGAACAAAATGACATAAACCAAGATAGCATAAAATATACAAGAAGCGAACTGAGTGTCTGAACAGAGTACCTCGCTCAACGGAACTCGTTGATTTATAGGGGAAGGATTTCAATTGTATGTATCTCAACCAAAATTGAGAGGACACAGAAAAGTTGAAGTTGAATTGGGTTACGAGTATATATAATTGTTTGTGTGAAGCAATGGAGGAAGTGGAGAAGGGTATATTAGATTAGAAGGAAGTGGTGCCAGTAAAGAAAGAATGAATGCAGAAATTACCAGAATCCCAGATGGGGGGTGGTGGAAGGAAAAAGAAGGGAGGAGGAGCAAGATGCTCGTGTACTACAGCTTTATACGGGAGGGGAGCGATGGACCAAAAAGCATGCAGGTGCACCGTGCACCCACAAATATCAGTCAATGATTTTTGTACCAGAAAAAAACAGAGTATACACGTGATGCTAAAATTTGTATTGGGTCTTGGTATGTGAGGGGGCATTCAAACTGCGAGTTCATTGTAACATCTGGCAGCATATATGTTATATAATTGCAGGGAGAGAAAGTCAAGGTAACGGAGGTTATGAATACGAATTGCCATGATGGCCCATGGGTTTCTGGCTGTCTTACGACCGGAAAATGTGAAGCATGATGGGGATCTCTCTCTTATGGGTTACGACGACTTAGGACCACCGAAATTGTAGTTCTAAGTAATAAAAGGTTATAGACCGAAATAGGATGATTTCCTTCCTTGTTAAACACCCATAAAAGGTTAAGACTCAATAAATAAAATAAACAAAAACGCCCCTTGAAAGGTTTTGGTCAAAACTTACATTGAGGTGTTTTGCTGGCCTAAAATAGTTTGATTTTAGAAAGCAAAATAGGATGCTTCGGGTGAATTAGACTCTAACGCTTTTAATGAGAAATTTGCTATCTTCAAACCTCACCAGATCAGAGTTGAAAATGCCAACCTAAGTCATCCTAGAAAGGATGGAAAGGGATAGAGTGATGCATGCGTGGACCCACGAGGTTAACCAATCGTTCTATTTGATCTATCTGCCATCCACGAAATTTATCACACACATCGAATCAATCCATCATCATTCAGATTATAAGGTGAGTCGGGCGAAATAAAGTGGCAGTCTATTTCTTTCTTGTGTTTTCTCAGTCCTAACTCGCAAGACGTACGTAAATAAGTTACTTTATACTGTAATACACAAATTAAAACATTGAGCACTATAAAAAAAATCAATATACAAAAATATAAAAATTACTTAAAATAATTAAAATATTTTAAAATATAACTATCTATAATGATATAATCATCAATATTTACTTATATAGAGATAATAGACGGGTAAAACAAGACGGATGATTATATAGGTTGGATGGAGATGGAGATTGAGCTTGATCGCACGGATATTTAGAATTTGCCAAGCCATTTTCAAAGTTGGGGTATTTCTCACGTCTTTCAAAAAGGCAATTTTGTTACGGACTACATCACTAGATCATTTCGACGTGTTTCTTCCTTCCTGATTGGGGGTAAAAAGAGATCCAAAACTATATAGTGAAAAAAAAAGGCAGGTTGCATGCAAATTTGACATTTCAAGTGGTAGTTGAAACATAGGCAGCCACTTGATGCAACTATTGACTCCCAAGTCCCAACAGTTCAAAATGTAGCCATTTCCCCATGTATATAGGTGTGTTTTTCTCCACCAAAATAAAATAAAATAATGCGTATTTTTTCTTGGATCCGGGGGACCTCTTTTTTGGCTGGAAGAAAATTTTTTGAGTCTAAAATTTCAGCTGAAAAAGGGAGAAATTCTTGTTCACAAAATTAAAAGAATAATGAAGATTGATAGAGAAGGGGGAGAACACGAAACAAGCAGGGTAATTTTTGTTCAAGAATACTCCGTACAAAATTAATGGAAAGGAGTATGTCAGTGCCACCATATATGAAGCAGGCACGTAGCAAGAGTTTTACCGTTGAAAGTGCTATAGCATACCTTGATTGAAACGTTAACCAAGTACAGCTTTAATCTTGTGTTGACCTAAAAGAGCACCAACCCTTGGTTTTTGACCCCAGTACTCTGAAAATGAAGAGGTGAAAAGGGCTTCAGCACAGCAACAAGAAGCAACAGTAGAAGAAAAATAATCCAAAAGGCTCAAGGTCTAAGATCTTCTTAGTCAAGTTTTTGACAACTAGAAAGTAGCTACTAATTTGCAAGGGGTGTCTTTGGACCCCACAACTAGCTAGCGACTTTATTCAACAAAATATGGGGTGTAAGAAACTGCTTTTGACATGGGCTCAAAATATTATATATTTAATTATATGTACTACAGTATTTGATCAACATGGTAAGGCAGGTAAGCTTCGATTTTTAACACAGACAAAGTTTGTACCAGAAATTTAATTGCCTACGTAAGAAGAACCCGAAAATAACAAGTTGCCAGATAGTTAAATAAACAAAAACAGAAAACTAGATACATCAACAGCATACACCAGCAAACCTAAATTGATTAGTGTCATGGGCAAGGAAGCTGAAATTAGGGAACCAGTAATGGGCATTTGACCAGCTTCTTTATAATAAAATGATGTAGAATATTTATGTAGCCAAATAACCAATGTTCAAATGCTTAAAAAAAGCAAGGGACAACAGAGTAACAAAAAGGCAAACAAGTAATGATGATACTATGGAAGTGATGTTCTTTTCAGATTTTGATCACAAGTAATCTCACAATACACATTTATATTAGAATCAATGACACAGAGATAGATAGTGATGACCTCTCTTGTATATCTTTTGATAAAACTCCTAATTTCAACGGGGAAAAAAATTCACTCATCAGCCAGGAATCGGAAATTCTCAGACGGGTCACAATTAGTCAATTAGAGGCGCCATTCTTTCATCTCAAGGGAAAGCATCATAAAAATAAAACAGTCATTGCGCATGTATTTCCTCTTTCGGGGCCTAGAGGTTCCATCAGAAGGATCTAATATTGTGCAAATCACTTTCTAAGAGTGTACTCAGACAATGACATCACAGCTATTCCAGGATCCCAAACCACAACCCTTTTTACATTGAAACCAAACAATTTACTCTAGCAGGAAATCATCACTTTTAGCCTTTAAAAATTTGACTAAGTACTTATCCGAGTATGTTTATCAGTTTTTTGGTCAAGTATGAATCACACAACAAGTAAAGAAGACTGGTCACCGATCGAAGGACAAACGCAAATTGCTTCACAAACTCAAAATTTTCTGCAAACCAGACACTTAAATGCCAGAAATCGGTGCTTCGAATTGTTTAGAGAAGCAGCGCTGTGCAAATGACGGAACCTTCAACTGTTCAATTGTAAAACGCGGTCACTTCCACAGGCCTACATCTCTAAGCAATCGGAAGAACCAGAGCGAAATTCGAACAATCAGCAAACTAAAATGCTTCACATCCAAAAAGGATTAGCACACAAGCATAAAAACAAAATCAATTTTACGCGAAGCAAGTATTAGGAATCAAAACCTGTAGAACCACCGAACGCTCAGTCGCGCAATTGCGCCATTCCAGACTCGTTCCCCTCTGAGAATTAACAGATGCAGCGACCAAAATCAAAAGCAGCAAATCAACGAAAGCACCAGAAACGTTTCAATCAACTCAATCGTTAATCATCAAATCAACTCGAAACACTCACGGAACTACGCTATACCTAGAAATCGGCTCTTCGATCGCGGGCAGTGAAATTGAGCAAATTGAGAGATTCTGCTGAGGGAGAGAGTCGAGAGAGAGAAGGAGCTTGCTTCCGTGAGAAGAATGCGAGACTTTTCATCGGATCGGAAGGAATATATATTTGCAATGCGCGTATGAATATGATGATGACGACTGAGGAGCAAAGTGCTGCCCAGCTTCGTCGCCCAATGGATCTCTCTCTTTCTCGCTCAACCTACAATCATTTGGAGCCTTGGAGGGAATTTGTTCTTCACTTTAAAACTTTGTTTCTTCTTTTGGCCCGTCCGAAGTTGAGTTTTTTTTTTCCCTTTCCCTTCTATAACTAATACGGAGTACTGTACAACATTTTCGGAAAATTACGCCCTTTTCCTAAAATCACCACTTTAAAAAATGTAATTTTCATGGCACCCAAAATTTTGTTGGTATATCCGAATTTCTACTATTTACTTTTGGTGTCTTATAAAAAATTTAATTCTTATTAATACTTTTGAAATTTTGGTTTTTTCTTAGTATCCTTCTCTGATTTAGTAAGATTCGATTCTTAAAAAACCAAATTTCATAATTAAACCATTTTAATTTAAATTTCTAAACAATGCTCTATTTTAAGGGATTTTAAGAGTAGTTATATATTTAGAATTTCAAATCGGGATGGCTTGGTTACGAATTTGGGTTTTTAAGAGTTAAATCTACTATATATATAAAAGCAATAAGGTTTGGAGTTTTCTTATTGCGCCACCTAGGATTTCGCCAAATGGCGATCCTACATTAAGACATCTCATATTCTTACACGTGTAATTTTCTTATAATTTAGATTTCATTATAAAAATTCCATGTCATATTTCGCATGTCAAAATTTTCCATGTCATTCATATATTATGTACATATCATATTGTCACATAATCTACAAATTTCTATTGATGTTGCAAAAACTCCCATAAATATAAAGAGATCTTATCTTCTAATATTTTAAACTACTATACAAAGTTATTATTGTTTCAATATTACCAAAAAAAATGAATATACAATCTGCCCAAAAAATATATCGAAAAGATGAGTTACGATATTACCCAAAAAAAATGAATCAAAATATATACGTACAGAGATAATATCCACAATTAAGATATATTGTTAAGTTAATCTTCATTGTTACCAAAGAATTATATTCAAAATATATAAAAAAAATTATAATTTTTCTTACAAAAATAAAATGCATAATTTTCTATATCCTTATTATCCATTCCTTTCTTTAGTTTAAATTCATAATTTTTGTTAAACACATTAATCAATTAAAAAGTTGAGAATGAACATAAAATATATTACTTTTGTTAAGTGATAATAACCAATCATTTTAAAACTGTAATTTAAATTTTGAGTTTATCCTCATATAAAAATATTTTGAGACATTGTATAACGATTTTTCTAACCTATGCCCCAAGGGCATAGGTTAAGAGCCCCAATTTTAGAAATAAAGCAATAATTTTATTTTTAGATAATTTTTAATTATTTTTTAAAAGGGTTCATCCTTTCCTAAATAGGGTTTTAGTTTCTACATTTGGATTCTTATCCTATGCCCTTAGGGCATAGGATAGAAAAATCGTTTTTATAATTATTTGACCAGATTTTAATTTTAGCTTATTGATACACCATCAAATATAATGTAAAATATTTGTTATCAACAAAAAATATATCTTTAATTTTTTGGATATTAGAAACGATTTGATATATTGTAATCTTTTTTTTTGGATGATCATATCGTAATCTAAATCGCCATAATCATAAAAAAATATAAATTATTATTATATCCTAATTTCTTTTGAAAAGATTAATATATCCTAATAAAAATCATATTGTATTTTCACATAAAATCCTATTTATATTTGTTACCAAATCTTTAATTTCCAATTGTGATTATGATTCATCTTGAAATTTTCATTTATGATATTTTTTGACAATTTATATACATATAAAGCCAGTTTAAGATTACAATTTTCAATTATGATCTTTTTCGGTTATAATTTTTCATTATGTATGTTTTTGATAATATACATATAAATCTGGTAGATTCAAATCTACTATATATATAAAAGCAATAAAGTTTGGAGCCTTCTTATTACGCCACCTAGGATTTCGCCACATGTTGATCCTATATTAAGCCACCTCAGCTTTTTGCACGTGTCATTTTCTTATAATTTAGACATCTTTATATATTCCATGTCATAGTCCACGTATCAAAAATTTTCCATATCACTCATATGTTATGTACACATTATATTGCCACATAATCTTCAAATCTCAATCAATTTTTAATTTTTTTTATATTGGATTACAATAATGTTGATTTTGGAAATTTAGTTACATATTTCGAGAAAATTACATATAAAAATATTTGTTACTATATCATTATGATCCTAACAACTCTCCAATATAATATACCAAAAAAACTCCCATAAACATATACCGAGATCTTATCCTATAATATTTTTAAAATACAAAATTAATAATAGATTGTTAATGATTCATATATATATGATATGATATATGTAAGTACATAAAAATATATTGAATAACAAAATTAACAGTTAACCTATTTTCTAGCAAAATAATAACTGATTCGTAAAAATTAATTTCCATGAAATTGAAATAAAAATATTTTTTATGTATTTTATAGGATAAGATTTTATGATCCTAACAACTCCCCAATATAATCTAAAAATACTTACATAAATATAGACCGAGATCTTATCTTATAATATTTTTAAATTACAAAATTAATAATAAATTCTTATTGATCCATATGACCATATGTACATAAAGAATAAATTGAATAGAAAATTTAACAATTAACATATTTTTTAAAAAAATGAATTAGAATAGATATGTCTAGAGATAATCTTTAACATATTTTCGACAACCTTATCATTGTTTTGACTTTTTCAATATGAGTTACGGTATTAAAAAAATGGATCATAATAAATATATTAAATGTTAAGTCAATTTTATTTGCTAATCCATATTAAATGTCCATTATTTTGATTTTTGCTATCAAAATCTTTAATTTAGAATTATGCTTTTTTTACAATTTATATAAATCACCAATTCACAATTATTACTTATATTATATTTTTATTTATTAATATTTTTTTATAGTATATCTAAAAATATCGAGTCATAGTCGTGTAGAGCACGACGGGGACAACTAGTTGTGCTAGTTTAAGGATGAGAAATAGAATGATGAGAAATAGAATTTGGGTTTCCTTTCAAAAAAAATAGAGAAATAGAATGATGGACTTGAATTTAGTTAGTTTAAACCCAAGAGGAGCACCAAATGGAAAAACCAAAACCTTATTATTTAGAGGAGTGATTTTTTTTCCTTAGAATACCAAAAGGAAAATACAAAAAATCAAACTACAATATTTTTGGTAAAATCTAATTTTCAGTTTTTTTACTTTTTTAGTTTTTATCTATAAGATAATTTTATCCTCTTAATAAAAATACCATATTTCAGTTAAATTAATATAACCAATATAATTACAAAAGCATCAACTTAATAGGAGTTTCAAAAAAACATATTAAAAATTTTAGAAATAAAATAAAATGAAACTCTACATAATGAGCACATAATAATATAGTCTTCATTTTTTTTATATATTGTTTGGCATTTTTGAAGTGTATGTTGCCAGATCTTAAGCTGATGTGTATTAGCTTCTATTAAAATCTCGAACACACGCAGAATAAGGCGGGGTTCGTCATCAATTATTTCCTACGATTACAATAACATGATTCATTAGAGTATGAAATTATAACTAATTGATCGTACTATAATTTAAAATCTCTCAATCATAGAATCTTTCGTGCCTTGTCAATACTGTGTAGCCCAAATTATAAGCACTTCTCTTTTAAAGTCAAATTAAATATTAAAAATTTAGTTGATTTTGTAAATATATGGAAGACTAATGCCACAGAACTACAGACGATTCCTTTTTTGAATTGAAGAAAATACAGAAGAAAGGTTGAACTGGTATGAGATACACTCATACACATCATCTGGTTGAACCGTTGAACTGGATTTCCAATAGCCTTAGCCCATAAGTATAAAAAGGAATCTCACCCAAAATATTATATACAGAAAAAATAAAAATAACACCATTTTTTTTAGTGAGGTAAGAATTTGACCTCCATTAATTCTTACCTAATAAAAAAAATAAAGTTCGAAGCTCTAGATGATTTTGTAATTGATCAATAATATAGACATGATTGAGCTTTGCAATTTTATTTGCCGCCCGCCCTGTTAATATTTCGTCGGAATGTTGGAGAGAAGAAGGCTTCAGAGAAGGCAGTTTTACACATCGACTCCACACTTTCGTTTTCATGTCTGTGCTAGTTTCCTTAAATGAGAGTAATGAGAGTCACGTGTTTGTCACATGGCTTTAGTCAAGTTTGTTATGTTTGTTTATGACAAGTTTTGTGTGCTTAGCAGCAAGTACGAGAGTTAGAAAACACGAGAGAGAGAGATTCTGTAATTTTAGGATTGTTTTCTCTTTCCAAATGTTTTGTAATTATGAATGGAATTCTCATTTTTCATCTTTGCTTTCACAAATTTCTGTTTGTTTCTTACAAAATCAACGCGAATTGTTTGGTCTAATAGAATAAAATGTCTAGGTAAGAGTATGATATTTATAACTAGTACTCCATCTGTCGCATAATATTTGTCCACTTTTTGTTCTGTTATTTTAAAATATTTGTCCACTTTTCTTTTATATTTATTCTTTTCTTATAATATTATCATCATTCAATATATCTCTACCTAGATTATCCAATAAAAAATCTACCTCAATACCTTTTCAGTCCTTTCCTTTTTCTTTCTTGTCAACTTTATCCATCAACATTACAATTTTTCTCTCACCTCTATTGGTTACTTTTTATTCTCTTTATTTATTAAAGGGAAAATTGCATTTAACCACCCTTTATTTTACACTTTTTGCAATTAACCACCCTTTATATTTTTTTCTACACTTAACCACCCTTTATTTGTAAATATGTGCATTTAACCACCCATTTTGATGAAAAATGTTATTTTCTTCGTTAACTAAAGTAAATTACGTTTTTGCCCTTCTTTTTTAATTTTATTTACAATAAATAAAAGAATTTAGTAATAAATTGAGCTTGGAATGTCATTACCATTGGATTTCGGCCTATATCTCAACCTGTTGAATTTCGAGCCGTCGTCCATCAGCTTAGACACGATCAACTCCAAGGGATGCTCAAAGTCATCCAAATCAAATCCAAAACCCATAGTCTTTGCATCGGCGAAGTCTTAGTTCTTCTTCGCTATTAGATGGAGAGAAGGAATTATTACGGAGGAAATTAGGCCAGGGTTGCAAAAATCGGTGTACGTATTGGAATTTGAAAGTGTCAATTATGGTTTTTTCTTTATTTATTTATTGTAAATAAAATTAAAAAAGAAGGGCACAAACGTAATTTACTTTACTTAACGGAGAAAATAACGTTTTTTTTATCAAAATGGGTGGTTAAATGCACATATTTACAAATAAGGGGTGGTTAAGTGTAGAAAAAAATATAAAGGGTGGTTAATTGCAACAAGTGTAAAATAAAGGGTGGTTAAATGCAATTTCCCCTTTATTAAATCTTGTGCATTTGTGCTTTATGAATCAACATATTGGGACATATTTCAGATACTTAAAGATTGTGCAATTTCTAATACTCGACATCTAGTCAAGCGGTTAAACTTTCAAGGATAGTAATCGGAAATTTTCGGTTGTATTCTCATGGACAACTTCGCAAAAATTAGATAGCACCATAAGGTTAGTTAGAAAAGCGTGATCAATATTTTGATCCTTCATCAGCAAAAGTGAGAGAGAGAGAGAGAGATTGGGAAGACTTTTAATAAAAGAGTGGACAAAATTATATATGTCACCGACTTTGCAACTTTTATGAATGGGTGGTCTGGGGACATGGTTTGGAAATTAAATCAATTTGAGGGTGTTCCGAAAGAGAAAGAGCTAATCTATTTTTTTTATGAAAAGAGAGTAGCCACTCTCTCGATAAATTTAAATTGTTATTGACAGAAATGGTTAAGAAGTAAGTAAATAAGAAAAAGTCGGACTTCTCATATCATCCAGAAGTAAAGAAATAACGCCACTCGTGAAAACAATGAAAACTAAGTAGTCGGCAACTACGTTCACTTTGCGGAAAGTGTGACGCGCCCACTACTCCTTAAACACAAGAGTAAAATGTAAAGGGTTGGATTCGAATTTAATCATGTATATAAATAAAAATAAATATTATTCACATGAAATACCTTTGTAAATATGCACAGTTTTCTTTTCTTCATTAATTTTTATCCGTAGGTATATTTAAGTGAGTAGTTTGGGTCTTATAATAAGCTATATTCTGTCCAAACTCACAACGATACATGAACGACAGATGGATGAAGCTTTAATTTGGAACAAAAGAACTTTGAGCACTTGGATAACAAACGCTATACTATAGAGGGCGACTAGACGACGACTAATGTGTATTAGGTACCTTATTCCTCGTCTTTTGAAAACAATGATTATAAATTTAATAACACAAGTCTCTCTATCTCTCTTACTATGGCTTTTAGATCAACTTTTGGTAACTACTAGTAGTGGCCACCATAAATATTCCATTGTGGATTGTGTTTGTACAGAGGGATCTTTTCTTCTTTGTATGAAATGGAGGGGCTTGAATTCACCAAGATAAAGGTATAATAAAGCTTGGGTTGATGGAATAGCATAGCAGGATAGCATTAGGCGAATGGCTGGCTACTTTCAACAATACCATGCACACACATCCCACGTACATATATACTTTGCTAACAAAAATAGATTCATGGTCATCTCTATCCCCATTGCTTTTATAACATTTTGGAGCAAACAGAAAACAATGGTCATTACTCTCCCCCTTTTTCTTTCCCACCTTTCTTCATTTTCCTTTATCCCACCTTTCTTCATTAATTTCCCTTTACAAAAGCTTTACATAATAATAAATTAGTCATCTCAAAACCACCCCGAACTTTAAATTGTCCTATAACATCTTTACGGATGAAAACTCGAATATCTAAATTTTACCTCACTAACCACGTGTTTAATACCCTTGGACGGCTACGAAAGACAAACTAGTGGTTTCATGTAAAACAAACAAAAACATAAATAGAAAACAAACTAAATAGCAAGAGGTCTTGTATAATCATCTATCCTAGGTTCTTGTAACGTCAATTTTGAGGGGTTTACCCAAATTAGTAAAACAATAACTTCATACAAACCATAAAAAATACCATCAAACCACCTTGTTTTCATGAACAATTCAATTCCACGGGACCCGCCACTGGAGACACTAGATTCGGGAATTTTGCCAAAGCATCATCAATCAATTGTGCATTTGCTTTTATTAGTTGGAGACTGACTTTTGACACTGACAATTGACGTCATGAAAAGCACCAATCAAATACAAGAGGTTTTTTTTTTACTAGTGTACAAAATACTGAAGAATCCTAGCCCATATCTTCAAAGCACCACAGCCATTCAACGGCAGAATACATAAACGGCCCTCTGTATTTAGACCAATTGTTCACTTGATCTCCTGTATTTTAGCTCTAACCGTTTGACCTCCTATAGTTGCATATCGCGACCTATTGAGCCCTTGATTACTGATGTGACAGTGCGCGTGCATTTTACTCTCGTATGAGAGACTGAAGAATGCTTATGTGAATTTTTTTTATCATTTCCTTTTTTTTCTTTCTTTTTTTTCTTCTTCTTCTTCTTCAAGTGTATGGATGTGTTCATCAACCTGCTAAACATCGTTCAATCTGAGCCTCCCCAATGTCTCCACGACTCCTCCCCGACGTCTCCCAATACCTCCACCCTTCCGCCCAATTTTAATGCTCAATTTGATATATAATAAGTCAATTTCTCAGATCTAGGTTTAGATTCAATAAAAACCTAATTTCTAAATTTGAATTTCATCCCCCGGAACAGATCCAAACAGATAAGAGTGCAAAGGAGGGCAGCAACGACGATGTCAGAGTCGGCGTTGGTGGCAGGTGGGACCTCGGTTGCGAGAAAGGTCGTGGATCTTGGATTTGAGAAATCTAGAAGGATAAGTAATGGGGATATGATGGGTTGGTGCTTAGGGGATTGAGGGAGTCAACACTTTAGAGAAGATATGAAGATGAGCATCCATGGATCTTGAATAAGGGGGAGGTTGAAGATGAAGGGTAGTTTTGGGTAAAATTTTAGAGAAAATAGAGGAATAAAATAGTAAGTTTGATAGGAAATTTTAGATTTTTAATTTTTTTTTCTTTTTCTATTTGATCTGCTCTTTTTAATTATATTTGTTTTATCTTTTTTTTTTGTTGTATCTTGGCGCGTGTGATACACAATTAAAAAAGAAAGTGAAAATGGTCGAGCAGGTGTTCAATAGGTCGCAATGTGCAACTATAGGGGGCCAAACGGTTAGGGCTAAAGTACAGGGGGCCAAGTGACCAATTGTACAGGGGGAGGTTTATGTATTCTGCCGCCATTCAACTAGCCCAAACTTCTGTCAAACGCAGATCGTATAACACCAACTAAATACTAACTACTTGAGATGTGTGAGAGACAATTTCACATGTTTAGAGTTGGATATTCATCAACCATAATATATTGGAGACCATTTGAGGTCCACTATGACATTTAGTTACGAGTTATGACCTAACTGCTTTATACGACAAAAACTTTAAATTTTGATAACTTCAAATGCAAAGCTCTTGCCACTCTTAGCATCCCCTTTAGACTAGAAAATGTCATATCACACCAAATGATACAGCAAAAGTTAAACATAAAAGCAAAACATGGAGACACCATGGATTGTCTACTATGTGTGGAATTCAAGCCAATGCAGATAGCTCTATCTGACTACAGAATGCAGCTGGGAAATGACATTTGCTAAATATTCACAATGACGACAAATTTGAACTAAAATGAAGAATACATTTGTCATAAGAAGGCGTTCAAATGCCCTCATTAAAACTTATAAAAGACATTTATTTGATACGGAGTAGATCCCAGGGATCTAAAACAAACCAAGAACGAACTAACTCAGCCTAAATTGTGCACTCGGACTTGTGACCACATGGGCACTCGGAATTGACAGAATATACGAGAAGGAAAACCTAAAGAGTAAAGACTTCTTCTTTTTTCAATTTTTTGGGGAGCCAGAATTGCTTATTAGCTACAACAGGGTTTATTGAAAGGATGAATAAATATAGAATCATACCACATGGGTACTAACTTGCTTCAATGCATAATGGTTGAGCCACCATTGCAGTGGTGGATGGAGATTCTGAAAAAATGAAAATTCTATAAGTTAGAAAATATTTTTGACATTCTCAAACAAATTTATAGAAATAAAAGAGAGTTTTATTGCAAATACTGTACCATCAATTTCTGCTCGCAGCCAATCTTGGGTGCACACCAAAGCTTGCACTGTATCTGGACTCAAAGAGCTTCTATACTGATCAAGAACCCTACCTCCAGTTCTAAAGGAAGATTCCGATGCAATAGTAGACATAGGAACGCTAATTACATCACGTGCCATCATGGATAAAATTGGGTATCTTGGCATGTGAACTTTCCACCAGTTGAATATGTTGAAATCAAAATTACGCGGAAATACAGGTTCCTCTAAATACTTGTCCAAGTCTGAGATTGCACTTTGACTCTGAGAAGTTTCATGCAGAAACTTATCAAAGCCTTTTAACCTATCCCTTGACTCATTGCTTCCACCACCTGCACTGCTCCCAGGACCATCGTCAACTAAAGCACAAGATAAACCAATTGTATACTCATTGAAGAGTTCTCTAACACCTTCAGCCACTTCTTTGATATGATCTGAAGCACTATCACCATAAATCTTGGTGTAGTAATACTCAACAATCTTCATTTTGTATCTTGGATCTAGTACAGCAGCGATAGCCAACGACAAACTGCACTTGCTCCAATAAATGTCGAACTTGGCTTTCATTTTGATTGCTAGTGAGCTGATATAATCATCTGAGCTCTTGCACCAATTAATCAACTCTTGATGGACCTCACAAATATCAGGGAAGAATAAATTTGCAGTAGGACATTTGTTACTAGTGAATAGGTTGGTAATTTCAACAAAAAGTTTCAAGTAACGACCAACTGAACCTGCCCATTCCCACTCCTCATCAGTTAAAGCCATAGTGTAGGCAGGATCATGCTCCTGCATCATAGCAAATGCAGCTTTATATGCCAAGACTGTCTCAAGCATACCACTGGTTGAGTTCCATCTCAGTGGGCAATCAAGAAACAAGCTTCTCTCATTACTATCAATTCCAACTTGCTGAGCGAATTCATTAAACTTGCCTTGCATTACTTGAGAGCTCTTGATGTAGCGAATACTATCTCTAATTTTATGAATGACCTCACGAAGTGCATCCATTATGTCTTCAACAAGCAGCCTCAGAACATCTGCTGCACAGCGAACGTCAAACAGCCGACCACTGTTGAGTAGGGGCCTATTCTGAGAAAGATGTTCTTTAATTCTGGAAACAATCTCATCACTAGTAAAGAGGTCACTGAAGGTCATGGAAAAAAGATTACGCTCTATATCCCAGTCCATTAGACACTTGATAATCACTTCAGAATGTATGTCTTCAGTATGAGCTGCATCAATCATGATGAAGTTGAGAATTCTCTTCTGAAGTTTCCACTCCTCATCAATATAATGTGCAGTCATACACAAGTATCTAGCATTTTCAGGTGAATTCCACACGTCCACAGCAACATTAACCCTACCACGTAATCTACTAATAATCTCATAAACCTTTTGTTTCTCTTTCTCATACATTGTCATGCAATCAAACTCTACTGTACTGTTTGTCACAATTTCAAACAAAGGCTGAAGATTTCTCACAAACATTTTGAAACCAACGTGCTCAACCATGGACAAAGGATAACCATGTAAAATAATCATACGAGCAAGATCTGACCGGCTCCTTTCTTGATCAAACTTAGTGCTGGCAATGGTGACAACATCATCCCTTTTCGGCTCTGCATCAAACTTGATTGCAGCAACTGGTATATGATCATCCCTTCGCTGTGCTTCATCAAATCCGTAATTTGGAAGGGCTACAACATTCTCCTTTTTCCTTCTTTTTGCAAGTAGCTGGGAGACATCAAAATTAGATCGTTTGAGACATCTCATCAAATGGTTTCTCAAATGTGTGGTTCCACTATTACTTGACCCACTTAGTCTCTTATTGCAATGAAGACAAACGGCATAACACAAATCAGCCTTCTTAATCCTTTCAAAGTGATTCCAGACAACCGATGTTAACCTCTTCGGTTTCTTAACCACTACTTCACTTGATATTTCCATCATATGAGCTGTAATTTGAAAAAAACCTGCAAATTTTATGTTGTAAGAATGCCATTTTAAAAGTCAAATTGAAGATGAATATAACAAGCATAACTGAGCATTCTGATTTCAGAAACATAATGCTCAAACAACAGTTAATTAGAATTTCAGACACATATGAGAGAACTGCAATGACCAATGAGCCACAGGTCTCGACTCCTAAGTTGCAAATTATCATTTTGTGGATTGTTTTTTATTAGGGGTCCTGATCATTCATGAGTTGCTTAATTATTGGGTATCTAAATTAAATAAGAAGCAAGAAATGTGAGTCACTACATCTTAATATATGTGTATGTGAAATTACTATTTTGGATACTACAGTCATACACCACAAGTAGAAGAGAAAACGCAAGTTTCTAAACTAATAAAGTTTACTTATTTTCACAAAATTATTTAGTTCAAATGCCAAAATAACTTTTTAAGGTTACGAAGCATTCACAAAAGCGAGATCTTTTGAATACGAGACACTACAATCAGATAGAAAAGGAAGGAGTCAAAAATAATAGAGCAGAATTCCTCGCTTGCGATCACACAAAGAGGGGAAAAAGCAATTCAGATGCTGGGCATTCGCACTTCGACCTTCATAAACCTAAATACAACAGCCCTACATCACAGAAAGTGGGAAACTTCTTACGCGCGGGAAAAAAAAAACCATTCTAAACCTATAATGTAAAACGCAAATTCTAGAATTCTCCGTAGAAGACGGGAGAGACAACGATAATGTAAAACGCAGATGACAAATTCGTCTACGAAGGGAGGAAAAACAATATGAAAATTCAATGAGGAAAGCAATTGAGCAATTCAGACGCAGGAACCATGGACTGAAAGAGAACGTTAACCCGGATCTGAGAAGCATATAAAATGGAGCCTTACGTGGATCTTCAAATAATTCGAGGGGAGTCTACAGTACCTTTTCTCTCCCTCGTGGGTGGGGATGGCGGGGGAGCCCGATCGGAGGATCCGGTAGAATTAGGGTTAGGGTTCGTGTTCCGGATATGGTTTGAGATTTGAGAAGCTGAGGGAAGAAACCGAAGAATAGCAAATGAAAGACCCGAACTTGAGATTTTATTTGGGTAAGGTCCGAATAATAAATAGATGGTTAAGGGTGGGTCGGTTAAAGCCTTTGGATTTGGGTCCGTTTTCGTTTTGGTTTGGCAGTGGTGGCTACTTTCTATTGGGATATACCTATGGGCTTCTCTTACGTGGGCCGTTACTGATGCTTGCCAAACTTGATACGATTTCTTGTTCTTTTTTCTTCTAGAAGGAAGGAACCTGATTTTCACTTGAGAGTTCAGACCTCCCAGATATTCCACGTTATTGTCCCAATTTCATTGCACATTTTGCATGATCTGTAGCTCAATCAACATCAACCCAAAAGAAGTTTCTTTCAAACCAGACATTTCAGACACCCAATTTTCCCTATAGCAGTGAGGGTGGTAGTGGTAGAGAAAGAAGGAGGTGGCAGATGAAGATTCAGTGCAGCGCCTGCGAGGTGGCGGAAGCCGCCGTCCTATGCTGCGCCGACGAGGCGGCGCTTTGCTCCGACTGCGACCGGAACGTTCACGCCGCTAATAAGCTTGCCAGTAAGCACGAGAGGATCCCTCTTGCTAATTCGTCTTCTAAGATGCCCAACTGTGATATTTGTCAGGTGCGTTCATCGTCTTCTAGTTACCTCTTTATCAATTCAACTCAATTTATTTTCTTGCCCTTTGTTGTTGATAAAAAATTTCACCTTTTTGTTCTCCTTCCGACTTCCCCGTTACCACCTGATTGTTTTAGGTTGGTTAACTTGAGGTTTTTGATACTTAACAGGATGACTTTTAGGATTAATATTACAATTCAATCGATCTTCTTTCCTTGTTGGTTATCGTTTCACCTTTGTTTTTTCTCCTTCCTGCTTTCCCTTTTGTATTTTATGTTGCTTAGCCTGAGGTTCAGGATATTTTATAGGATGATTTTTAGGATTGAAAAGGTTGAGATTTTGGTAGATGGCTCAATTTTTGGTGTTTTTTTTTATCGTGTATATAGTTTTGCTTTGTGAGTAGAAACCCTATCTGTATGTTTTGGGTTCACTTTCCATTTTTATGAACATATGAATAGCTATTATGGTGGAGTGGAGAATCTGTATTCACTGGTTTTGTAGCTTACATATTTACTAGTTCACTGATATTGAGACTGTTAATCTGTCTTCTGAAAATAGTTCAAAATCTTGATCTTTGACACACACACACACACAATGGCAAAGAGAAATTTTAGGTTTATTTTCCCAATCTATATCTGCCTTGGTTTTGTGAATGAAACTGATTGATTGAAACTGGTAAAATTTTCTTGCCTGCAGTTGAGTGTGAGCTCATATCACTTCCGGTATAGAGCGTTGTTTCTTAACTAATTGTTGTGAATCTTGTATCTTCGCAGGAGATGGTTGGCTATTTTTTCTGTCTAGAGGACCGAGCTCTGATGTGCAGGAAGTGTGACGTAGCCATACACACTACAAATCGCTATGTCTTATCTCATCAGAGATTCCTGCTCACTGGAATAAGATTTGGGCTTGAACCATCTGAACCAAACCCGGCTTCTTCAATGGGTAATTCTACATCCAAGATTAGCGCTCCAATGTCAGTGTCTTCGCATTACAACAATATGATGCCTGTAAAGAGTAAAGTAGGGAACTTAACTCCTGCAAAGAGGAGGAGTGCACCAGAAACATTGTCTGTTAAACACACAAAAGCACCGCCTGTGCAGGGCAGGGTTGTGGAGGAAGATGCTCAATTGAGATTTTCGTCTGTTGATGATGTCCCTTTGAGTAGCCTTCGACAGTGGCTAGCAGATGATATTGATGGACTTGGTGAATTCAACCATATTTCTGATTATGTTGATCATGGATCATCAAAGGTATGCTTAAAGAACTCTAGGTTATCCTAGTGATTCCATCATTATAGCTTTTGGTAAGTAGGATGCTATTTATATTTCAGATTGTTCATCACTTAGCTTTTGTCTATGTCATCTACTCAAAACACCTTTAAATTGCTTTCTATACTACATCATTTCCCTCATGAATAGGAAAGGTCTCCATTTGCTTTTCATTTTTCTTTAGATTTTGAATTTAAAAAAAAAGGCGCTCTATTTCTTGAGGTACTAAGGATGGCAAGTGATGCAGGTGAAAAAGGACAAACAGGTAAAATGGAGCTCCTGTTAGCCGACGTTGCTTATTGAGTTGCATCTGTGTAGCTAATTTTGTTGGCAGAATCACTATATTTTTTTTATCAATCTGATGAGACTCGATTCTTCGAGACTCAATATTAGGGTTGATCTTTTGATTTGAGATCTAACAACCAGGAACCTTTTGATTAGAGATTCAACTACCAAGAGAAATAACTCGTATATTGATTTTGCATAGTCTGGAAACCTAGATTGACAAGGATTAAATAATAGTCTAGGGCTAACTAATTCCTAAACAAGATAGACTAATAATAAGATATAATAATATAAGATAGATACTCCTAAACAAGATAACTAATAATAAGATAGATATGATTTTAAAGATAGGATCAGAATCCTATCACAATCCTGTTCATGAATCACTAAGTAGTTTGATTGAAACATTGGTTTAAGTGGAGACAAGTGATGTGATTAGTTTAGCTGAGCCCTAAGGTAGCCACCCTCAGGTGAAAAGTAAGACTTCTTGTGTTATATTTTTGAAACACTCACCTGCCAAGGCTACCTTATTTGTTACTTCTGAAAGTCCTGGATATTTTACTTGATGTGTTGCGCTGTTAACATGTAGCTTACACAGCAGGTTGAGAGTGGAAAGTTTGGAGATTCAAAGTCCTCTACTGCAAAGCCATCCGAAGATAAGTTGGAGTTTGATAAATGCTTTGGCCAGGAGCCAGATATTGCATGGAGTGTACCACAAGTGCAAACGCCGACCACTACATCTGGGCTTCACTGTCCAAAATCTTCGCAGGAGTTAATGGATAATTCAGCTTTTGTCCCTGATATATTTTAATTGGTGGGCATTATCAATCATTACATGGGTTGATAGTTAGGATTTGTTAGCTTTATTGCCACATTTGTTGTAAGCTGTGACCGCGACTTTCTACAAACATGATAGTTTGTTCATACAGTGAATAGTGAGTGAATAAGGGAGTAGAACTTGAAGCTTTGGGTTGTATGTATAACTGGGGCCGAGCTCTTGCTTCTGTCTGCATCAGACTTGCAAATACTGATTGCTATATATATATGTAAGAGATTGTGTTGAGAAACTCGGGTTATGTCTTATCCGGTTAATATGCCATCTAGATCCACCAATTGGTAGATCAAGTGGCTTCAAGTGCAATGGTATACCACTATACCAGGTTGATTGATTTATTTATTTTGAAACAATAGCAGATTGAGTTAAAGAACCCTAAAGTTTTTTTCTACCTAAATCTAAGTAATTTCAGGTCTGGTTCAATTACGGCTTATGAGTAGTGTAGTTTTGTTGATCCATCCTTAACCTTAAGCCTTGACATGTGGCTTCAAGTGCAGGGTCTTAGAAAGTACTGGACGAATGGCAAGCGAAATGAAAACGCCCAATTAAGTCATACAAATCTTACATTTCAACATAACTAATATATGTCTCCATTACAAAGAATAAACAACTATTTGGGAGTGGGAAAAAAGTAAGCACTTGACCTCTTGAGTCTTGTCCATTCTCTTCCATAGCATAGGAGAAACGTGTTTTTATATGTAGATCATCATCCGTGTTCAACTACAGGGAGCCCTGCCTTGAATTTCTGCAACCGAGCTCTAGGAGCTTCATTATATCTGTATCACATGATTCTAGATATCCATCAAGGACATAAGTATTAGCTCATTGGCGTCCAATAAGTACTCAAAACTGACCATAAATTCCAAAACGAAAACAAAAAAAAGGTTTTGAACAATATAAAATCAGATATGTTTGCACTCAAAGGCCAAAGAGAAGCCTGCCTCATATTGTCCAAGATTATACAAGTAACAAGATTCTCATTAACAATTTAGTATCTATAACTTCGTCTTTGGGTGAGCCAGGATAAAATGTGGGTGTAAAGGCTAAATATACTGTATATATTGTCAATCAACTTCATTGCAAGACCAATTCAAAAGTTATTATACTTCCCATGGATAGAGTTATCTTAAACTCTTCAAAGCGGATTAAACATAGCACAGATGGCATGACCGCATGAGGGTTTAGAGCCTAGGTATTTACCTTTGCCAATTGCGAAGTAAAATCTGTTGTAAAATAACAGCCAAGACCCCACCCATTGATATGTTGATGATGTTAACAACATCATTGTTGAGCTGCATTCATACATCAAATAAGGTGAGAGGTGATATGGAGATACCACTAATAACTATTTGGTCATTTGACCATAATGTTTTTGCTTACCCATTTAAATCCTTCTTTGTCTTGAATAGAAGCACCTATTACACTTTCACCAAAATTTGCAAGCTGTGAAGCGAACACACATATTGCTGCTTCAGTTGCATCAATCTGTTATAGAGTACAAAAGAAACAAAAAAAAAAGGTTTAAGAAATAAATAAAGTAACAGGAAGTGCTAAATTGCCATATATGTCTTCACATTGCAAATACAAAACTCTTCACTGGTGTATGCTCGTGTAACCTTCAAAGTACAGCCAATCACAAAGAGAAATATAGCTTGCTGATAACAAAACCAATCTTACAAACTTTTCTTTTAGGCCTTATTTTGTGGGTTGGCAGGTTTATAGGGGAGAGAGTATACCTGGCCAGTCAAGCAACCAATATATGCAAGAAGAACAGCAGCTACAAGCCCTGCCAGCGTTCCTTCAGCACTTACAGCGCCTTCTGTTCCTCTTGGAACAATCTTGAATGTCGTAACAAGATAACTGCTCTTTGATCAGGTTCAATACTAATTAGAAGCATGCCATATCAGCTTAACCATGAAACACAACATATAAATCTAAGTATTAGCTGATGAATGTAAATTTTCTTAATATATGGGATCCTAGCAGTTCTAGGTAAATCAACGTGGAAGGTTCACTCTGGCTTCAATATGTGAAAAAGAAGAGACAAAATATAACCTTGGTCTCTAGAACATGTTTTCATACAAGTGAGTTTCTGACTACAGACAAACAGAACTTAGTTTACTTCAAAATTATTCCTTACGTTGTTTTTCCGTATGCCTTCCCTATCTCACTTGAGACAGTATCGCTCAACTTTGTACAGAAACTGGCGACAAATCCAAGGCGCCAAAGCTGAGACAAGGCATTTCCACCAACTCCATTTATTGAAAGTAAAGCACAAACACAACCGGCTGCACTAGAGCCTATAACACTAGCCGGTCCTCTTCTTCCTTTCCTTTTCTCAGCAACACCTTGTGCCTCTTTTTGTGCCATCTTCACCTTTGTTGCTGCAGTGCCCTAACCTCTCCAAATGAACGAACCCAACAGTCAGAGGGGAAGTTTCTTTTTTATGCATTCTAAATTCCAAGGACAGCTAAAGAGTTTTACGAGTTAAAAACTTTTTTAAAAAATCAAGTTACTAGCGCAAGCTTATGGAAATTGCAATTCAAGATTTCAATTTTTTTAGGAAAAAAAATATCAATTCCCATAACACTTTACACAGAACCACTTCAAGGAAATATACTTTGCTACTAGAGAAAACAGCACATCTAACTTCAGATCATGATAAAAAAGTTCAAACACTATTATAATAAACCATATCACATCTGAAGGTGGCCTTTGCATGGGCCAATGTTTGTTCACAATGTAGATTTTATCCAAAATCATGCCTCAAACCTACAACACTATGATTTGGTTCACTCCTAACTCAACTCAACTTTTGACCTAAACCCAACCCAAGTTAACCAGACAAAAATCTTCAGAGGAATTCCTATTACAATCTGATTCCTAATTCTATGCACAAAACCCAAACTAGAACAAGCCAACAACTAGACACAAAAGTTCAAAGCTTACATGCAGATGATAATGACAAAACAATGTATTCAAAGCTGACAACTTTTAGGAATTAAACACCTCAAAAGTAATGCCATCCGGATCAAGCTAATATATTCCGCAAACTTACAAGCACAAAGTAGCAAGCGACGAGGAAAAACCCAGAAGGGCCAAAAGCGCGCCAAGTTAAACTACCCAACAGAAAGGCAGCCGCGATCCCAGGAAGAGAGAGGCCGGTGACCAAAATTGGGGAGCCCAAAAGAAAGATTACGGCGTTCGATAGAAGTGCAGATTGCCAATTGACTGGATTTGATTTCATGAGATTGATAGCCCCAGAGAGAGAGGCTACGAAATCTGGAGAAGGGTTTGCTCTTGCTGTGAATATTTGGGACATTTTTCGTCGGGCGTTTATGGGAATTGAATGGAGAAATGGACGCTCATCAATGGAGGTCGTAGTGAAATTGAGGGTGTGTTTGGGGACATGAGTTGCAGACGTGGGAGGGATTTTAACAGGGCGAAGGAATGAAAATTGGGGGGGATTGAGAAGTAATTGCAAAGAGAAAGCCATGTCAAAGGTGGAAATTTTGCTGATTCAAACGTTGCGGAGAGAGAGACTGAGAATACTGGAAGAAGGTGTTTTTTTTTAACCTTTTTTAAGGACTTTTTAGTACATTTAAGTTATTCCAATCGTATTAACTCACCTAGTTAGTGGTAAGAGATATAATCTGAGCCCCACTTCTCTAGTTATAATTAGGGTTGAGCATCGGTTCAAAACCGAACCGAACCGACAAAAACCGAACCGAACCGAAAATCGAAATTCAATTTTATGTGAATTGAAAACCGAACCGAATTGGTTCGGTTCGGTTTCGGTTTTTGTCGGTTTTGCATAAATATAAGGGTATTCTTTGAAAAATTCGAACCGAAACGAAATTTAATCGAAAACCGAACCGAAACCGAACCGAACTGAAACCGAAACCGAAATTTAGAAAATTCCTAAACCGAAAACCGAACCGAATTATATCGGTTTCGGTTCGGTTCGGTCGGTTCGGCTTAAAATTTCGGTTTGAACCGAACCGTGCTCAGCCCTAGTTATAACAAAGCCTATTCTGGTATGAGTAGTAGCACGAGCCTCAATATCTTAAGTCTTAGAAAACTGATGAATCCGTTTCAGCAACGCTACATCATCCTTATTCAATTCCCTCATAGAAGAAAAGGAGAAAGAAAGAAAATCGTAACCAAAATCCCGACAACTAGCTTCGTATTTGACCCTCTTGCAATTAGCCGCATCAGCCACAACTCATCCCGGAACAAAGTCGGACAAACCGGATTGTGTCAAAAGGAGAAGATCATGTCAAGTCAACACATACATCACGGTCTCGATCCCAAGAGTAGAGTAACACATTTGCAGGTCAAAGAGCTCCGTCGTTCCCGCCAGACAGTCCAATATCAACTTCTTTCCTTGCCGAAATCCCAGACCGATAACAAATATTAACAAGGGTATCCCGGACAACATTATGTCGATGTTTAATACCTACAATACCAGCACACGACACCGCATGATCACCAAAGATATCCCCATCAAAAACCCTGGAGCAAGCAGAGCATGGTGTCGAAATAGAGAACAAAGGAACACCCAACCGATAACACAACACACAACGGTAAGTCTTAGTATTCATCGCCTGTCCCAAACCCGAGATGGGGACCGCCCGAAGCCAAACAAAGGTGTGATCTCCCTGCTGCGATTTCCACAATGCCGATTGCCGAGGAAATAAAGAAAAAGTAGATTCTGCAGAAGCAGTAACCTTTGTGAAATATTTATATATGTCAATTTCTTCATGAGTTTAAGGGCATCGACCTCACTAGGATTACTCAAAAAGTCAAACTTCACAATTCTATTAAAAAGACTCAACGCATCATCAAAGACATGACCAAGACCAACAATGCCAACATTCTGAAGAAGCTTTGTTTGCAAACCAGCAGATTGTAACCGAGAAGCAAGAAAAACATAATGGTGAACATCACCTACAGAATAAACACGAAGCCCTCCAAAAACAAAAGGTAAGGTGGCAAGTCGCCACTGCCAATCGCCAAACCCAGGTCCTGAAGCGGTAACAATACGCTCCAAGGAAGATCGAAGAACCCCATCGAATGTGTGCTGAGCCGCCTCAAAAATACCAGGAGGACAAGTACACAAAGCAAAGTAGAGTTTAGAAACTCCAGTACATGCCCTAAGTAACAACAACTCACACTGAGGATCATTAAACTTAGCAAATTTATCCATAAGCATAATGGTCTTAGTCACCCTCTGCATCACAAGCTCTTCACTAAAAACAAAATTGGAATTGGCAGGACCACCAAGCAACTTAACACCATGCAAAGGTTGAGCAATATTAGTGGGAAAGACACCCACAAGCCTGCTTCGAGAGTATTTGAGGCTCTTCCAAATCAAGGTTCTCATCAGCATCCATCAAAGGAGGGGATCCAACTACTAAAGTTTCCTGCAAAAGCAGCAAATTACCACCCGACTCACTCCAATTACGAATAGCATTAGCTATGCTCTCTTCTTGTCGTTTCTGTCTAACCGCAGTTTTGCACTCGCGATTACTCCTCGAACTAAAGATTTTAAGGATACAAAGAGGCAACACGAGAAGATTAACTCAACAAGAGATATCTTTAGGCTTGCAAAACACCTTATCAAGTGCACCTTTCAAAACCTAGGAGAAGCCTAAACAACATTTAGGAGGAATGGATTTCACAATGTGAAGCAGTTTAGAAAACAATCTATCAAGGAGAGTGACGGTAAAACCACAAACCTGTTTTTGCACAACAATATCCACATGACTGGGTACAACAGAATTGAGTTGAGATTTAGGAAAATCATAGAGGACAAACCGAACTACACCATCTCCAACGTCAGGTGGGGCCACAAAATTCGAACTTTGACCATGACGACATTTAGAACGTAGAGAATGCGTCATAAAACAAACCCCACAAAGCCAAATTCCCATGTGGCGGAAGGTCAACTCAGCCTCAGTAAAAATAGCCAAGTTAGTGGTAAGAGAATGTCGTGTAACTACTTGAGTATCAGGCGTACAATGGCAATCACGAAGATGAGTGATCAAAGAGCTCTTAGTAAGCCCATTACCCCCACCATCTTGACACCCATTAAATTATTATATTTGTAGAGAATAACTACTTTTTATTAAAAATATTATTTTATTTTAAAATACATAAAATATAATTATTTTTACATATTTTAAGATAAAAATATTATTTTTTAATAACAATAATAATTATATTTTATGTGTTTTAAAATAAAAAAAATATTTTTTAACAAAGTATCATTACTATATACTAAATCAGAGGTTAGAATAATATAAAAAATGGCCTTACATTAAACCATATCATTTATCTTTTTTAAATCAATCTAATTGGGTTAAATTTAACTGGATATTTTTTAATTATTATATATTTATGTATTACAAAAATAATTAATATATTAGTTATTTTTGGATATGATAGTTTTTTTAATAAGATACATACAGTTTCTTAAAAATATACTTACCTATATCAATAATCAATTTTTAATAATTATTTTTAGAAATAATAGTTTTTTAGATAAGATACGTATAGTTTTTTTTTAAATAACCCTATCTATATCAATTTAATTAAATTTAATAAATAAAGATAAATAATACAATAACTTTATAAACTTTCGTGCATGACACGGGAACTAAAACTAGTTTTTAATCTAAGACCATCTACATTTTTTTTTTTGGTCAAGAAAGAACTAAGTTCTTTCGGGTAACTTATTTAAAAAGCAGACTAGTCACCAACAAGCCTAACAAAAGCTCGCCCCCTAACATCATCCAAAAGGAGGGGGAGAGAACCCACAGGCGGGTCGGAGAGTTCATGAAAACCGAGCGGAAAAGAAAAAGCAAGACTAGCAAGGGAGTCGGCGACAACATTCGCTTCCCTATAGACATGGGTAACTCGGATATTCCAATTCCGAGAAATGAAGCCTTGACAATTGGAAGCCAGGCTAGCGAGTGGATGAGACGGAGCCAGCGATTTACTAAGGAGACCAACCACGAGCTCAGAGTCAGACTCAAGAATGACGTTCCTAAAACCCCGATTCCATGCGAGTTTGAGGCCATTGAGGATGCCCCACATTTTCGCTCTAGGGACCGTGCACTGCCCAAGGTTATGGACGAAACCAACAATCCATCTTCCATCCGAATCTCTGATCACGCCTGCCACCGTGGCACACCCATTGTCACGAACCGACCCGTCCGTGTTAACCTTGATCCAGTCATGAGCAGGCCTACACCACGCAACCGGAACCTCGCTTCTTCTGGTAGAGTCCTTCCGAAGACTCCTAGACTTCCACAAATCGTTATACTCCTTCGCTTTAGCGTGAATAAAGCTAGTAGTGTCCTGCACTCGTGTTGTGTTCCAAAAAATTCTCTCGTTTCTCCACTTCCAAGTCCACCACAGAGCCGTAGCGAAGATCGCCGACCACTCAACCCCATCAGCAGTGCGCCATCGTGACAGAAGGTTGGTACGAATCCAGCCTGCAAAAGGTAAGACAAAAAAGTCAGTAGCCACTTGAGGAACGAGAATGGAGTTCCACGAACCTCGAATTGCGGTGCAATCACGGAAAAGATGCAGTAGAGATTCCGGCGCAGCGTTACAAGACGTGCAGGTATCATCCATGGCGAGGTGACGACGTCGGCGCTCGCAGTTGGTCAAAATACACCCATGAAACACCAGCCAAATGAAAGGCCGAATTCTTTCCTGGACTTTGAGCTGCCAAATCGCTTTATAGACTTCCCTATCGTTCCCATTTTGCGGACCATCAGACACCACGCCATAATAGGCAGAAGCGATCGAATAATCACCATCAGGGGTGAACGACCAGCTCAAGGCGTCGCAGTTTCCAAGCCCTTCGGAAGGAGCCACGGCCGCTAACTACAGTAGAATACTGTTGGGCAATAACGGGCTCAACAAGTCCCATCTCCAACCAAACTGAGGCACCCAATACGAGTTGACCGTGCGCCGAAATTGATCCATTCCAATCGGGCCCGTAGCAAAATCCAGGAGGCGACTTTCCCCAATCCAAACGTTAGACGAGAAAAGCACTGACCGACCATCTCCGATCACCCATTTACTGCCTTTAGTAACAACCTGTTGCACCCCTGTTTGGATGCTCTGCCACACGTAGGAGGTTGCCTGGACGGTACTCCCGGAATCCCGAATGTATTTGGCCCTAAGGACAGCACTCCAAAGCCCGGATTCATCATGGAGAAGGCGCCAACTAGTTTTACCAATTGTTGCCAGGTTAACCGAACGCATGGCTCGAAAACCTAGCCCCCCATCCTCCTTGGACCTACACACGTCCTGCCAGGAGACCAAGTGTAACCCCCTGCTGGAGTCGCCCTTATTCCAAATAAAATTCCGAATGATCTGATCCAATTTATCGCTTGTGTGTTTGGGCAGAATGACCGTGGACATCGAATAACTTGGGATAGCAGACAGCACTGATTTGGCCAAGGTGATCCGGCCGGCCAGGCTAAGGAATTTCCCTTTCCACGAGGCGAGTCTACCGTTAACTTTGTCGAGGAGTGGCGCGAAGGTACCCTTAGTAACTTTCTTATGGAGCACCGACATTCCAAGGTAGCTACCCAAATCGGAGGTAACCTCAAAACCACACTCATTCTGAAGATCCTGCGCAAGCTCAGCCTCGACATTCCGAGAAACAAACAGCTTCGACTTGGCCAAATTAATTTTTTGCCCGGAAGCCTTGCAAAAACGCTCCAAAATACCACTGATGATCCGAAGTTGATCCACGGAGGCCTCAGCGACAAGAATTACATCATCGGCGAAGAACACATGGGAGATGTCGGGGCCATAGCGAGTAATATGAGCAGGTTTCCAAACACCAGTTATCACCGAGTGTTGAATCATTTGACTCAACCGTTCCATGCATAGAACGAACAAGTACGGCGACATGGGGTCTCCTTGACGGATACCACAGGAAGGGGTGAACGAATCAGTCATCTCCCCATTCCAAAGGAGTCTCATCTTTGTCGAGCTAATACACTCTTTAATCCACGACACACCAACAGCCGGAAGCCCTGCGTCCATGAGAGTGTCGAGAACGAAATCCCAGCGAAGCCGGTCATAAGCTTTCTCCAAGTCAATTTTCAACAACATCCAACCTTTCCGGCCCTGCTTCCTTCTCATCGAATGGACAATTTCTTGGACCAAGATAATGTTGTCCGAGATGAGACGTCCCGGGAGAAAACTCCCCTGCGTTGGGCCGATTAGGTCGTTGAGGATAGGACGCAACCGATTAACCAAAATCTTGGTTATCAGCTTGTACGTGACATTGCACAAGCTGATGGGACGAAATTGCGTGATCCTTTCCGGCTTAGCAACTTTGGCAAGAAGAACGATCAGGGTCTCATTCACCCCTTCCTGAAGTTTCCCGGTTCGGAAAAAGTCCTGAACAAAGGCCTTGATTGAGGATCCAACAGAGTTCCAACACTTTTGGTAGAAGAGTGATTGAAAACCGTCAATCCCAGGAGCCTTAAGACTCCCCATTTGGCTAAGAGCTTTGAAAATTTCCGCCTCCGAGACCGACGAAACCAGCTTGTTCCAACGATCTGACGCAATAATAGGGAAAGCGTTGTAAACGAGATCGCCACCATCAAAAGAAGTCAGCAGGGGAGCATAGAGGGACTTAAAGAAATCAATAGCGAAATTCTCCACCGACTCCTTGTCTTCAAGAGTCACATCATCATCTGTCAACAGTGTGTCAATCTTGTTCCGCCTTCTCCGCACAATCGTGGATATGTGAAAAAAGGAGGTGTTTCTATCCCCGGACAACAACCAATTCTCCCTAGATTTTTGGCACCAAAGAAGCTCTTCTTGCTCGAGCGTTAAGCTAAGTTCCGCTTGTAGCGTTTTCTCAAGATTTATGAGATAGGAATTCGGACCATTAGCCAGGGCCTTCTGAATCCCGGAAAGACGTTTCATAAGTTGATGCTTTCGAGTATGTATGTTACCGAAGGTCTCCTTGTTCCACTTCAAGACAGCTTCTTTGAACTCAGCAAGGGCAGTTGGGGTAGTGACATTCTTGTTCCAGCAGTTAGCAAGAAGATCCGGGAACGAATTGTGGGTAATCCAAGCCGCTTCAAAACGGAACGGGGGCCTAGACCTGTTAGGCGACTGCTCCATCACAAGGCTAAGGAGAATTGGAGTATGGTCAGAACCAAAGGCAGGGAGATGCCGAACAGATGCATCAGGCCAATCCAAGTGATCACTCGGACTAAGCAAGACCCTATCCAAGCGTCGAGCCTTAAAAGTTTGGCTAGAATTGCCCGTGGACCACGTAAAATTTGCACCAGCAAAACCCAAATCGATCAGACAAGCGTCGTCCATCCAAGACTGGAAAATATCAGTATCCGGGGAGAGCAAGTCCGAGGTCCCGAGACTTTCCCAGCTGTTAAGCACATAATTAAAATCCCCACCAATAATGATCGGGCCTTGCACCGTGCGAGTTAGCACCTGCAAATCATTCCAAAAAAATTTCCTGTCAGTAACATCCGGATGAGCATAAACAACAATTAGATTGAAAGTCTTACCATTGTAGTGAACCAAAGCGTGGATGAAACGATCGTAAAGCTGGACAATTTGCACCCCCACATTGGCGTCATTCCATAGCAGCCATATACCCCCTGCGAAGCCCACGGCTTCAACCCGAGTGGAGTGTGAGAACGCAAGGCGTCCACACACGTGGTCAGCACGGGGACCCGAAATCTTAGGTTCAAAGATTGCCAAGATTTGAACTTTATGATGCCTAGTGAGATAACGGATGGCCCTCCGGAACCCGTCATTACCGGCTCCGCGACAATTCCAAAACATGCAATTCATAGGAAACACACAAGGCGAGACAAGGAAACCCAACCTATGCTATTGGCCTTGAACATCGACCCTGCTCGGGTCATCTTCTTGCATCGAATCGGCACCCTCGACTCCGGACGGAACTAGTGCAGGGTGATCTTGATTCTTAATCTGTCGTCGAAGATCGGCCAACGTTTCATTAGCATCTTGCAATTCAGTATCAGCTTTCGTGTTCCCAGTATCGCTCCCAGATCCGCCAGAAACTTGGGCCCCAGGTGCAGTATTGGCCGACCCATTGCTAGCATTATTGTTGGCACCCTTATAAGGGTTAAAAGAGAAAGGGGTAGCATCGTTCCTGGGCTGCTTAGTTGGGCCCGAAATGGCAAGGGTTTTAGGATCACCAGCTGGCCCATTCTTCTTGGCTTTATTCCATTTTTTAGAACTTCTCTTATGTTTAACCTGCTCCTTCTTTGTGGGGCCTAGACTGAACGAGGAACCAGACGGCTGTTGGGATACCGAAGCCATTATTGATTCAGTAGCCGATCCCGAGGGCGTCTCCGCTTTTCCATCCTTCTGGGAAACCTGCACAATCATAGCGTTAGCCCCTTTTTCCTGGTTAACGTTCGGATCATTAATTGTGGGTGATTTCCCAACATCGCGTGCGATCGGCGCTTCGGCCCGGTGTGAGGCCTCACCGTCCGTTGACTTCTCCACGCCGGGGGGAGAACCGCCCTTTCCGGCCGAAGAACTTGCAACCCCGGTTTTCTCTTTACCTTTCCCCGTTCTTCTCTTCCTTTGGACTTCCATCCAAGGGCCATGATGTGCCCCTTCCGACCCTTCCCCTGACTCCGTCACAGCAACACGAGGAGGTGGAGGACCCCCAGAATTAGAACCCTGAGCCGATGACTCAACGTTACCCATGACCGGGCCAGATTTGGGAGTTGGGCATTGTGGCGCTAGATGCCCGTAGCGGCCGCAACTAAAACATATCTTGTGCAAACCTTCATACTCCAGAAAGTATCTAACATCATTGATCGTAACAGTTCCTTTCAAAGGTTTAGTAAGGTCCACTTCCACACAAACTCTCGCAAAGCGGCACCTATTAGAGAACAAAGTACGGGTATCCACCTTGATCGGCCGGCCAATACCGGCTGCCACTCACAGGAGAATTTCTTCTTCATAGTACACAATCGGAAGTTTAGCAATCCGAACCCAAACCGGGGACGTTGTGATGACGTCCGTTTCCGGGTTGAAACTGGGGGTCCAAGCCCGAATGATAAGATAGTTCCCAAAGATGGTCCATGGTCCACCAGTAATCGCTTGCATGTAGTCCTACTCAGTGTCAAATCTAACAACATAGTAACCATTGGGCATGTCTACAAGGAGCATCTTTCCTGTCGGCCTCCACATTTCTCTAAGTTTCCTATCCATGACATGAAATGGAACAAAACCCCCAAGAATCTTCACAATCAGGGACGACCGCCAAACTTCAGCGAGAACATTAACGACTTCCGGGGCGATGGTGATAACTGGATCCCCCAACTCGCCCCCCGAAAAGGCAATGTTAATCTTTCCATCCAAGAACTCAGGGGCCAACTTGGGGCGTTGCATACCCGTGTCATTCACTATCAGGTCCTTCCAAGTTCGAGGTGGGAGAGGCGGATCCCCAGGCGGAGCCGAAGTGGATGGCGGCGACTGCACGACAGCCACCACCATCGGGGTGGTTTCAGCCATAGACGGCCAAGCGGTTGGTGCTTAGACAGGAGCGACAAAGGAGAGCGTTTTAGAGAACGGTTTTGTGGTAGATGAATACAAAGTAACGGGTCGCCAAGACCATCTACATTCATGCACCTGCTACTGTATTATGCACCCTAACTTTTTCTATTTCTCTTTCTGCCACATCATCCATGCATCCCATTTTAATTTATTCTCACATCCATGCACCTTATAATTTCATACTTTTATCATTTTCACCACTTTTTTTCTTTCCATGTACAATAACACATATATCCTCTTCTCCACTTAAAATTATATATATGCCCCTCATTATAAATAATTTTATTATATAATGAAATATTTTAATTAACTATAATTATTTAATAAATAGAAAATTATACTCGTTAATTAATGAAAAAAATAATTGTTATTTTTTTATTTTAAAAGTCCTTCTACATTTATTAAGATGGATAAAAACAAATTATAAATATTGTATAATTTTTATTATAATACATAAATTGTCCAAATGTGCAATTGAAAAACACCCAATTTGTTTTTTTCTCGGTGAATGATAGCCAAAACATGTCGTTTGATTTAGTGGAGAGCAAATGCCCCGCGTTTAGTCTACTGGAGGGGGAAGACACACGCCCTTTATTCCATGCTCCCCTCCTTTTTTGGGGTGCAAATTTTGCACCTATGTTTCTTGGAACAGGCAAAATGTTAAATATTTTAATATTTCTCTGACTCCATGAACCCCAAAAAAGCACCGTTGTAGGGGCTCTAAGAGTATAACAAGTCCTTGACGGTAACTTATTTTGGGTCGAATACTTTTTTTGGACTTTAAGCACTTGTAGAAAATTTCCATAAATTGATAGGGATACTTTTTTTTGGAAAAATTCATGTAAGTAACGTAGTTTGCAATTTTGCATTACCTCAATAAAGTATGATAATTTTGTTTCATACAGTAAAAAAGACATGAAATTCCGAGTGGTATCCTCAAGTTTTTGGCTTTTTCGAGTGGTGTCCTGGAAAAAAAAATTATTCCGAGTGGTACCCCTGAACTTTTGCAAAAGTCCGCCTAGTGTCCTTACTTGTAAATTTTCGTTAGTTTATAACTAAATTAGTATGTTTTCTAATGAAAAAAAATTTTTTTTATTTAATTAAATTAAAGCAAAATTTTAGTTTAATAACAATTAAAATAAGTCATACAAAATTTTAAATGATTTATTTTCATTGTTATTAAATTATAATTGAGTTTTAATTTAATTAAATACAAAAATATATTTTTTTCATTAGAAAACATACTAATTTAGTTATAAACTAAAGAAAATTTATAAGTAAGGGCACCGGCCAGACTTTTGCAAAAGTTCAGGGGTACCACTCGGAATAAATTTTTTTTCAGGGCACCACTCGGAAAATCCAAAAACTCGAGGGTACCAACCGGAATTTCCCAATAAATTATTGATAATTATTAGGAAAAATTGCACTAAATATCCCAATCTTTCATTTGGTTGCACACTCTACCCTGACCTTTTCAAATTTCACAAAATATCATATACTTTGGGGATAGTTGCACACTCTACCATCGAAGTGTTCACACTTTGAGTAAAATTATGAATTAACCCCTCTCTTTTTCGTTTTGTAACAAAAATGTCCAATTCATGTACAAACATTTTTTTTATCATTTATAACATAGTCTTATATGTTTAATTTTCTCATTTATAAAAAATAATATAATTACTTTTATTATTTGATAATAAAAATCTCGCCTTTATAATAAACACATAAATCATTAAACCATGACTATTATTTTACAAAGTAGTTCATCTTAATACTCTTTTCATTATTATTTTTAAAAAAAATCGACACAAGTAAAAAAAAAAAGATTTCATAACCTTTTTATAAAAATTGTGTTATAGCTTCTCACCTTTATAATTAATCACGTAGATAATTAATCCATAACTTTTACTTTACAAAGTAGCTCATTATAATATTTTTTCCATTATTATTTTTGAAATAAATTTAGACACAAGAAAAAAATTCATAAACCTTTTAAAGTCAAAGTTATGGATTAATTATCTACGTGATTAATTATGGCTTCCAACTGGTGACATGGATCCGACGACGGACGCGTGGTTGGGCCGGGATGGGAAGTGGGAAGTGGCGAGTCTCAGCCTTAATCTGGTGAGGTGGATCCGGCGACGTGGTAGGGGCCGTGTTGGCGAGGTGGAGCCGGCGAGCCTCCTCATAAGAAAGGGCTGGGCAGAGGAGAAGCCTCCTCAGAAGAAAGGGGGGAAGGGTGGGTGTGGGAATTAAAGTGAGTGGAAAGCGGCAGAGGAGAATGAGCCTCGGTCTTAACCTAGTTTTTTTGCCCAAGTCAATCAATAATGTAATAATATATATTTTTTAAATATTACGGGTCGACCCGTCGGATTACGAGTGAAAATTTCGACCCGTAACCCGACCCGTAAATTAAAAAAAATCTAACCCGTAACCCATAAAATTACGGGCGGGTCGGGTCGGGTTACGGGTCAACCCACCCGTTGGACAGCTCTAGTCATTACCAATCCCTCGAGAATGCAATTTTGTGGCTGATTTGATAGCAAAACTACACCACGATTGTAGTATCAATCAGATTCTTAACCATGGAGGGGTCCTGACCCTCATCTGTAAGGATGCCCTAGGTTGACCTAGTCTGTCTAATTTTTACCTATTAAAAAAAAGTAGCTTAAATGAAGGATATTACGGATGCATTTGGAGTGACTTATTTTGACTGCTTATAATTTACAAGTTTTCTCGAACGTAGCTAGTACTAGGGGTGGGCACGATCGGTTGACCGGAATTTCGGTTAATCGGAGTTTCGGTTAACCAGACATCGGTTAACCGAAACTTCGGTTAGTAAATTTTAATAACCATAATCGTACCGTTCGGTATCGGTTAACCGACTTGGTACGGTTCTGATTTTTCCTACCCCCAACTAGTACAATCTTTTGGCGTGTATGGTTAAATGACGTCATAAAAGGCAACTAATAATCTGTATATGGCCGTCATCGAAAATTATGGATGGAGATTGAAAAATCATGACATGTGACTGACTGACTATATGCATGTGAGGTTTCAGTGGCTTTGGTTTAATTTTTTCCACGCGTAATGTTTGGTTAAAGGGAGGCAGTAGGTGAGAACTCTTCGCATTTTAAAAGCATGTTTGATGTTTGAGTTTATGAGGATTCATCCAAATTTTAAGTTACGTTCTTCACTTAATCACTTGTATTATTAACTCTCAACTTAGGATGTACATTATTTTTTAGACCATGTTGATTTAAATTGGAAATTTCGGACCAACCCCAATCCGAGATGAATTAATTGGACCTTTTCTTTCATGTTTAATTTTTAAAATTCATAATAATTGATATTGAACGTTCAAACTTGATAAAATAGAAATGTTTATGTCTTTCGGTATTTCAGTCAAGCAACTAGAACTTCAAGATAAAATTATAAGGTCTACGTTTCAACTCTTATAAGTAACACTAGTGGTAAATGCTCGTGCATACTCACGGAGCAAGTTTTTCGTAAAAATATATTAAGGTTTTTTTTACATTTCTAGTTATGTCATTTTTCAGTGCTTATTTGGTCATATTACATTCTTTTTAGTTAAAAATTGACGTACAAAACATGGTCCAAATATTAATATTATGAAGTATATTTCTTTTTTCTTAAACAATATACTTAATGTCTTTTTCTCATACCGCTCATGTAACTAATTAAAGTATCTCACTTATAATTTTTACCAAAAATACTATAATCTGTGTAATTATAATTAACAATCATAACTATATAAAAACTTCGAGACTAAATAGTTTACATTTTCAGGTTTTTTACTTTAATACTTTCAAAAAAAAATTTAATTTTTAATTTGGATAAATAGAGTATAACTAGTTGTACCCATCGTACCATGTACGACTACGATTCGATATTTTATCGACATTATAAATAGGATATTAATAAATAAAAATATAATATAAGCAATTTCATTGCTCGTAGAATGTATAATTTTTTAATCAATATAAATGGTTAAATTAATTGTTGTGAATGAAGATATCATATTAAGATAAAATAATTACATTTCTTTTTTTTCCTTGATGATATTTCATAGATATGCAATTAAAAAAAGAAGATAAAATATGAATAAAAAAATTTATATATTCAAACATGGAAGAGATAAGAATTTAAAAAATATAGGTAACTTAATAAAAAAGATAAAATAAAATATGAAAGATAAATATAATTTAAATAAATAAAATAATTAAAATTTAATTAATTTAATTTAAGATGGCACCAAACACATTTTGTGGTTTAATAAAGTAAAGATTAGATAAGATTAAATTATTCATATTTTATTACTTTCCGTTTACGCAAATTTAGAGATTGTCAAATATTTCAATATATCTATTAAATATTTTATTATCTATTTTTAATAATTTTAAAAATTATAAATATTACCATTAATTTTTTATTATAAATTCGTCAAAAGACATATGCTAAAATATTTATATTTATTTTAAAATATTTTATCTTGAATTTTAAATACTTTTATAAGGAAGCTTTCAAAGGATATTTTTATGGTAAATAGATATTTGTTTGATGTTAGAGATAAATTTAAATAGTTAAGAGTTTAATAGAAAGAAGAATTAATAATAGAAATAAAAGTTAATTTTCTAAATATGAGGTGGGCCAGAATCGTTATGGTGGCTCGAAAATGTACAACTTTAATATATAGTCATTATTCTTTTTTCGAATATAAAATTACTATTTGTGAGATGTTACAATTTTAGGATAGAACTAATTATTTAACCTTTTATATTAAAATATTTATTATATTATAATTTTTGCAATTAAATATATTTATAAGGAAAAAATGATAAATTAAGTTAATAAATTTAATATTCGTATGTTAAGAAAGAAGAAAAATAAAAAAATAAAAATTATGAAAAAAATCAATGAATATAATACTTTTATGGTATAATCTTATAAGACTAAAAAATTACATAAAAATGAAGTAAAAATTAATATATTTGCTTGTGTTATCTTTGGAAAGAAGATAAGTAAAAAAATATTCCATTATTCTTGGCATAAATGATAAGATAAAATATTTCCTTATCTATATTTATCACAAATACAAATAAAAAATATTTTTGATATATTTTTGATATCATTATTTTAAATAGTTCTTTTAATATAATGTGATGTGATGTAATATGGTGGCAAATATATTTTATCTTTATTTAAAAATATCAATTATTTAAAATTAAACATAATTCATATTTCAAAGATATAATTATCATTTATATATATGAATATTTTTATTTCAATGATATACGTGATCACGTGTACATATATTTTCTTATTTTTTTAATTTATCTTTTACAAATATAATATATATAATATCCTCTTTTATCTATATTTATCAAATCTACTAATATTATGTTATCTTTATGTTTATTTGGGGATAATTTTTTACAAATATTATTTTATCTTCATGTTTAGTTAGAGATAACTTTTTTTTTGTATAATTAACTATTTAAAATTATTATTTTAATAAAGGGGTGATGTGGCGAAATGTTGTGGCAGAAATTGCTGCGACTTTAGTTATTAGTAATAGATACTTTAACCATCACAATATACTGTGTTTCTTTTCCATGAATAGATTAGCATGACCGTTTTATACTTATCATTTATCATATTATATATATTTAGTTATCGATGAGAAATAATATACAATAAATTAATCAAACCAAAATAATCATTTTACCTCTTTCACAAATATATTTATCCGAAATTTTACCAATCTTAAAATATATAATATTTTTTATTGTATCCTTAAGTTTGAATTTTTGTAATTATTTGTTACCTAATTAAAATATTTGCAACTTAGATCTTTTGGTTCACAAAATTTTCAACTTAATTTTATTTTTCACTTGATAATCGAAAACATTGCTTCTTTCTTATTTTATTATATATTTTCAAGTATTTGAACAATTAATTCGATCTTGAAAATTAAATAAGAATGTTATTTATAATTTAGATTTAGATATGTAATTAAAAATATTTAAAATTAAATATTGAGTGTAATTTGCAAAGCATAGGGCTACTTAAAATCACTTCATATTTAGAGGCTGAAAATATTTATAAATTACTCGGCCAAGTGAATGACTTACACGACCAAGTGCGATGGTTAAAACACGGCCAAGTGCGAAAATGTGTACAATATATGTGATAAAGTGATTTGGTCCTTATATAAGCAACAAAGTAACCATATGTATAATTATTATCTTGGTATATTACATTGGTCCAAACCAATTATGGTCATCGATAACATTAGGGAATAGTATGAAAAGAGATGTTGGAAGGTCTAAAAGAAGTAGTATCTGATTTGAGTTTTGGGTTGGTTGCGTCTTGTGTACCTTAAATTGTTTTACTCTTTAGAGTTTTTTCTTTGTGCTTCTAAGGATCCTTCTTGACCCCTTTTTTAATTATCATTATATAAAGAAGGGTTGAGTGCCAGTAAAAGTAATGATAGGATTTAGAGATAGGCGTTAGATTAGTGTACGTGTATGTGTTGTACAAAATTTAAATGAGTGTTGTTAATTTTTGTTTCACCTTTAAATTGCATTTATATTCTGAATTAATTCTTTTGAATGAGATGTAAATTTTAGAATGTAATGGTCTATAAAAATAATAATTTTAATTAACATATACGGGATATTAATCAATGATAATTACCAAACATTAGTATTCAAAGATCATTTGAGCAATTTTGTTATGCGTGTTTTAACATTTTATTTTGGATTCTTGGTGTTGGGTGTTTATACACGATTCAAATTTTAACAATCGTTTCAATTATGTGGAGGAGTAAAAAAGTTCATAAATATAATGATCCATAATAATTGATTATGCACATAACAAATTATTTCAAACTTTCAACCATCAAGAAAAATATCAATTCTTATCATATATTTTTTAGTTTTATTCGAAAAGTGTAATTATATATTTTATATAATCATATATGTTTATGTTTCTATAATCATAATACAATGGATTTACATTGCAAATGAGATTTAAAAAAAAAAGCTTACAAATGTTTATTTGAAAAAAAAATCTATAAAATGATATCGATCATATAGATTAAATCTTAACCTTTTTATTTATATACAATCACCATAACCTAAAGAAATACTTTTGATTTGATATGAAATGAAAATCAAATATACAAAAAAATATATTTCTCGATCAATAGTGATGGGCTTTGATTGCCAAAAATGTTTATGGTGATACTTAGATAAAATATAAGTATAGAAAAATTAATAAAATATTTGTTCTTATTTTAATTCTTTTCAATTTAAATTCTCAATAATGATGGGATTTAATTATCAATTCTTTTATGATGATAGTTCGATAAATTATAAGTGTGCGGGAAATTAATGAAATATTTTTCTTTTGGTGAGGCTGAAATGTTTCTTCTTATATAAGTATAGGAAAAGTACTAAAATATTTCTTCTTATTTTAATTCGTATCAATTTAATTTCTCAATAATGATGGGCTTTGATTGCCAAATAATTTTATGGTGATAATTAGATAAAATATATTAGGTTTATAAACGTCGATTGGGCTCATTTTATTAAACTAATGAATAGATAGATGTCATAAAATTTATAAAATTAAAATAGTGCATAAAAACATTTGAACTCATGAAATATGGGTTCGGAAAATTAATGAGAAGATAAATGTCATAGAAGGGAAAAATGAACTAAAATAGTGCATGGGAAATGAATGAGTAGATGGATATCATAGAAGAAAAAATTGAATTAAAATAGTGTATCTAAGAGATTTGAACCCATGATGTATGTGTTCTTGGGAAAGTGCTCTCACCACTATGCTACATAATTCTTTTTGATTTGTTATTGCCAATAGTAATTATATAGGTATTATTGTGAATATAGTTAATGAGATAAATAAATGGTGGCAAACCCCAATCTTATATGTATACGTGAATATAGTTAATGAGAGCAATAAATGGTGGCAAAACCCAATCTTATATGTATATAAGATTCTTGACCAAAATAAAGAATTACATAAGGACAGGAAAAGGTGAATAAATGATGAGAGAAAAAAGGAGGGGGGGGCACATGCCTAAAAATCAAGATAATTATTATGATTTATATAAATTATAAAATTGATTGAGTGTATTTTTTGTGTACGTAAAATTTAGGTCATATCAAATTCAACTTAGGGCATCCTTATGGATGAGGATACGGAGTCTATGATGGGTTTGAATTTGATTGATACTACAATAATGTTGTAGAAAAGCAATCAAATCAGTCATCTTGTTACAGTCACGAGGCACGTGTTGACTTCGAACTGCCTTAAAGGACTATAAGAGTACAGAGTATCAGCAGTTAACATCTCAATTTGCCAATGGCAATATTTATTCCCTTTTGATGCATTTATAACAACGAGGTTGTCTTCTTCAATTTCAAGTTTCTTAAATTTTCTATTTTTGGCTTCATATAATGTGTTATACATGCCTCTTGCTTCAACCTATATTACATTCCAGAATCTATTAGAAGATGCATTCATACAAAGAGTCTATCCATCATGATCCCATTATATATCATGATGTCGCGATCCCATTATCTCTATTAGACCCATCAAAATTTATCTTAACGTAATCCTATTGAGGTTTGGACCACTTCTTTATTTTCAGTCTCTGTTCAGTTGTGTTCTGTTGTCTTTCAAAAGTTCTACGTTCGTCATCTAGTTCTTTAGATTTGTGTCATAATGTTATTTAATAGTGTGCGAATTCTTCTATGTTCATCGTCGGTCCTTTAATGGGTTGGTTGAAAGTACCAGATACTCCACCAAACTATTAAAAGATCTTGGAATGTAGAAGAACTCAACCTGGCCTCAAGGTTCTATATAATAGATAAAATTCCATTTTCGTTATCTCGTATTTGCGAGATCGATTTCGCAAGTAAGGTGTTGATTTTCTGAAGGATCGTATAAGTAAATGGGCAATGTACTAACATGTGTCCAGTGGTTTCATTCTGATATTGGTACCATGGGCATTCGAACGTGACTACGACATGTCTTTGTATTAATTTGTCTTTAGTCAGGAGGCCCTTTATACAAACTTTCCATAGGAATATTTTTCCCTTTAGAACCGTATCCAATTTCCAAACCCAATAAAACCCATAGTCACGACTTGTTTCATCTTGGGATACAAGCGTAGTAGCAGAATGAGTAGAAAAACATCCATTTTTGCTCGGATGCCAATATAATCTATCCCTAATCTGATTTTTCAGAATTATCATAGACATTATTTGGGAAACCCGACCCATTCAGATGGTACGATCCGATCAAGTTATTGTCACTTTCATTGTCTATTTGCATCAATGAAATGCAAAACAGTGACCTCGAGGTCCACATTATTAGTCATTGGACATATATCCAATAAAGGTCAATTGATAATTTAACCAAATTCTCATCTCCAATTTGTCATATTAGGACTTTCTTAAATTCTTTAGAGCCATTAATTTCCCCATCGCCATGAGGCATTTCTCGTACTTATGTACTCCAACAATGACTTGCCCTTTAAGTATTTCTCCAAGATAATTCGAACCCAAACATTATTCGGTTCTGCAAGAATCTTCCATAACAACTGCATTTGCAAGGCTTTATTCATATGATTTGCTTTTCTAAGTCCTAATCCTCCCTTTTTTCTTAGGTCTACATATCTTATCCCATCCTATCAACGGTGCATGCCCATCCGGTTTGTTCCAAAAAAATTGTTGATTTATGGAGTATAATTTCTCTATAGTTCCATCAGGAAGCATGAAGTTTTGCATCTCATAATATGGTTTCGCTGTTAAAGTTGATTTACAAAGAGTGGTTCTATCGGCTTGATATAACGAGTTTGCCTTCCATTTTGTTAGTCAACTTACTAAATTACCGACTCAAAAGTGCGTTTCGTAACCCGATAATTTATAATAGGGCATCCTAGATATTTTTCTAGTGAACTAGAATACAAAATATTAAGTTTGAGCTGAAGATTCCTTTTCGTATATGTAGTGGTTCCTTTGGTGTCTGAAAGACAGATTTATGGAAGTTCACTTTCTATCTTGATATGTCGTAGTATTCTTCCAAGATTATTTTGATTTTTTGGAAGGCCATAATTGTGGCAGGGCCGAAAATAATAATATCATCTGCAAAGGATAGAAAAAGAATTTTGGTTTCGACTCTCACAATTGGAAATCCAACACATCTGGATTGGGAGAAACATTCTTTTTGTGGTCTACGAGCTAAAAGTTCAACACTAATAATGAACGTTAATAGAGATAAATGGTCTCCTTGGCGCAAACCTCTCCCGGGTGTGAAAATATCATATAGGTTCGTTATTTACCAACACAGAAAAAGTAACTGTTTGCACACATTGCATAATCCAATTGATAAACGTCCTATGAAAACCAAATTTCTGAAGGACCCTAGCTAAGAACTGCCACTCTATCCTGTCATATGCCTTTTCCACGTCTAGCTTGATAGCTGCCCATCCCGTTATGCCTCTTCGTTGGTTAAAAGTCCTTTTTGTAGTCTACAAGCTAAAAGTTCAGCACCAATAATGAACAATAATAGAGATAAATGGTCTCCTTGGCGCAAACCTCTCTCGGGTGTGAAAATATTAGTAGGTTCGTTATTTACCAACAGAGAAAAAGTAACCATTTGCACACATTGCATAATCCAATTGATAAATGTCCTATGAAAACCAAATTTCTAAAGGACCCTAGCTAAGAACTGCCAATCTACCTTGTCATATGCCTTTTCCATGTATAGTTTGATAGCCGCTCATCCCATTATGCCTCTTCGTTGGCGAAATGTATGGAAAATCTTTTCTGCAATGAGAACATTATCCTAGATTACTTTGTTTTCTACAAATGCCCCCTTAGAGGGGATGAATTATCTGAGGAAGAACCATTTTCAAACGTTCATCCAAAATTTTAGCTATTATCTTATAAATAGTAGAATACAAACTAATCGGTCGATATTGATTAATAGCAGAAGGATTATCACATTTGGGTATCAAAGTAATGAATGTGTGGTTTATTTTTTTAAGCAGAAGGCCTGAAGCAAAAAATCCTTTACCAATTCTAATGATTGAAGGACCTACAATATTCCAATACTTTTGATAAAGTTTAGCGATCATTCCAACTCTACTTGGAGATTTGTTCTTTCCGAGATGAAAGACCACATTCTTGATTTTGAGGATGGTAATATCCTTGGTGAGCATTGTGTTATCCTCTAGCGTAATCTTGGTGTTGATCAAATCTAAGTAGTTGTCTAAGAGTCTAGTATTAATGGGTTGTTTAAGAAATCGTTGTCTAAATTCATTTCGTATTTCATTTCGCACGTTCTTCTTGCCTACTAGAAAACCCCATTCGATGATATGATAGAATTGAGACGACTACAATTTCTTCTCCGAGTTGCACATCGGTGAGAAGGTGCATTATTTGAATCTGCGAATTTCACATACCTTGTTTTTGCGCGTTGGAGCCAGTATTTTTATAAAAATTTAAAATTTGTTCTTTTTTCCCAGCAGTCGACATTGTCGTTGAATTTCTTCATTAGTCTTTGTTCTAATGGGATTCTGTTGTAGTTGAAGGAGTTTTAATTCAATGTCATCTAGTTGTCTTAAACTATTTCCAAAAGTGTATTTCTTCCAAATTTTGATCTTGGATTTGAGCAAGCAAGTTTTACGGACTAGATTGTACATATGAGATATATCCCAGATTATGTACCCTCCAACCTTGTCTTACAACACTTGCAAAATCTTTCCTTTTCATCCATATTTTTTCGAAGTTAAAAGGCCTTCCTTTATACAATTGGTTATTACCAAGATCTAATAAAATTGGACAATGATTCGAAAACGAGAACGTGTGATTATGTGTAACTAGATCAGAAACCAATGAGCAACCTGTGCTGACACGAAAACTCTATCCAGTTTCTCATACGTAAAATTAATTGAGTGTATACTTTTTGTGTTTATAACATTCAACTTAAATTTAAAAATATATTCTTCGAGCTTTCTTGATGTTGACTTTTCAAAAAGTTTTTTGAATACTTTTTAACTTTTAGAAGTTATAAAAACAATCATACAAATAAAAATAAAGTAACGATGCTTGATAATTTAGAAATATTATTAAAATCTACATATATGTAAAGAGAAAAGACTTTCCTAACAAAAAAAAAAGAACATCACAAAGTTGCTAAATTTCCGATGGGCTGTAGTTAAACTATCCACTTTTTTACCAATAATTTGAGCAACTAATGTACCAAGGATTGGCTTAGGCAACTCCTTCGGATTTGGAATTTCAATTTATCTATATGGGTATTTTTTGTTTCATATTTTGGATGTGTGAAACGTTTTCAAACTTTCAATTTTGATCTAGGCCGCGTGAACTAAAAAACTCCAAGATTGGCATTAAAATAAAAGAAGAAACAGATCGAAGATAGACGACGAGAGATGGGGCAGAGAGAATGAATTCAAATTTGACATCTCTATAAATTAAAGCTAGTCAATAAGCAAGTCCATTTCATGCGTCCTATCAAAGGGCCCTAATTAGAAATGGAGTACGCGGATTCAAAAGAATATTTCAACCACCGCCGGCGTGGGCCCTGGTTTTTACGGTGGTCCAGAGAATCAAAGCCCAACTTTCTTAGAGTAGCAGGTTAAAACCAACAAGGTGAAATAATGGTAAAAATGGAGTTTGATTGTTTATGGAATGATGGCAGTGGTCCTATCTAGAGCCTTTTATGAGCGAGTACAGTAAGTAAAATTAGATAAATTTAGAGGCTTTCTTTCACACCCCAAAACATGTTTACCAAAAATGGCCAATTTAATTATGGTAACTTACATTTTCAAGTTATTGTAACAATTGTGACCGGTGAGGTTACATAAAAATTAAAATAAAAAAAAACCACCACCATTAGATATGCAATGAATGTTTTTTTTTAAACAAGGTGGTAAATTCCGGGTCCGTGAACTAGCCAGTACATCGTACGAACCAGGTAAACCGGCTTACACCGACCGGCTTGAACTAGTGGTGAAAGAATGATGAGACTTGGTATTTCACCCAAGTGTAAGGGCGAAGGCAAGAATCGAACCTGGAAACTCCTAACATCCTCATGCCTATTACCACTAGGCCACCCACGGTGATTGCTAATAGTGGTCCCCCGGTAAATAGCAAGCTCATCGCATTGAATTATACGAGTAGGGTTTATCAACATTATTATATTATCAAAAAAAAAAACATGCAATACAAATAACTTTTTGAGGAAACTAATGTTTTAATCTCATATCACAATAACAGTTTCGATATGATACCAATTCGCGCTCATCATATTCATATATAAGATGTTAGATGTGTGTGGGGGTTAGTTCATTTTCTCTACTCAGCATTTAAAGTTTTACCCTTTAAAGATGATATATTTCATGTAAACCCCGGCCCCCCTTCTCTCTCACAAGTCACAACTCACAAGTCACAAATATAACTTGGTTTGACTCTCTTCTCTCCAATACGAATACGCGCGTTTCTCCTCTTCTTCAATTCTCTCTGCCGTTAAAAACCCTCATCACTGGCCACGGATATTGGCCGATTGATTCTCCGGCGAAGAAAGAATCCATGAATCCGTTGAGTTGGACCGCTGTGCTGTTGGTGGTGCTCCTCTGCATTTCCTTGTCCGAGTTTCAATCTCATGCTCAACTCATCCCACAAGACGAAGGTAATACTTAATCCCTTATTTAATTATGAATTAGGATCCATCTCCATCATCTTCTTCATTCAAATGCTTTTCTAAATTTGATATTTTTCCCACCCAATTTCGTTTTCCCAATCGATTCTCCGGAAAAAATAATCCTGGGTGTCGGTTATTTCCATGGAGTTTTCTTTGACGATGTGATGCCATATTAATTATTTAGGATATCATACTATTTACGGAGCTTTTATTGTATTTTTTTATTTGTGATGCATATTACATATAATTTAGGTCTAATTCCGGTAAAAACAGTATTCTTATAATCCATTGTGCAACAAATTGTAGTAATACAATATAGAACGTGTACTTCTCTCTCTACTCCATCAAGTACTGTATTGGAGTTTTTAAACGCTCAAGTTGAAAATCCCACTAGATACTTGACAATGGTTTTTTGTAAACTTATAAACTTATATAATTAATTAGTGGGCTCTATAGCCATCATCGTATCAAGTTTAGGTGGAGGTTTAACGCTTGTTCGGTCTTTGTCCACCAATATTGAAATCAAATTCCTCAAAACTCCGACAATGCATATTCCAATTTTTTATCTTATGTTTTTTTAACAAATATCAAAACATAGGCCTTAATAAAGCTGCTATTCTCACTTAATTTTCCTGATAATATTCAAATTATCACTTCATTTCATGGATACTATCATAAGAAGAATAACAGGGGAATAAGAGATAAATATTCGAGTGATATTTGATGGCCTACTACAGTACTAATACTACTAGTCAATTGTCAAATACAAACAACCCCAATTCTGCCAAAAAAGTACTACTGAATACAATAATTAATCAAAGACGAGTGACGACTTAGCTTAGTAAATGCATCATTCATGTGAGTATGTGACCATGCAAGTTGACTGCCTCCCCTCGATTTGTCTCCATCTATCTATTGGCTGTTTAACACTTGCCAATATTTATACCCCACATCCGATCAGCTGAATTTACCAACCAACCAACACCAACCCAATGTAGACCTGCCTCGGGCAGGGTCTAGGAGGCCAGGATGTACCCACCCTTCCCTCAACATAGGAATCGAGAGGGTGTGTAAAAAAGGCCTAAAGATCAAAACAAGGGGAAAAGCAAATGACACCAGAGAGAGGGTGAGAGAGGGTGATCCTGTTTTATGACTAAACCAGCTACTGCTCCTCCACCGTAATCTTTTCTCTCCAAAGATCCCTACAGTTTGCCAATACTACTAATTCCTATCAGGATATTGGAGTATTAATTTTGCGCCTTCACTTCAATTTTTAGCAGTAGTCTATTTGCTTTTTAGTGGTTTCATAATTGTAATGGTTCATAAAATATGAATTTGTCGACCCGATAAGTAGATAAACTGATAAGTAGATGATGGGTCTAGCATATAAGTGTATGAGATTCCATTATAAAACCAATTAATAATATGAGTAGTAGTAACCCAAGTGTTTGGATTTAAGATGTGGGATAGAGTATATTCTCAACACTATGTTTGGTTAATTAATTGATTGTAAAGTACTATTCTACTAGATCAATTAATTAGATGCTTTAGAATCTTGTTTAGACTTCAGAAAATGAAATCTGAAACTTATTTACAATGAGTTGGTGGTGATGGAATTATTCATTCAACCGTTGTAGTGCAAGCTCTAAAAGCAATTTCACGGAAACTCAACATCGGATATTGGAGAGTCAGCCAAACGGCTTGCCAACATCATGCTACAAGCTTCAACAACAACATTAGCTATGCCGATGACATCCTGAGCAATGTTACTTGTGATTGCACGTATAACAAAGGCACCCTGTGTCATGTTACAAACATGTATCATCCTAATTTACTCCTACTATACATATTTTTTTCCCAATTTTCATCCACATATTTATGTTGTAATCTCACTAGCTACGTACTCATGTTGTGGAAATATGTATATTGTTGCTTTGGGCTACACACACAGCCAACTCAAAGGTCTCAATCTTTCCGGAGTTATACCAGATGAATTTTCAAGCCTCACTAAACTCGAAGAGCTGTAAGTTAGCTGATTCAACTGTAGCTCATCCCTTCAAATGTTTTAGTCTAATTTAGAAGAAGCTTCTTACAGACTTTACAGTTTCTATCACTGTTGTTTGATTTTGGGTATTTCACAGACGTTTACTTGTTGTTATATATTTTTCAGTGACCTCACTAGGAACTACATCAACGGATCAATACCCATCAGCTTTACTAAAATTCCTCTGGTCACATTGTAAGTACAGGGGCCAATCAATCAATTCTTTTCAGATGAAACGGGCAAGATTTTGCTTTAACAATAAAACCTAAGTCATTTGGAAATTGCAGGGCTCTTCTTGGTAACCGCCTAAGTGGTTCAATTCCGAAGGAATTTGGTCAAATCTCCACCCTCCAGGAATTGTAAGTTGTTCAATTTAGCATCAGTGAACTGAAAAAACTTAGATAGCTATTTGGATTTGCTTAATTATGATCATCATTTGATTTTTTTTGCTCCAGGGTATTGGAAAACAATCTTCTTGGGGGGAAGCTTCCACAGAGCCTGGGAAATTTGAAAAGTTTGAAAAGATTGTAAGTAGCCCTTTCATTCTTTAGAATTTGTGGATTGATCTAAGTTGCTTACACAAAGGATTTCTGTGAAGAGAGCCCTGGCCTCCAGACTCTGTGTTTTCTCTTTTTAATGATTGCTTGTTCAATTCCTCTATCAATATGTATATCTTCCCATTTTTCAAATTATAATAATGAATTGTTCAAACAGGCTTCTATCCGGCAACAACTTTACAGGAACTATACCAGAAACATTTGGCAATCTAAAGAATCTCACTGATTTGTAAGTAATTTGCATTCTTCAGTTTATCAATCATTTTCAAATCCGGGCAGGGTACGGTTTTTAAGCATGAGTGTGTTACTTGTTGTAGCCGGATCGATGGAAGTAGTTTATCAGGGAAGATACCAAGTTTCATTGGCAATTGGACGAAAATCAACAAATTGTAAGTACCATTCTTGTTTCTGCTCATTACCTTTTGTAAAGACTAATGCAGTTATGCTATGAGAGAAAGAATATTTATACTTAAGTTACCAAGAAAATATCTCAATATCTTTCAGGCTTATGCAAGGCACAAATATGGAGGGACCTATTCCCTCTACTATTAATTTGTTGACAAACTTGATTGAACTGTAAGTTTGAACATGCATCTATTGGCTAGCCTATTTGTTTTTACTTTTTTATGCAGATTGAAATGTAAGGTGTTTACTTGCAGGAGAATATCTGATCTTGGAGGATCTAGTGCCACATTTCCTAATGTATCGGCTTTGACTGATTTACAAATACTGTAAGTTTCTAGCACTTATAAACTATAGTCATTAGTCAATGAGCATTTTAACATATATGGAAAGGAAAACGCTATTGATAATCATTCTTAGCTTAGTCTCCTCATCAAGTCATACTATTTGTGTTCAGGGTACTGCGCAATTGCTTGATCACTGGGCTAATCCCTAATGACATTGGAAATATGATACAATTAAAGACTCTGTGAGTTTTATTCTTTGCTTTTCCTTTCTTACTAATCTACCAAAATAGTATGTGGTAGCTCACTTTTCAAGTTTCCGTTCAGAGATCTGAGCTTCAACAGCTTAACCGGGCCTATTCCTGCCAATTTCCAGAATCTGAATCAGAATAAACTCAAATATATGTGAGTGGACATTTAACTAAATGCAAATCTTACATTCAACTATATGTAATTTCTTCGGTGGAATGTGCATTGAACCCGTGCAGGTTTCTAACGAACAATTCAATAAACGGATCAGTACCAAGCTGGATATTAAACAGCAAAGATAACATGTGAGCATTCTTCTTATGTTAAACTGACTTCATCATCTATGAGATGAATTTTACTCATTCATCCATTTCCTTGCAGAGATATATCTCACAATAACTTCACTGGAAGAGTCGGAACTAGTTGCCAACAGTCAAATGTGTAAGATCTTTTTCCCTATGTTGTTATCAATAGAGATAAATTTTTCTAGTAATGTTTGTTTATGTTCTTCACCATTTCAGGAACTTAGCTTCTAGCTTCCTTTCATCAGATAGTAACTCGTAAGCTCCAATCATTTTGATCAATCTTGTTTTAGACTTGTCATTAAGTAGTTAAAGATACTGATATCAATTTTTAACTTTAATTTTCATTGACAGCTGGTGCTGGACAGAGGATCTACCTTGTCCTACAACTGCTAAATGTAAGCATTGTAATAAAATTATTTGTATTCTGCATCTGGTTATTGAATTTCTCATCTCCATTACTCTGCAGATTATTCTTTGTTCATTAACTGTGGAGGAGGCCAGATGACATATGACAAGAACGTGTACGAACAGGACTCGGTCTCACTAGGCCCTTCTCTATTTGCTTCTGCAAACAATTGGGCCCTTAGTAGTACAGGTGCTTTCATGAACAAGGAGAAAAATGGAGTTTATACTACATCAGCAATTTCTGGCCTTAATGTGACCGGTCCAGCTTACTACCAAACAGCTCGGCTTTCTCCTTTATCACTCAAGTACTATGGCATTTGTATGCGAAAGGGAAGCTACACTGTCAAGCTACACTTCGCTGAGATAATGTTTTCCAATGATCACAATTTCAGCAGTAACGGGAGACGTATTTTTGATGTAGCAATCCAGGTTAATATCAATTCTTGCAATTAAGTAAAAGAAAGTTACCGATAGAGTTCAAAGATGTCAATCCAGGTTATTTTATGCTAGTTAATCTAGATGAATGTTTCAACAGGGGAAAGTAGTATTGAAGGATTTTAACATTATGGAGGAAGCTGGTGGCGCTGGAAAGGGAATACCGATAGAGTTCAAAGATGTCGTTGTTGATGGAAGTACTCTGGAAATACACTTGTATTGGAGAGGAAAAGGAACTAATGCTATTCCTACTCGAGGAGTTTATGGGCCTCTTATATCCGCCATAACTGTCACTCCAAGTAAAGTTTATGTTATATGCACGAAAACAAAAATTCCTACTCGAGGAGTTCTACTAGTCAATATCTCTGATTTTGAACATATCTTGCAGACTTCAAGACTGATGAAGGATTGTCCGTGGGAGCTATTGTTGGCATTGTAGTCGCTTCAGTTGCTGTTATAGTCTCACTTCTGGTTGTTCTCAAACTGACAGGTTTCTTGGGAAGAAAAGAACATAATGGTCAGTAACGCCCTTCAACATTCAAGTTTTGGTTGAATATATGCTTCCTAGTGCATGGCTCACCCATCACTGATAATTTGAATATATGCAGTGGTTATTTTGGGTTCATTTGCTGTGCTGAAATTACTTTATCCTAATTTAACAGCTTTCAATTTACAGAATTGGAGGGTCTTGCCCTTGGCACAGGATGCTTCAGCTTGAGGCAGATTAAGACCGCAACCGATGACTTTGACCCTGAAAACAAGATAGGTGAAGGGGGTTTTGGACCTGTTTATAAGGTAAGGCAAGGCCCTTTATTTCTATTTTTTCTTAACTTTCACTTTCTCCTCTTACATAACTATTCATCCTATTATTATGTAAATAGGGTATTCTATCAGATGGAAAGGCAATTGCTGTGAAACAGCTCTCTTCCAAATCAAAGCAAGGAAATCGTGAATTTCTCAATGAGATAGGCATGATATCGGCTATGCAACACCCAAATCTTGTCAAACTCCATGGATGTTGCATTGAAGGGAAAGAATTGCTGTTGGTCTATGAGTACATGGAGAACAATAGCCTTGCCCGTGCCTTATTCAGTAAGTTCCTTGTAACAAAAGTGCATAAAGACTTTTCTCTTGGTCTATCAACTCATCAAGTGCACCATTATCGGTTCCTCAGAGCGCGAGGAGCACCAACTGACCCTGGATTGGCCCACCAGGAAGAACATATGCTTGGGCATAGCAAGGGGATTGGCTTATCTTCATGAAGAATCAAGGTTGAAGATTGTTCACAGGGATATAAAGGCTACTAATGTCCTGCTTGATAAGGATTTGAATGCCAAGATATCAGACTTCGGCTTGGCAAAGCTTGATGAGGAAGAAGACACACATATCAGCACAAGGGTAGCAGGAACAATGTGAGTTTGATTCATCCTTCCATGATCTTAATCTTACTTGTACCATCGTTGCTCATAAGTTATCTTTTGTTTATGGATTGATCTCTTCAGAGGATATATGGCTCCCGAGTACGCGATGAGGGGCTACCTGACATATAAAGCAGATGTGTACAGCTACGGAATAGTCATTCTTGAGACTGTAAGTGGGAAAAGCAACACCAATTACAGACCCAAGGATGAATTTGTCTATCTTCTTGATTGGGTATGTTCTTGAATTGCTCTAAAAGAATAGTACTGAATAAATGCTAGGATCATGAAGGTCTACATGTTTATGGTTAATGCTAAATTTTTTTCTTCATTGAATTAACTTGAAGGCCTATGTCCTACAAGAGCAAGGAAACCTTCTAGAGCTCGTGGACCCGAGTCTTGGTTCAGACTACTCAAAAGAAGATGCACTGAGGCTGCTCAATCTAGCCCTATTATGCACTAATCCGTCTCCGAGCCTCAGACCAATGATGTCTGCAGTTGTCAGTATGATTGAAGGCACGAGTCCGGTTCAAGCCCAGGTCGTCAAGCTAACAGAGCTAGAGCTCAGCGCTCTAAAAAACATGTCCCACGACACCCACTCTTACGCCTCCACAACTTCGCCGCGTAGCATTGCTATGCAGGGCAGAAGCATGTCGATGGATGGGCCTTGGATCGATTCCTCAATTACCATCCAAAGCAAAGATGAAAATGTGGAGCTTTCATCATCCTCTGATATGCTTCTTCCTTAAGAATATAAGATACATATGTTACTTCTACAGTTCTACATACTTGTATGATTTCTAAAGGGCCACATCTCAACACAGATCTTATGGCACTCTTCTATAGTAAATGGCATAGCAATGTAAAGTTGTCATGGATTGAGGATAAGGTCGAACCGCCGAAGTCTTGTATCTCATCTTGCTTTTGTTAGGCGATTAACTCTCAAATGAACGGGTTTAGTTTTGATAGAGTTGAAGAAAAACTCTACTTCAATCAGGTTTACAAACTTTTTTTATTTTAATTAATTGTAATAGTATTTACTATTTTATTATAGTGTGAGGGCAATGCAAAATAATGCATTGTTGGAGGTAATCCTAAGTCCTAACAGGCCCTTAGAACTCTACTAATGTAGTTTCTTTGTAATTGTACTGAACTGAACATACATGATATCCCTCCTGCTTATACAAAAACTTTCCAAATAAAACATAATCGGCAATATTGATATCACTTGGGCTCCTAGAGTTATAGGCAAAGTTCCTATGTTAGTTCCCATGAGTGGGACCTCTAGCAGATTTGTTGGTCTTTTGGCCTTGCCTGTTCCAATAGTCGTGATTTCTCTGAGATTGAGCTCTAGCTTTGGGACAACTTTCCTTGTAGTGCCCATGAGTACCACAAGTCCAACAGGTCTTGTAGTATTCTCTTAGGTAGTACTTAGGATGGGGTCTTTGTATCCTGTTCCTATCCATAAATTCCTTGTTGTAGACTTTGGACCCACTTCCCTTGGCTATTTGGACATAGAGTTTGTTCCCAGTGTAATAGTCCCTCTTTCCATTTACCCCACTTTCCAGGACACGTATCCTCTCCTCTAGTTGGGCATTCTTTTGTTTTTCACTTTGGAGTTCTAGGGCTCTACACTCATTTATCTCCTGCTCATTTAAAGGAGACTTCCCATTATTTGGGCACTCAGACTTGTACCCAATCCCATGTTTGGCTGGGACAAATTTTGTTTGGGAACTTGAGGCCTCAGAACTCTCACATCCCTTACTCAGCTTTTAGAGGACATCATTTTTGTCACTCTCTATGGTCTTAAGCTCATCTTCAAGGGCTACTATGTGGGAGAGGTAGGATTGAAGCTTATTAATCAGTTTTACACAATTGGAACAGGATTCAAGACCAACTAACTCAGCATTTGTGTGTTCCGACTCATCTAGTTTCTCTTGCAGTTTTATGTTATCCTTAACAAGACTAGAGAACAATTTTAACAACTCAAGTTTTTCATAATTGGCTAAAGAAGCAAGAACAGTTTCGGTGGTTACCTCACTGGGTTGTTCCCCAGTGGTTTCTCCTAAGGCCATAGCGGACATGTTTGGGCGTGCCCATGATTTGGGATCTTTGTCCTCGTCATCGCTCCAGGTGGAGATGTAGGCCTTCTTTCCTTGCCTTCAGTCGTCAGTTCCCTTTGGGCACTCTTTCGCGAATTGTCCCTTTTTGTAGCACTTGTAGCAAGTGACGTCCGAGAGGTCCTTTTCAACAGGCTTTCTTTGGGAACTTTGACCCCTTTGTGAGTTCCCATAACCCTTTTTAAACTTTCCTTTGTTGTAGAAGGATCGAAGGGCCTTTGTGATCCCAAGCCATGCGAGCTTGGTACACAGGCCTTCGAAGCGTGATTGGTAGCTGTTGACTAATTCTCCCACCTCCATTCGGAAGTTGTAGAACTCCCTTCAGGCGTTCATTTGGAGATCTTCTCTGAGATTAGAGTTCCCAATGTGCATTTGCTGGATGGCTTCCCACATCTCTTTAGCTGTCTCGATATTTGCCACTCTGTCACAATCTTGCACTAACATGACATTTTTGAGATATTGTTTTGCCTTGAAGTTTGCCTCCATGCACTTCCATTCATTTGGTCCCCATTTGGTGAAGTCGTTGCGAATGCTTGGATCTACCTCGAAGTTTCCTACTTCGATCACACACCATGCCTGAAAGTCGTGGCTCCGCATCTAGTCCTTCATGTTGCGTTGCCAGTTCTCGAACCTTTCGATGATGAGCCTTGGAGGCTTGTTGTTCCCATGTCCAACTTGAGTGAGTTCTTCAGCCATTCTGTAACCTGCGATACTAATACAGAAAATCTAGGGTGTTCCCGCTCTGATACCAATTGTTGGATCGTTAGGTGTTAGCAAGAGCTTGGGAACTAGTGGTTAGGCTATTCCCATGGCAACGGAAGTATAATAACAAGCAAGTAAACAGAATGCAATTGACACAATTCCTTTATAGAGGAACCCCACAACAACCAACTAGCTGTGTGGGTAAACCTCTACCTCCGCTTGGACGATTTTGAACGATCTTCTTATCTTATTGATTGTTCCTTAGTTACACAGGCGGACTTACACTTCTCTGTTCCTAGCAGTTCTACCTAACTCTAGCAACACTAGTAATCGACCTTGTTCCTAAGCGAACATCTCAACTAAGCATAAGACAGATCAAACCTTACACCTTGAGCTCAATGTCACAATTCCCTATGAACTTGGATTCACCGTCGTCAAGATCGAACATTCGCCGTCGGGGACTTCTCTTTTCTTGTCTTTCTTTCTTTGTGAGTGAATGTGAATTCTAGGAGAAGTGCCTTGTTTGAGTACTATTCACTTGGCTATATACTTGTCAATGCTTGGGCTGCAATCTTGACTTTCATTTGTGTCCGAAATACCCTTTCTCTTGTATGCCAAGTCTTTATCCTTCACATGTGACTTAATTTGAATTGATTCAACTATGAGAAGCAATCGGGCCGTTGGATCACTCGCTTCAGTCTGTTCCTCAGACTGAGCGTTTGTTTTGTCTTGAGACAGAATCTCGTGAATCGCGCTGAGTGGTCTTTGTTTGCACATGTGAGTTCCCATGTGATGGGAACTGTGTTCTTCAGAGCTCCTTTGAAAGGAACTCTTCGTCATGTATTCTTGTGTTCCTCTGGCATTCTTATAGATTCTTCATTAAAGCTGATGTTCCTTAGAAATACTTGGATATAACACGTTAGTTCCTATATGGAGTTTGTCATTATCAAAACTGGAGAATGATATCGTTGTTCCGATATTTGGAACCAGAGTTCCCAACACCGTCTCAACAGTTTCAGCAACTTTGGTTTAATTTTTTCCACACGTAATGTTTGGTTAAAGGGATGCAGTAGGCAGTAGGTGAGAATTCTCTTCACATTTATAAAAAGCGTGTTTGATGTTTGATGTTTGATGTTTTAGTTTATGAGGATACTTCCAAATTTCAAGCTACGTTCTTCACTTAATTAATCACTTGTATTATTAACTCTCATACTTATGGATGTACACTATTTTTTTAAATCATGTTGATTTAAATTGGAAATTTCGGACCAGGCCCAATCCGAAATTGAATTAATTGGACATTTTCTTTCATGTTTACTTTTTAAAATTTATAATAATTGATATTGATTCCATCTTAATCTTCAAATTCCGCTGTAGCGGAGCTTCACTGGGTCAATGATGATGACGATGGTGTTAATTGATATTGAACGTTCAAACTTATTAAAATAGAAATGTGTATGTCTTGTCTTTCGACATTTCAATCAAGCAACTAGAATTTAAAAATAATATTATATGTCTAGGTCTTAGCTCTTATAAGTAATGTTCTTGATCAAAGTAAAAATGTATAGAAAGATGAGAGAGGGAAAAAAAGGGGCATGGGCCTAAAAATTCAAGATGAATCCACAATTGCCTCCGATCGGTATCTCACACTTCATGATGGTCGTGCTCTAGATGATCCCACAATTTATAGGCAAGCTGTTGGGAGCCCTTCAATACCTCTCCCTAACACGACCTGATGTGGCCTTTGCCGTAAATCACCTCTCTCAATTCATGCGTTGTCCTACTTGATGATGTCCAAAATGGTAAAATAAGAAGTGGGCCCGGGGTACAAGGAATAAACGCACCCGACGGGACTCCCAAGGAGGATTCTGGGGCCCACAATCATACCCATCTTTTACTAAACAAAATTCCCACCCCCGCGAGGTCCTCCGAAACCTCGGAGCGAGGTCTGAACCTCGCTACCGACTCTACTGACGCGCCCGCCCACCCGGACCACTTAGCTGGTGCCGTTTCCCCAAGCCAATCACCGACTGCCTCATCTTCGGACCAATTAGAAGCCCTGATCTCGAGCGTCCCACATCGGACAATGACCAAAACTCGACTCCTCAATTCTCTATAAATAGAGAAGAATCCCGTAGGTAGAGGGGGTCGAAAAACATCTCGAACTCAAGAACTATCTTGCTCGTTGAAGATCGACGTGATTGAAACATCATCAAAAGACCTCGCTATAGACAAGTGAAGTCCACAAAAAGACCTCAAGTCACACAGAGCTCTCATACACACTAAAGACCTCGCTACACAACCTCGCAAGCCATCTTCACCATACTCTCAGCTCGGCCTCGCTCCAGATCAATCAAGCGACACCTAGGTGATAGAATCGTGTAGCTTTTAGGAGATCTCGAACATTGTTAGATCGAGATCTCGAATACTCATAGGAGGTCTAGGGTGTGAATCTCGTTTGTTTGTAAGCCTCGTAGGCTTGTAGCCTTGTTGTAAGAAAATCATATATAAAGAAGCAAGTGTTTGCACAATCGAATATAATAACCTCGAGCGCGCTTTGGGATGCGGAGGAGCTATTATCTCCCAACTCCCTAACCTAATGCGGCACCGGGTTCGGACCGCAGGGAACCGTAGCATGGGAGGACGTGTTCTTGTCTTTTAGCGAACGGTTTATTTCGGGTTTCATCACTGGCGCCGTCTGTGGGAACCTCTTCATCCTAAGTAGTTTCCCGATTTGTGCAAACCTTGGCTTTGAACCCCTCAAAATGTCTTGCCCAAACAACTTCTTTCCCCAACACCCCGATAACATGCCCGAGACCCCGCAATGGATGGCCACGGGACCTCCGGTTTGCCCGTTCGTGGTCCCTCCGGGTTGTACGTACAATGCCCCGCAAAACCCCTACCCGTTTCAAGGGTATGAACAGGGCGGTGCACCCCGGATCCCGTATCCCTACTCGGGTTACGGACAGTACCAGCCGGGACTCTCCCCCCATACGTCCCTATCCCCGCTCAGAGCCAACCCCACTCCGAGTACGTACCCGCTTACGTCCCCGGGCATATGCCGGGACAAGACCACCAACGGCTCGTCAACGGCGAGACCCCCCGGGACCCAATGCAGATCTCGCAATCCTGTTCACGACGTTCGAGGATGCAAGACACGGAGTTGTCCGAAACAGCAGGGAGTGCTATGCACCCCATGAAGTCAAAATCACGCCGCCAATCCGTCGAGGTCGGGTACCGTAACCCTTTTGTGACCGAGATCCAAGAGGCACCTATGCCCAAAGGTTTCCATTGGCCACAAATGGGGCTCTACGACGGCACGACTGACCCCGAGGACCACGTGAAACACTTCGCCGTCCAAATGAACGTCAACTCCTACAATGACGTCATATTCCGCCGTATCTTCCCGACCACCCTGGATAAGGCCGTGATGACGTGGTTCATAAGCCTCAAGATAAAGTCGGTGGCCTCGTTCTCTCAATTGTGTGAGTCCTTTATCACACACTTCAACGGCTCGAGAAAGCGTAAGAAGAACATGCGGGATCTCCGCGGAATTGAGCAGGGAGAGAGCGAGCAGCTGGGCACTTTCTTCACGAGATTCACCACCGCGGTCGCAGAGATCGCGCACATCGACGAAGCATCGGTGTGAGATATCCTCATGGGCAACCTGTGCCCGGGTACCTTCAAGAATTTCATTTTATTGAAATACCCAACGACGTACGACAGCCTGTGCGCCTGGATCACGGCCCAGGTGTATGCCGAGGACGCCGCCAACCAGAGCTCGCGACTGAGGACCGACAAGGAAATCGTAGCCGAGGCTAAGGGGAAGGCAAAAGTGGTCGCGCCGGCCGCAAGGGATGTATATATGACGTAGGCCCACGACCGACGCGTCAACTACAACAACAACAACAACAGCAACAGCAACAGAAACAACAACAACAAGAACAACAACGACAACGACAACAGGAACAACCGCTATAACAACCGCGGAGGCGGCGGTGGGGGTTGGAGCTGCTTCGGCGGGAGACCACGGGGTTATAAAGGCAAGGGCGGCCCTGCATACAACCCAAATGAAAAGGGGCGCGCCATCCCCGCATCGGGAGCCAACTCCGTGCAGCAAGGCCCGATTCAGCCTCGAGCCAACTACGTTGAGCAACAAGCCCCCGCGAAGCAGGCGCGGTCGGGGTAGACAGCAACACCCGACGGGTATATCCATACCATCTCGGGTGGACCTTCGCTGGCTGGGTCAAGCCAGGCGGAAAGAAAGAGGTACGCGAGGGCAAACCACCACGATCCCTCGGTATTCTGCGTGGCCCAGACCTCGCGGTCCCACGTAGTCTTGGCCTTCACCTCGTAAGATGCCGAGGGGCTCCACATGCCACACTTGGACCCCTTAGTGGTGCATGCTCAAGTGGGCTCGAAAATGGTGAAGCGAGTGCTGGTGGACATGGGGTCCTCCGTAGACATCATGTACTACAACGCTTTCGAGCAACTGGGCATCTCCGAGATGTCCATGAAGCCCTACTCTGGGAAACTCACCTCATTCTCAAGCAACGAGGTCGACGTCGCCGGTCTCATTGACCTTTGAATGACGCTAGGCACCGGCTCCACAAGGAGGACCGAGATGGTGGAATTTACGGTGGTGCACCTGCCTTTGGCATACAATGTCATCATCGAGAGGGTCTCCCTGATGAAGTTCCAGGCGGTGGTGTCCATCTACCACCTCAAAATAAAATTCCCCGTCGACGACGGGGTGGGGGAGGTAAAAGGCAACCAAGAAGAGGGCCGCGTATGCTATGCAACCGCGACGAAACAAAAGTGCCCAGTGTTCATGGTGGAATCCCCCAGCGAGTCCGACCTCGAAGTCCGGGACTTCACAATCCCTACCCCGGAGGTAGAAAGAAGGGTGATATCCCCCTTCGAGAATGAGTCCGAGAAAATCTACCTAGGAGAATGTCTCTCCGGGATGTCGGCAACGTCACTAGAAACCTTGCTCGTTGGGTCCCGCGATGTGTTCGCCTGGACCGCGAAGGACCTCTGCGGTGTCCCTCGAACTGTGGCCCAACACTCCCTAAACGTCGATGTCGCCACTCGCCCTGTGGTGCAACGACGAAGAAAAATGAATGAAGAAAGGGCAAACACCGCAAACGACGAGGTGGCAAAGCTGCTGGCCGCGGAATTCATACGTGAAGTCCAGTATCCGAGATGGCTGTCCAACGTTGTGTTGGTCAAGAAGGCCAGCGGCAAGTGGCGGATATGCGTGGACTTCAAGGACCTCAACAAGGCCTGCCCCAAAGATAGATACCCCCTTCCCTCGATCGACGAGCTCGTTGATTCAACCGCGGGGCACGAGGTCTTAAGTTTCCTCGACGCATACTCGGGATACAATCAGATCTCGATGAATCTGCGTGACGAGGAGGAGACGTCTTTCATCACACAGCGGGGTACATACTGCTACAAGGTCATGCCCTTTGGCCGTAAAAACGCTAGGGCCACCTTCTAGCGCCTCATTGACCGGGTCTTCAAAAGCCACCTGGGGAGAAACGTGTCAGCCTACATCGACGACATCGTGGTGCAGAGCAAAAGCCTCGAAGAGCATCTGGTCGACCTCGCTGAGGTCTTCGCTACCCTCAGGCACAACCGTCTCAGCCCGAACCCCGAGAAGTGCGTCTTCGGCGTGTCATCGGGGAAGTTCTTAGGCTTCATGATCAGCGAGCGCGAGATCGACGTCAACCCCGCCAAGGTCGAGTCGATCCTCTCAATGAGGTCGCCAAGGTCTCGAACTGAGGTACAACGGCTCAACGACGCTGTGAACTATCTGGGGAGGTTTTTCTCCCGCTTGGCGGACAAGTCTCTTCCCTTTTTCGCCGCTCTCAAGAAAAATGATAAGTTCGTTTGGGATGAGGGGCTCGAGTTCGCTTTCTCTGAATTAAAGACCTTCATGTCGAAGCTCCCCACATTGTCACCCCCATTGGCGGGCGAAGACTTACAACTATACATTGCAGTTAGCCCGGAGACGGTTAGTGCGGTGCTAACCAAACAGGCCATGCACCCGGTATACTTCGTAAGTCGCGTGCTCCAACCTGCGGAGCAGCGATACTCCTCGGCGGAGAAGATGGCGCTGGCAGTCGTGACCGCCGCAATGCGCCTACGCCCTTACTTCCATGCGCATCCCATTCAGGTCCTCTCTGACCTCCCACTTCGACAGATCCTCCACCAGCCCGCCTTCTCCGGGCGAATGACGAAGTGGGCAGTCGAGCTCTCCGAATTCGACATCAACTACCTTCCGAGAACCGCAATGAAGGGGCAAGCCCTCGCCGACTTCATGGTAGAGGTCACCTTCCCCGAAATTGACGCGAGCTCGGAGGAATGGAAGATATTCGTTGATGGCTCACGATGTGATGCCGGTGGCGGGGCTGGCGTGTTCCTCGCTCGCCCCTCGATTGAGACGGAGTATGCCCTTAACTTCGCCTTCGAGGCCACCAACAACGAGGCTGAGTATGAGGCCATGATTGCCGAGATTGAGATGGCGCTCCTCAGTGGAGCCCGCAAAATCAAGGTCTACACTGACTCCTAGCTGGTTGCGCATCAGCTCAACGGGCAATACGACACCAAAACGGGGTTCCTGCCCGCGTACAGAGAAAAAGTAAAGGCCTTGGTGTCGTGCCTAGAAACCTTCGCGGTAGAGTCCATCCCACGAACCTCGAACACGAAGGCGGATGCTCTCGTGAGGTTTGGATTTGCCCTTCCCTTGGAAGTAGGGAATCGCGTGATGGTGGAGAGAAAACTTTCGCGGAGTGTGACCAACGAGGTTCTCTTTGTTACCACTGAGGATTGGAGGATCCCGATAACGAGATATGTGGAGAGCGGCGTCCTCCTAGAAGACCCCGCACATGCCAGGAAGCTGAAAATGCAGGCGTCCCGCTATTGCGTCATCGGCGGCCGGCTCTATCGCCGAGGCTATGCTAGCCTAACTTGTTGTGTGTACCAACCGAGTCCACGGGTCGCGTCCTATACGAGGCACATGAGGGGGCCTGCGGCAGCCACCCCGGGTGGCGCGCCTTGTCACACAAAATCACCCACCTGGGGTACTTCTGGCCCACCCTCAGGCAGGACGCGAGGGCCTATGTCCAGAAGTGCGACGGGTGCCAAAAGCATGGTAAACTCAAGCACGCACCGACTTCGCAATGTGGGGAATGGAAATCCTCGACCCCTTTCCCAAGGCTGCTGGCCAGGTGCAGTACATCTTAGTCATCGTCGACTACTTCACGAAGTGGGTCGAGGCGCAAGCCATGGCGAAAATCACTGGGGCAAACGTTTGTGACTTCCCGTGGAAGAACCTCTTCTGTCATTTTGGCGTCCCCATGACCATCATGAATGACCATGGACCTCAATTCGATTGCGAGGAGACTTAGACTTTCTATTCCGATCTAGGCATAACCCTCAAGTTTTCCTCCATGGCCCACCCCCCAGTCCAACGGCCAAGTGGAAAACGTCAATGCCCGCATCTTGTCTGATTTGAAAAAGCGCCTAGGCCTGGCCCAAGGTCGCTGGGCGGAGCTCCTCCCACTCGTCCTGTGGACGTATCACACTACCGCGTGTCGCGCAACGGGAGAGACGCCCTTCGTTATAACCTACGAGGCGGAAGCACTGGTTCCGGTGGAGACTATGATCCCTTCGACGAGAGTTTTTGACTTCAATGAAAAGGAGAACGAGGCCAACCTCATAATCGAACTTCAATTCAGAGACGTGCTACGCGAGGTGGCTGACCTGCGCTCCAGGGAATACAAACGCCGCGTGGCAGTATACCACGACAAGAGGGTTAGGCCTCGGTTCCTAACCACGGGTAGCCTCGTCTTGAGGCGTACCGAAGGTGGCAAGTTGGACCCTAACTGGGAAGGGCCATACCTCCTCGGCGAGGAGGTCGCGCCCGGAGCTTTCAAGCTCAAAGACAACGAGGGGCGTACCCTGAGCAAAACGTGGAACATCGATCAGCTAAAAAAGTATTATGTGTAAACTTTCTAAACTTCGCTATTTCTTGCAAGTTTTATGAATAAAGGGTTGAAGAATTTTCAAATCTCTCTCAAAAATGAGAATCTCATGTTTAAGGTCCACCCCTCGCTTCCCGCTTGGGGTTGGAGAATCTCGTGTTTAAAGTCCACCCCTCGCTTCCCGCTTGGGGTTGGAGAATCTCGTGTTTAATGTCCGCCCCTCGCTTCCCGCTTGGGTTTGGAGAATCTCGTGTTTAAAGTCCACCCCTCGCTTTCCGCTTGGGGTTGGAGAATCTCGTTTGTAAGTTAAGTCCACCCCTCGCTTCCCGCTCGGGGTTGGAGAATCTCGTATAAAAAAACAAAAAACGTGCGAGGTCCGAGCGAGGCTCGTGACCTCGGCGTAATTGTCATCATGCAAGATCCGAGCAAGGTTCGTGATCTTGGCATAAAAAACATCATGCGAGGTCCGAGCGAGGCTCGTGACCTCGACATAATTGTCATCGTGCAAGATCCAAGCGAGGCTCATAATCTTGGCATAAAAAACATCATGCGAGGTCCGAGCGAGGCTCGTGACCTCAACATAATAATCATCATGCGAGGTCTGAGCGAGGCTTGGGACCTCGGCATAATAATCATCGTGCAAAGATCCGAGCGAAGCTTGTGATCTCGGCATAGAAACAAACACCCGACGTGGCCCGAGGATGCCACATGTTGTGACACTCGGACCATGGGGTTGGATCATGGATCGATATGTATACAAGTAAATTAAATTAAAAATAAGAAACCAAACACATCCATAAGGTAAAAAGAAACCGCATAAGATAAGGCCACAAGGGCGGAGGTGTTTTAATTATAGACCACGCGGGGCCACCAACATAAAAAAACATCAAAAAAATCAAAAACACCCTTCATTCCTTCGAGGCCTCGGCAGCGGCATCTTTCGGAGCATCAGCGGCGGGGCCCGTAGGAGCATCAAGGACAGGCAGAGCAGAGACAGTGGCAGGCTGGGAGCTCGGCACGTCGGCGGGTTAAGAGCCCGTGGCGACAGGGTCCAGACTTCCCTAGCCGAGGTCCCCCACGGGGGATGTCTCGGAGGCCACTGTCCCATCCTCGTTGAGGAAGAACTCGCATTCTCCCTTGGGCTCCTCCCCGGCTTCTTCCCCCATAGTCTCCGTGTAGCTTGGGTTGAAAAAGGAAACGCGGGGGTCAATATGCCCATACTTTGCAACCGCCTGCTTGACCCCCATGCAGACGGCCTGGCAGAACATCTTCTACACGCTCCCTAACAACTCCTCCTTATATTCCGCCGACTCCACATACTTGGGTCCCGCGGCCACCACCTCCTCATTAAGTTCACTGACGCTCTGACGGAGGTTGGTGACCTCGTTCTCGCCCTGTATAGCCTCGGCCACGGCCTTTGCCTTGTTCGCTTCTTCCTTCGCCCGCACCGCCGCCTTCGCCTCGTCCATCGCCGCCTTCGCCTCGTCCTTCGCCGCAGCCTCCGTGGCTTTAACCCGCTTCCCGGCCTCGGCGAGCTCCTTCTCGTGCCTCGCACACTCCTCTGTGTGGGGCTTAAGTGCCGCCTCCATTTTGTCCATCCTGGTTTGGAGGAGGGTGAGGCGGCTGCGGTTGTAGTTCTCAAAGAAGGTGTGCTGAAAATTCACAAAGTTGTTAAGAAAAAAGAAAGACACGAAACCCAAAACAGAAGCGAGGTTTATAAAAGCGGAACATACCATGGCCGAGTAGCGGGCGACCTCGTCATTAAGAGCCTCCTCGGTGAGGTTTTTGGCCCACGAAACCTCTTCCTTCCACTCATCCCGACCCCACTTCACAGAGGCACCCCTGGCCGGCCCAGGGCAGTGGAACTTGGCGGGAGAAGGACCGACGACATTGAGAGCTCGTCCCTCAAAGTTAAAAGAGGGGATGACCTCTTTCCCCGACGGACCGCGCTGGCCGTCCCCCCTGTGCTTCTTTTTATCCCCACGAGGGGACTCTACGTTTTTCCTCTTAGACACGGCTCCTTTGCCGGATCCTCGGGAGGCTTGGGATGACGTCCTCGCGACGACTCCCTTAGAAGGAGCCCCCTCATTGGTCTTCGCCCCGGGCACTTTCGGTGGCGGGGGTGTGGCTTTCGGCTGCGAGGTGGGTGGCCTCCCCAGCGCGGTTGGCTCCTTTATAACAACCCCCTGTTGACTTCGGGGGTTCGGGGCGTTGGAAGAAGAAGTCACATGTTTCTTCCCCTGCGACTTCGAGGTAAGAGCACCGAATAGATCAACCATTGTCAGAGAAAAACATAAAAGTAAGTTAGGTAGAAAGCAAGAAACAAGACATAACAAAGCAAGCTATCAAGGTTTTCAACCTCGTGGCCTAAAAACGGGGGCAAATAATAAAAACAAACAACAAGAGAGAAATTAAGTACCCTCTTTACCTTCGCGAGGGGGGAGGGTGAGGCTCAGATCGGCCCGATCAAGCCGATCCTGCGCTAAGTACTCCTGGAACAATGCCTGACGCTCCGAAGCATACTAGGCCTTGAGTTCCTTGAGTTCGGTAAAGTTATGCGTGCCCCGGGGTCGGACAAAGTTGTCCGGTGCCGTGGGAAAGTTGAGATACCTCCCAGTGAGGTCTCGAACCAAGAACCACTTTTTCTTCCATGGCCCTACGTTCGAAGGGGCCGTGGTGAGTTTAATGTCCGGCATGCTAAGATTGATGAGGCAGGACTTTTGCTCCCTCCTCGCTAGAAAGAGACTCGACATGATGTCGAGATTTGGCCCATCCCCGACCTCGCGGCTGTGAACGGTGTAGGCGCACAACGTCCTCCATGCGTTGGGAAATAGCTGAGCGGGATAGACGCGCATGGCCCACAAGAAATCAACAATGTGCTGGGCCAGAGGTAGCCTGAAGCCCGCCTGGAGACTGAATAGGTGCACCACCACGCACCTTTCGTAATGTGCCAAGGAGTGGCCCTCCCCTTCGGGGAGCGCTAGCTCGACTCCCTCGGGCCAGGGAAAGTCCTTAGCGACATCCACGAGGTCTTTTAGCTCCAAGGTCATGGGCTCCCCCTCGGACAGAAAAGCCTCGTTCGAATCTAAGGACGTGGGAAACCGCTCCTCAAGGACGGGCGGGACGCAGGACACGACGTCAGTAATATACTCCGCGAAGAAGCTCACGAGCTCAGCGGAGTCAGACGACCTCACAACAACCTCGGCAACTTCCTCATCAAAAATCGAAGACGAGGCCATTTCGACACCAGACGATGCACGGAGTTGAGAAAAGCAGGAGTTGATGGAAACAACAAAATCGCTGGAAGAGGGGTCGCTGAAGACCAACGAGGGAGACCTCGGGTTCTGGGAATCACTAGCCTCTACACTCCCTACGGACTCGGAAATCTCCTCGTAGAATCCCTCCTGAGCTTTGAACACGAAGCCTGGTCGGGGGCTCGAGGAGGCTTTCCTAGGCATGTAAGGGCGATGTCCAGGCCACGAAAGGCGAGCACCTGGAAAAGAAAAGAGGTTTGAGACATCGGGCAAAACAACCAAAGAAAGAAAATGCGGGGTCATAAGGGGAGAAGGCCACGTGGCGCCCTAGAACTACTCTGACAAGATAGGACAGCGGGGGAGAATTTTAAGCGCCAAAAAGAGGAGAGAGAAAGAAGAATGCAAACCAGCGGTGGAGGCCAACGGTGGAAACCCAAACGTCACGTCAGTCGGGCATCATGAAGTTTGGGTGTTCGAGGATCTCAAATTTCAAAACGGAAAAAACATAAAAACCCAACCGTCAATTGGCGGACGAAAGGTTCGAAGGCGTGGCGGTCACCACCCTTGCCCCACCATCTCGCCACCACGGCGCTGGCGAAAAACGCCGAGAGACCACCGTTGCCCATCAAAGCACAAAACAAAACAAAGCAAGAAAAAGCAAAAAAGAAATGGCGAGGGCACCGCACAAAAACGCACGCAACCCTCACCACCACCGTCTCGCCGCCACGGCGCTGGCGAAAAACACCGAGAAACAACCTGATGTGAACCCCGTTAAGGATTCACGAGGGGATCTTGAACTTGGACTTGTAAATGGTCTTCTCACGTCGATTGGATAGGTTTTGAGACGAAATCGTCTAGACTAGGTAGGGAAGAAGTGAAAGGATTTAAGAAGGTGGCTTCGTTTGACGGAAACCGGAAGAGTATGGGATACGAGAAGAGAATTGGGATGACACCTTTATGAAGTGTTCTGCAGAAATCTCGACAGCATAACATTAATCAAACAAAGCGTAAACAATAATGGAGGGGGCGTGCCTCTTTTATAGAAGAGAGGGCACGCCTAACCCTAGCAAAACCCTAGCGGCGTGAGGAGTGTAGGGGGATGCAAGCATGCGGCCCAACCACTAGCCCAAACCCAAAATTCAAGACATAAATAGAAATACATAAGTAGCAATGTTTCAGAATGGAAATATGTCTAAAAATAGTAAGAAACATAAATGGTCACGGTGGCCTAGTCGCGACAAGGTCATGACAAGGCGTCGGCGCGCCAAGGGCATGTCGCGACATGGGTCGAGGTGCGACATGGCTTTGGCGTCGACGGGGCTGGTGCGCACCCGAACCTCGAGTGTCGAGGCCGAGGCGCACCAGAACCTCAAGTTCCCACGCCGGGGTGGCTCGGCGTGGCACGGTGGTCGTGGCTGGCACGACACCGAGAGTGAGGTTCTCGGTGCCGCGGTGCGTGTAGAATCGGCCTGGAGTGCCGGTGCGCCTTCGATGAAGGAGACGCACCGGGTGAGGGGCGCGTCGGTGGCTGCATCGTGGCTTGCGAGGACGCGCACGACGGGGGACGCAGTGGCTCGGGCTATGGCACGGGTCTTGGCTCGAGTAATGGGTCCGTCGGAGCGCACGGACATGTCTTCCTCTTCTTGGCTCGCCGTCATGGTGGGGCTCACATCACCCTCCCCCCCTTGGGTGGGAAACGTCCCCGTTTCCTCGTCATGATACTCGGGATCCACATAAGGAGAGAGATCCGATACATTGAAGGAGGCGAAAACGTTGTACTTACCCGGGAGGTCGAGTATGTAAGAGTTGTCGTTGATGCGTCGGAGAACCTTGAAAGGACCATCCCCCTGTGGGTGTAGCTTCGTCTTCCGGGCAGCGGGAAAACGTTCCTTCCACAGATGGACCCACACCAAATCTCCGGGGTCAAAGATCAAAGAGCGGCGTCCCTTGTTGCGTTAGGCCGCGTATTAATCCGAGCGTTTCAGCAGCTGGGCCTTGGTGCGCTCATGTAGGCGTCGAATATGGTCGGCGCGGTTGGCCGTGTCGACATGCTCCTCAGGCTTGAAAGGCAAGGGCACCAAGTCCATTGGCGTGCAAGGGTTACGCCCATAGACCACCTCGAAAGGGGTCATCTTCGTCGTAGAGTGGTAGGACCTGTTATAAGCAAACTCAACCTGGCAAAGTAAGTCCTTCCACCGACGTGGGTTTGCCTTGAGCATCGTCCGAAGAAGAGTGCCCAAGGTCCGATTGGTCACCTCTGTCTGACCATCGGTCTGGGGGTGATAAGCAGTAGAAAATAGGAGTCGTGTCCCTAACTTCCCCCAAAGCGTTCTCCAAAAGTGGCTGCAGAACTTGGTATCCCTATCGCTAACAATAGTTCTAGGAATACCATGCAATTTCACTACATGTTCGAAGAACAAATTAGCGATTTCCACCGTGTTATTAGTCCCCTTACATGCAGTGAAGTGGGCCATTTTGGAGAATCGGTCCACGACTACAAAAATGGAATCCTTTCCATGCCTTGACATCGGAAGGCCTGTGATAAAATCCATAGAAAGATCTTCCCACGGGGCCTCGGGAATGGGCATGGGCGTGTAAAGGCCATGTGGTTCTGACCGAGACTTGGCAGTATGACACGACACACAACTTTGACAATACTTGTTAACATCTCGAGCCATGTGAGGCCAGAAAAAATGCTCACGAAGTGCTGCCAACGTTTTGGCTATGCCAAAGTGGCCTCGGCCATCATGAGCTTCTTGGAGCAACAAATGTCTCACTAAAGATGCCGGAATGCAAAGCTTCCCAGCTCGGTAAAGATACCCATTGTCTAAGAAGAAAGACTCATGAACTGTTGAATGCACAAGGTTTTTAATGATTGAGGAAAAATACGGATCTGAGGCGTATAATTCCTTGATCATAGAGAACCCGAGCAATTTGGAATGTAACTGGGTTAAAAGAATATACCTTCTAGAGAGAGCGTCGGCGACGACGTTCTCTTTGCCTTTTTTGTGCGCAATGACGTAGGGAAACGTCTCCATGTATTCAACCCAGCGTGCGTGGCGCCTATTCAGAGTCGTTTGACTCTTGAGATAAGCCAAGGCCGCGTGATCCATATGAATTACGAACTCGCTTGGCCAGAGATAGTGTTGCCACGTCTTAAGGACCCGAATAAGAGCGTAAAGCTCTTTATCATAGGTCGGATAATTCAATGTAGCCCCTGCTAGCTTTTCGCTAAAGTAAGCGATCGGCCTTTGCTCCTGAAGGAGTACGCCGCCAATGCCATAGTCGGAAGCGTCGCACTCGATCTCGAAGCGCTTTGAAAAGTCCGGCAATTGCAGGACCGGGGCGCGGCACAAAGCATCCTTCAAGGCCTCGAAAGCGGCCTCGTGATGCGGCATCCACTTTAGTGTGGCTGCCTTCTTGGTTAAAGAATGGAGTGGCCCGACGATAGAACTAAAGTCCTTGACAAATCGCCTATAGAAACCAGCTAACCCCAAAAAAGAACGAACCATTGTCGGGTTCGTTGGGGTTGGCCACTCACGGATGGCCCGGATTTTGTCAGAATCCACTCGTAGGCCATCCTTGGATACGATGAAACCAAGAAAATTCGTCGTATCCGAGCAAAACACACATTAGTCCAAATTTACATACAAAGAATGTTCGCGGAGCCAATCTAACACCTGCCTAAGGTGCCCCGCGTGAGAGTCCAGAGTCTTACTATAAACTAAAATGTCGTCAAAATACACGACGACGAAAAGTCTCAAAAATTTACGCAAAACAAAGTTCATTAATCTCATAAAAGTAGAAGGTGCGTTAGTGAGGCCGAATGGCATCACCAACCACTCATAAAGACCGTGTTTGGTCTTAAAAGCCGTCTTCCACTCGTCCCCTTCTTGCATCCGAATTTGATGGTAGCCGCTCCTCAAATCGATCTTCGAAAACAGCACGACACCATGTAACTCGTCTAGCATATCGTCCAAGCGGAGAATCGGGTGGCAGTACTTGATGGTGATTTGGTTGATGGCACAGCAGTCCACGCACATCCTCCAAGACCATCCTTCTTCGGTACCAAGATAACCGGAACCGCACACGGGCTAAGGGACTCTCGAACATAACCCTTGTCCAAAAGAGATTGGACTTGGCGTTGTAGCTCTTGAGTTTCCTTAGGCGACGCCCTATATGCAGGCCGGTTTGGCAATGAAGCGCCGGAAATAAGATCTATGCGATGCTCGATCCCCCGAATAGGCGGTAACCCGTCGGGGAGCTCGACAGGCATAATATCCGAGAACTCCTGTAGCAAGGCAGAAATAGAGGGAGGTAATACGTGTGTCTTATCAATAGTAATATTAAATAAAGGACACATTAAGAAACAAGTAAAACTCCCCTCGATGTGCTTGACCACATCGCGCCGACGGCATAGAAACAAACGATCTTGCACCGAGCCGAGGAGTGGGGGCTCGGCGTCCTCGCTCGTCCGAGGCGCGCCATGGGCGCCATGATGCTGGCCAACAGGCCCCTGCCAGTGAGGAAGATGGGCACCAAGCGCGCCGCTGGAACGTGGCTGGATCGGGCCAGCGCCGCTGGGCAACGCCGCTAGCGCGTTGTGGCGCACAGCCGAGGACGCAGACGGCGTCCGAGGCTCTTCCTTCAACTTCTGTCGGCGTTTCTAGATCGAATCCCCTTGTAATCCAGAATGTGTGTTGTTCGAACCAGGAGCGCCGCCAAACCCCTCGCCATGGCCAACAACGCCGTATGTGGATGTATTCGGCTTAGGCGCGGCCGTGGCTTGCTCCCGAGCGTTAGCTTGCTGCCTTTCGGCTTCGTCCTGTAACGCTTCACTTGGAGACATGGGTAAGATGGTCACGCATTTACCACGGTAATTGAACATGTAAGTGTTCAACCGGCCATCGTAAATCACGTGACGGTCAAACCGCCATGGACGGCCAAGAAGGAGATGTGTGGCGTCCATGTCAGTGACATCAAATAAAACCGAATCGGAATAAACACCAATGGAAAAAGAAAGGCTAACCTGTTTCGTGATCCAATGGTCACCATCATTCGAAATCCAAGCGAGCTTGTAGGGCTTTGGATGGTCCGTTTGAGGTAACTTGAAGTGGTCAACAACCTTTTTTGACAAGAAGTTTCCGCAGCTTCCCAAATCGATAATCACACTTAGGGAGACGTTTTGTACCAAACACCGAGTACGGAAAATGTTTTCCCGTTGATCGGTTGGCACGGCCCCCCGCATGCTAAGCACTCTGCGCGTCACTAGCAATAGCTTGTCAATGCCGGCGTCGATGTCCGATGGTGCACAATAAGCACCGTCTTCAATTGGCGCCGTATTCTCCTCTTTCGACTCATCCTCGTCAACGCTCTCGTACGCTGCAGTTTGAGTCGAAAACAACACACGCTTCGTGTTGGGGCAATCCCGTTTCAAGTGCCCTCGACCACCACATTGATAGCACTCGATGTCTCAAGTCCTTTGTGGGGGAGGGGCTGCCTTGTCACGGTTTTGGCCCACCGAAGCGCCCTTGGAGTCCGTCGCTTGGGTACCTACCTTAGATTTAGCAAGAGAAGGAGTAACAAACTTGTTAGTACCTAAAGCGGAAGCACTAGGGGTAGAATTGTACCTTTGATATATGGACGTCTTCGGCCTCTTGAATTGCGTGTAAAGCTCCATGGCCGTGTGTATCAACCGTCCCAAATCTTTGATCGGCAAGACAACCAAGTGATCTCGCATCCATTGGTGGAGTCCCGCCACGAAGCGAGACCGCAACGCCCTCGGGGAAGCGCTTATGCCGGCTTTGAAGAATAAATCTTCTAAGTAAGGAAAGAACTCCTCTGGAGTCATGGATCCTTGACGTGCGTCTTGGATCATAATCCGAACCTTCTCCTTGTAGTCGGGGGGTATAAATTTCCGCTTCATTATGAATACAAGTTGATGCCACTCGGTTATGAGGGCTTTACCCTTTTGGGCCCGATCCACTTCGAATCAGTTCCACCACATACGAGCGGCACCCTTGAAATGAAGGGTCACCACCTCGACTTTCTCGTGCTCCTCGTAATGGCAATGTTTGAGCACGTGTTCGGTTACCTGCAGCCAAGAAATGAATTCATCAGGGTTGTAATTACCATAAAAATCTTCAAATTTTACCTTAACGTCGCGGCGTGATACATGCGCCGGACATTCATTATCGGCGCGCCGGTTGGCACGCGGAGGCGGTGTGCGTCGGCGTCGGGGGCCTCGGCCAAAGCCTCGGTGTGGCCCGTCGCCATCGTCGCTAGGCTCGTCGTCTCCATCGCGCCGAGGGCGCCGCTGCTCCTCGCGGTCTCGGTTATTGCGACGACGATCCCCATCGCGCCGAGGCCGTTCGCGGTAGTCACGACGCTTTAGCCGATCATACACCGCGCGGTTCTCGGGCAACTTGGGTCTCAGAATCCAATCCAGATCCCGATCTATCCACTCCTCCGAATCATGGACCGGAGGGTGGTCAAAGTCCTCCTCGGAATCCTCCTCGTACTCCATCATAGAGTCCTCGGAATCCGAAATTGGAGTTGTGGGACTTTGATGACCTCGATAATCATCTACATCGAAGTCATCTCGGTCTTTGTTTTTCTTTTTCTTAGGCGTCGGAGTGACCGCCATTTTCTTTTTCTTTCCTTGTTGACGCCGCCACTCCTCGGAGTCATACTCCTCATCGGAATGAACGTCAACAACATCCTCTAAGTGTTGAGCCTGGTTAGTCGGACGACTTTCCTTCATAGACTCCAACCTTTGGATTCCATTCGGGTTAGACGTTTCAACCAATAGACCCTTGCCTTTCTCTTGCGCCATAGCCCGCGGTACTGAGATGCCATGTGGCGTTACGCTCGGATTAGCGGCCTGCGTATGGATGGTCACGGCTGGTGGCGCTTGTTGTTGTGCTATGAACCTCGTAAGCATGCTCTCCAAGGACGTAAAGTGCGCCTCAAGCGCGGCGAGGCCAGCAGCGGGCACGACACCGGGATGCGTCACGCCGGGCGTTCCGAGAAGACTCGGTTGAAGCGCCGGCACATGTTGTGGGTTGTTGTGTTGTTGGTTTGTGAGGCCCTGCTGGTTGGAATGCTCGTCACCTTCCATGCTACCGTCTCCTATCTCAACCATAGACATGAACAAGTCAAAAGTTCCAAAAACAACCAAGCAAAAGAAACGTCAAGATTTTGTAAGACTCACCACGCAAGTACCCTTAGTTTGCACGAAAAGTACTTGAAAGGAATAGGAGGCTAAGGATCTCGACGTTGCACAAGTAAGACACACACAAGAGCAAGAACACGCAAGACAAACACACAAGCAAGTAAGAAAAGAAAGAGAGAGGCGTCGGCTTGATGGAAGCCTTGACACGTAAGGGGGAGAGAGAAGTAGAAAATCTCGGCCTAAGAGGGAAGGCGAGATTGAGTTGTTAGAAGAATGGAAAGAATCAAAGATATGCAAGCAAAGAAAGATATGATATGATTTGAGAGAGAGAGAGTGGCCGAATATTTGTGAGATACTTGCCTTATTTTGGCTTGTGTATCTCACAATATCTTTTGAGATTTTTTTTAATTGGATAAAGATTGCCTTATTTTGGCTTTGCTTTACCGCGATATTTTTTTTTTTTTTTTTTTTATATATTTTCGGCAACTAACGAGATCTTTTGAGATATGATCTCCCAAGATTCTTGCTAAAAAAAATGAAAGATTGAGATAAGGCCAAATCGGACCAAATCTCGCACCAAGCAATCAATATGCACGACACACACAATCAATCGATTCAAACAAGACAAGATGAATGCAAGCAATGCTCGAAAACTCAATATGATGAACCGAAAACAAGTGCAAGTCGGCAAGGATATGGCTATATTTTTTTTTTGAATTTTCTCGAAACAAAAACGATGGTACTAGTGGATGTTGGTAGAGATGGAGGAAGCTAAAGATAATGGATGGAAAAAGAAAAAAAAATCGTGCAAAAAACGAGTAAATGAGTGAGAAAGACTTACGCAATCCTTGGCTCTGATGCCAGTTGATGTGAACCCCGTTAAGGATTCACGAGGGGATCTTGAACTTGGACTCGTAAATGGTCTTCTCACGTCGATTGGATAGGGTTTGAGACGAAATCGTCTAGACTAGGTAGGGAAGAAGTGAAAGGATTTAAGAAGGTGGCTTCGTTTGACGGAAACCGGAAGAGTATGGGATACGAGAAGAGAATTGGGATGACGCCTTTATGAAGTGTTCTGGAGAAATCTCGACAGCATAACATTAATCAAACAAAGCGTAAACAATAATGGAGGGGCGTGCCTCTTTTATAGAAGAGAGGGCACGCCTAACCCTAGCAAAACCCTAGCGGCATGGGGAGTGTAGGGGGATCCAAGCTTGCGGCCCAACCACTATCCCAAGCCCAAAATTCAAGACATAAATAGAAATACATAAGTAGCAATGTTTCGGAATGGAAATATGTCTAAAAATAGTAAGAAACATAAATGGTCACAGTGTCCTAGTCGCGAGTGTCACGACAAGGTCATGACAAGGCGTCGGCGCGCCAAGGGCATGTCGCGACATGGGTCGAGGCGCGACATGGCTTTGGCATCGACGTGGATGGTGCGCACCCGAACCTCGAGTGTCGAGGCCGAGGCGCACCAGAACCTCAAGTTCCCATGCCGGGGTGGCACGGTGCTCGGCCTGCGTGGCTGGCACGGCACCGAGAGTGAGGTTCTCGGTGCCGCGGTGCGTAGCGTCGGCCTAGAGTGTCGGCGCGCCTTCGATGAAGGAGACGCATCGGGTGAGGGGCGCGCCGGTGGCTGCGCCGTGGCTTGCGAGGACGCGCGCGATGGGGGACGCAGTGGCTCGAGCTATGGCACGAATCCTGGCTCGAGTAATGGGTCCGTCGGAGCGCACGTACATGTCTTCCTCTTCTTGGCTCGCCGTCATGGTGGAGCTCACATCACAACCGTTGCCCACTAAAGGCGCAAAACAAAACAAAGCAAGCGAAAAAGAAATGGCGAGGGCACCGCGCAAAAACACACGCCGCCCTCACCACCACCGTTTCGCCGCCGTGACACCGGTGCGAAACACCAGGCGACACATCGTCATCCCCCCTGAAACACGAAACGAAGAAAAAAAACAAAAAAAAGAAAATCAAAGGCATCGTACGGACGCCAGCGCCACCCTCACCCCCTCCGTTTCGCCACCGTGACACCGGCACGAAACGCCAGGGAGTGTCCGTCTCTCGTTGAGAACAAAAGGCGGCGAAAGAAAAGACGAAGAACATCGAAGACGAGAAAAATAGAGTCGAGCACTTACTTGCTTAGAATCGGCGTGGGAAAGGCGGTGGCGCAACTTGAGGGTGGCGGAAGGTCGTCGGTAACCGTCTCGAAAACTACTCACAGTGAACTGAAAAGACGAAGAAAGAGAGAGCGAAAATGTTGGAAAAGAAGATGAAGAGGAGGCGTGTGAGAGACGCTCTTATAAAGAGCAGGCTTGGGCCTCCCCTCGCTCCCGAAAGGCTCATTGGGCCTATCCCACTTGGACGGCCCATTAAGCAAAGTATAAAGAGCGGGCCCAGGATGCATCATCCGTACGAGCAAGAGAAAAGCCTATGTACGGGGCCTCTCAAGGAGAAAACCTCGCAAGATGACCTCCCAACCTCTAAAACCTCGCACCTCGCAAAATGTCCTCCCAACCTCGCACCTCGCAAATTGTCCTCCCAACCTCCAAAAAACCTCGTACCTCGCGATCCTAAGGAGCTTATGACCTGCGGTCCTCGGGGCGAGGTCCCTAGGCCATGGGGTTGTGATGATGTCCAAAATGGTAAAATAAGAAGTGGGGCCGGGGTACAAGGAATAAACGGACCCGACGGGACTCCCAAGGAGGATTATGGGGCCCACAACCGTACCCATCTTTTACTAAACAAAATTCCCATCCCCGCGAGGTCCTCTGAAACCTCGGAGCGAGGTTTGAACCTCGCCACCTACACTACTGACGCGCCCGCCCACCCGGACCACTCAGCTGGTGCCGTTTCCCCAAGCCAATCACCGACTGCCTCATCTCCGGACCAATCAGAAGCCCTGATCTCGGGCGTCCCACATCAGACAATGACCAAAACTCTACTCCTCAATTCTCTATAAATAGAGAAGAACCCCGTAGGTAGAGGGGGTCGAAAAACATCTCGAACTCAAGAACTATCTTGCTCGTTGAAGATCGACGCGATTGAAACATCATCAAAAGACCTCGCTATAGACAAGTGAAGTCCACAAAAAGACTTCAAGTCACATAGAGCTCTCATACACACTAAAGACCTTGCTACACAACCTCGCAAGCCATCTTCACCATACTCTCAGCTCGGCCTCGTGCCAGATCAATCAAGCGACACCTAGGTGATAGAATCGTGTAGCTTTTAGGAGATCTCAAACATTGTTAGATCGAGATCTCGAATACTCATAGGAGGTCTAGGGTGTGAATCTCGTTTGTTTGTAAGCGTCGTAGGCTTGTAACCTCGTTGTAAGAAAATCATAAATAAAGAAGCAAGTGTTTGCACAATCGAACATAATAACCTCGTTTCTTGTCTTTTAGCGAACGGTTTATTTCGGGTTTCATCACTATTGATGTGCATTGAGCCGCCATTGATATCCGCTTTTTAGGTAAGTTTTTAGTGTCTAGATAGATTATATTTGGTTAGTTTTTGTGTTAGAGTTTTAGGTTTTTGAGTCTTTTTGCCATAGTTTTCGTATTTCCTTGAGATTCGGAAACTACGCATCTTTTATGTCTTTTTGTAGGAGTTTTGGAGCTTGAAAGAAGAGTTTGGAGCATTGCAAGAGAAGATGGAGATTAAGTGCTCAAGTAAAGTCATTGAAGATCAAGTTTGAGCTTAGAAAGAGATAGATAATTTCGTTACAAGAACATAGGAAAAAGAATCGAGTCAAACGGAGTTGTAACGAATCTTCTACGCAAGTTTTACTCAAGCACGACCCAACCATAAATCATGCTCTCAGGCACGACCCTATCAGGGTCGTGCTAGACCCATGGAGATTACCAGCCCTCAGGACCGACCCTTGGAGGGTCGTGCACGACCCATTTGGGTCGATCATGGCGCCGACTCTCCCTTATTCCGAGATCTTTAGATATATTCTATCTTTATATTTTTGGAAGGTTGTTTTATTGTGTTTCCTAGTTTAATTAGGACTCCTTTTTCTCTATAAAAGGGGGATAAACTCTTTAGTTGAGGGGACTCTCTCGTTTTTATTATTCACTTTTGGATTTGGAGGAAGACTTGGAGAACAAGTTGGAGAAATTTGTAAGACCTCTTTATTTTAATTTGAATTTCGGTTTTAATTTGATCATGTCTTCTTCTTTCTTTTCAATGAGTGAGTAGTCTTCTTTTAGATTCTAGGGTTGGGTGAAAACCCAACACAATCATGCATGTCTAAATTTGAATTCATGACTTGAATGCTTGAAGATCATATCTATCTATCTTGTGCTTAATACCTTTGCGAAATTTGAATTCATTCCCTTTGTTTGTTCTCTTGCTTTTAGTAGTTTATCAACTATTCTCATTCCCGTGGACGAACCTGACTCCGCTATACTCAGCGGGGTCTTGAATATAAATTTATTTGTTCAACAAACCCTTCAACAGCCGTTAAACTTCATCGGGATGTGAAGTTCCAATTCACGCAAGATGAGATCAACCGTTTGAAAAAGCAAGTAAGTTACTTTAAATCTTCTTCATCTTGTCAAGAATGCGGGTCTTCCGCCCATATTACCTCCAATTGCACTAACTTGCGGCAAGTGCGAGCCGCCAAGGCTTATGAGGAGGCGAACTACATGAGAGGTTCCTATAGGAACCAAAACAATTATGCCGGGAGGAACAATGCTCAATCATCATGGGGCAAACCCAATTACGGACCTATGCAAGGAGGCCAACCTCCTCAACAAGAGCAACGTCCCCCTCCCTACCGTCCTCCGAGCTATCAAGAGCCACCATCATGGGTGCAAGGGCTGCAAGAAGGAATCAATGGAGTCAGAACGGGATCAATGGAGTACGAGCTGAGCTGAAAGGTGTTCATGCACGGTTGGGAGAATTTGAATCATGGAGAAAGAATGTCGATTCCCAACTAGGACAACTAGCTACTCAGATCCCGAGACCTCACGGACAACTTTCGGGCCGCCCCGAAGAGAATCCTAGAGGCCAAGCAAGCAATGGTGAAGTCCGAGCCATGAACCTAAGGAGTGGAAGGAGTTGCCCGATCCAACCAAGCACCAAGAGGAGGAACAAGCCTCAGGACCGACCCCCTTAGGGTCGTTCCTGAGGAGTCTATTAACTTAGAAGAAGAGGTGATCGACCCTCCAAGGGTTGAGCTCGACAACCCTTCGCCAGGTAAGTCTTCTAACCCTTCTCTTTCCATTCAATCTCCATCTAAAGTACTTCCTTTCCCTTCTAAGAAACCCAAAGACTCGACAAAAGGTAAGTTTAAGCGCTTTGTTAAGTTGCTTCAAGGCTTGAATCTTTTCCATTTCTTTCGCCGAGGCTTTAAATGAAATGCCTGCTTATACTAAATTCTTGAAGGAGATTTTATCTAGGAAGCGATCAATCTCAAAGCTGCATGATGAGGTCCATTCCATAAAGCTCCCTGAAAAACTCAGTGATCCAGGTAAGTTTGCAATTTCAATTGGTATTGGAACTCACCGTTTTAAAGCTCTATGTGATCTAGGTGCCAGTGCTAGTTTATTACCATTATCTATCTGGACCAAAGCTAACATGGGACCACTGGAACCCATCAATATGAGGCTATACATGGTGGACGAATCCTGTGTAAAGGCAACCGGAGTCGTTGAGGATGTCCCAATTAAAGTTGGAATTTTTTTGTCCCAAACGACTTCATTGTGCTAGACATGCCCGAGGACCCTGTGGTGCCAATCATTCTTGGACGACCATTCTTAGCCACCGTAGGGGCACGAGTTGATGTTAGAAAGGGGCTCCTCACATTCGATATTGGGGAGGAGAGGGTCGAGTTCCGTTTCAATCCCGATGTGAATGAGACCACTTCCATAAAGAGCGTTAACGAAGGGCCTACCGACCCTCCATGGGTCGGTAATGACCTTTTTCTAAGACCCGAAAGGAGCAAATTCAAGGAGGTCACGCCCACTAAGGAGCATACCGACCCCCCATGGTGGGTCGGAACCTACCATTCTCTGAAGAATCACAACGATGTGGGTGACATGCACGATACCGAGGCATTCCATGATCCTGTGGGGTCGATAACGACCCACATACCCTCGGTAACGACCCCTCTTCAGAATAACAAAGGTAAGTCTACTTGCTCTGATCTAATTGATTTTGGTCATGATCCTTACTTTCATCCTTCTTTTACAACTCCTACTATTGAGCATACTTTGAAAGAGTTGGAGCCTCCTTGGTTTTCGGATTCTTCTAACTCTAATGTAGGACTTCCAAGCATACTCGTGGATGATAGAGGACCGAATGTCCTAGAGAGAAGCTTTGAAGCTTTTTCATCTAAGTATGGAGTTTCCCATGATCCCCACACAACTGGATGGAGGCCACCCTGATCCGCCAAGGTAAGTCGTCAAGCTAATGACGTTAAAAATAACGCTTACGGGAGGCAACCCGGTCTTTAGATTAGATTTTTATTATGTTTTTGTTTTTTAGATTAGATTTTTCTAACCTTCTTTAGACTAGGATAGAATACATTTGTTTGGGATAAAAATTTTGTGGGATTTTTGCAGGGTCCTAAGCTTCAAAAACGGGCTCAAAAAGACGAGAAAAGACGACTTTACATGCGGTGCAACTTTGGGTATTTGTTCCACCTCCTCTCCAAGCTTCCAAGAGTTCTTTGTGAGTTTTCTTCTTCTTTTCTCTTTACTTTTTCATATCATTTTCATGCATGAGGACATTGCATGATTTAAGTATGGGGTAGGGGAAGAAGAAATCTCACATGTTGTACATAATTGAGTTTTTTTGTGTTGGCTTTGTTTGCTTGTTTGTTAGTTGTTTTGTTAAGAAAAAGCTTTGAAAAATGAATTTTTTTTTGAAAAATGTCAAAAAATCCAAAAATATTTGCTTCTTTGTTTTAGGATAGAAGAATGCTCCATCTTAGATGTCCTATGATGAGATCTAATTTTCATGCTTATCATATAATTCCTTTGGCATATTTGGATAGTATAGCCTAAGTCTTTAGAAATTGCTTTTGATTGTGAAAATTGACTTGTGATGAAATTGAGCATATGTGTTTTGAGTAGAAGTAGTTGCAATCCAACAAAATTTTTACCTAGTGAGGAATTTTGGCCTTATAGGGAAAACATCAAAAATCCCTTCTCTTTTTATTGTGTGATTTGCTCTCTTTGTGCATTTATCTCTTGTCATTGATATGGTTATCTATTTCTTGAAGCCGCTATGAGATCGATCATGCATGTTAATTATGATTAAGAACTTATTTTTCATAAGCCATTTTTTATCCTCTCTTTTACCTACCTTTACATTATCCTCTTTTTGAAGCCAAGTTGAGCCTTAAGCCTTTTATTTTTAGCTCCACAAAATTATTCCCTAGCCAAGATAAGCTTGACCCTATCTGGGGATTAGGACTTAGTATTGGTTATGATAATTTTGTTGAGTGAGATTGTTTGGTTCAATTGTGGGGTAATTATGGGTCGGGAAAAGTTTAAAAAAAATCTTGCAGTTTGTTATGTAAAAGGAGTTTGGTTCCCTGAATGCACTTGCAAAAAAAGAAAGAAAATCAGCCGATCTCCCATGAAAAAAAAATGAAATTTTAAAAAAGGGAGAAAAAGAAAGCAAAAAGATGAAAGTGAATAATGTGCATGAGCTAGATTTCCTTAAGTGTTTGTAAGCAAGATAAGTTGGGATTTAAAAGGGTTGATGAAATAAGTGAGTTTGAACATTATGTTTGAGTAAGTTTGGTATAAGTTCTTTTATGAGAGTTTTGGCAGTGTGTGAGTTTTTAGGAGTCTTTGATTCCCGGATTTTATTAGCACCACATAGCCAAAATATTTCCACGCCTTAATGTCTTTACCAAGCCCCATTACAACTCGGCCGAATGGAGTCTTCTATGAAGATTTCATTGAGCCTAAGTTCTTATGATGATTGATGTGTCTTGACTTCTCTAGGTAGATAGATTGGTGATATAAGTCTCAATGATAAAGTAGATGTTGCATAAAGATTGAGTTGGGAGTTGATACTAATAGCCTAAACACATGAGAGATGAGTGCTACACATTAAAATCCCTTGTGAGGTTGGATTGTGATTGCCTACGCTTGAGACTCATACATATGTGATGACGTTAAAATTACTTGTCTACTTTTTCACTTGTGTTTAAAATGTTTTGACAAAGGCTATGCTTGAAGATTGTGTTATTGGTCTTGATTTTGTATGATTATTGCTTGAGGACAAGCAAGTCTAACTATGGGGTATTTTGATATCCGCTTTTTAGGTAGGTTTTTAGTGTCTAGATAGATTAGATTTGGTTAGTTTTTGTGTTAGAGTTTTAGGTTTTTGAGTCTTTTTTCCATAGTTTTCGTATTTCCTTGAGATTCAGAAACTACGCATCTTTTATGTCTTTTTGTAGGAGTTTTGGAGCTTGAAAGAAGAGTTTGGAGCATTGCAAGAGAAGATGGAGATTAAGTGCTCAAGTAAAGTCATTGAAGATCAAGTTTGAGCTTAGAAAGAGATAGATAATTTCGTTACAAGAACATAGGAAAAAGAATCGAGTCAAACGGAGTTGTAACGAATCTTCTACGCAAGTTTTACTCAAGCACGACCCAACCATAAATCATGCTCTCAGGCACGACCCTAAGAGGGTCGTGCACGACCCTATCAAGGTCGTGCTAGACCCATGGAGATTACCAGCCCTCAGGACCGACCCTTGGAGGGTCGTGCACGACCCATTTGGGTCAATCATGGCGCCGACTCTCCCTTATTCCGAGATCTTTAGATATATTCTATCTTTATATTTTTGGAAGGTTGTTTTATTGTGTTTCCTAGTATAATTAGCACTCCTTTTTCTCTATAAAAGGGGGCTAAACTCTTTAGTTGAGGGGGCTCTCTCGTTTTTATTATTCGCTTTTGGATTTGGAGGAAGACTTGGAGAACAACTTGGAGAAATTTGTAAGACCTCTTTATTTTAATTTGAATTTCGGTTATAATTTGATCATGTCTTCTTCTTTCTTTTCAATGAGTGAGTAGTCTTCTTTTAGATTCTAGGGTTAGATCTAATAGGATTATTTGCGAAAGTTGATATTCCTAGGTTGAGGATAGATAGAAAGTTGTTTAATTTGCGACAGTTGATTGAATAACTTGAATTGTTTACGACAGTTGACTTTTCTATGATCATAATTGCATGATAGTTGTGAATTCTTGTTGAGAGCATGTGTGCTTGTTGTTGTGGTAGCCCTAGCCCTAGGATTGCCTTTTTATATTTGATTTAAACACATTAATCTCGATTCGATCTCGACCCCATAAGGTCGTGTTCGACCCTTAGCCCTTTGTTTGTTCTCTTGCTTTTCGTAGTTTATCAACTAATCTGTAGCACTATTCTCATTCCCGTGGACGAACCTGACTTCGCTATACTCAGCGGGGTCTTGAATATAAATTTATTTGTTCAAGAAACCCTTCAACAGCCGTTAAACGTCTTGTCCGTTATCTTGTCGGAACTGCATCTTTTTTTTTGCTGAAATGCTAATTCGATTAAGTATGAAGTAAAAACCCACAAGGGGTAGTACAAGCGGCTATACAAAAACTAGTAAGGAAGGCACATGCGCCAACCAAACCAAGCAACAAGCATATAAGGGTAAGCATGCAAGCCTCCCTAGCTATGCTTTACATCACAAAAGGCTACAAGATCTCCACCTCACAAGAGGGGTACAAGTCATAAAGTAGTCTAAAAACATGCGTAATAATCAAACGTGCCACTACTTCCCTCGGGATGGAGTTGTTGTCCAAGGCTCTTGCATTCCTTGCATGCCAAATGAAGTAGACCGCCACCGATAGAGCATAGGCGCGCGCCGCGGCGAGGCACGAGCGGCCACGGGCGCGCCTCTTGAGCCACTCCACCGTGCTTGCGATTGTGGTGCAAGCCGATGTCATGCCAAATCTAGCCCGCACCGCTCTCCAAATGTCCCGAGTGTATGGACAAGTGAAGAAGAGGTGCTCATGAGTCTCCAACTCCGCATCACAAAGTCTACAATGCGGCTCAATATCCATGAAAAAGAGGCGGTCATAGGTAGAGAGTCTACCTTTGATTGCTAGCCATAAAATGAAGGCATGCCGTGGGGTATTATGCTTTCTCCAAACTTGCTTGTACCATCCAACAACCTCTTGCTTTTTCCTTATGGCCTCATATGCCCGAGCCACTTTGAACTTGCCCTCTTGCACCCAACTTTTGAGTGTTTCCACAACCCCCTCTTCCCTTCCTTCAAGCCTCTCCACGACCTTTCTAGCTTGGAAGATTGCTTTTACCAAACCCGAATCCTTAGCACACGGGAACCAATCAAGTGGCTCGGCCACACCAAGGTGCGTTTGGTGGAACCATCGCACCCAAAGGCTATCTCGACGGTTGGAAATGTGCCATAGGTTCTTGATCATGAAGCTTTGGTTCCAAAATTCGAGGTTCCTAAGGCCCAACCCTCCTTCTTTTTGTGGCAAGCACACATCTTTCCATTTTACCCTCGGGCGGCTCCAAAGGAAATTACGGCATAGGGTGGTTAGGCTTGAGAGGACGGTGGTGAGGGTGGGTAGGATGGATAGCCAAAATCCCTCGCACCCTTGGAGGACCGAGGATATCAATTCCCGACGCCCGACAAAGGAGAGTCTTTTCTTGGCCCAAGAGTTTAGGTATCCCCCAATTTTGTCAAGAAGGAGTTTGTATTGGGCTACCCTAAGATCATATTGTGTAATGGGGATCCCTAGGTAACGGAATGGGAAAGAGCCAACTTTGAACCCGGTCTCATTAATTAAGGCAGCTCTTTCGCTTTCCGGCACGAAGGCTAGGAATATGGATGATTTTCCCACATTTACCGCTAACCCACTCATTCCCTCAAATTTTTTCAAGCACCCCATAAGGATTCTAACCAATTTCAAGTCCCCTCGGCAAAACAAGACCACATCATCGGCATAAATAAGGTGTGTAAGCCGCAACCCACTACAAGACTTGTGGAAATTAAACCCACCCCTTACCGTTTCTTTCTTTATCAACCGAGATAGGAATTCCATACAAATCACTAAGAGTAAGGGGGAGAGGGGGTCACCTTGACGGAGACCACGCTTGCCGGAGAAAAAATCATGGGTGCCTTTGTTGATTTTGATCGAGTAGCTAGCCGTTGTGACACACTCCATGACACACTCAATGAATTTTGGAGGCACGCTGAGGTGGTCTAGTGCAAAGCGTAGGAATTTCCAAGAGATTGTGTCATAGGCCTTGGCTAGGTCCACATTGAGAAAACACCTTCTTGTCTCCCTTCTAACCTCATATTTCCTCAAAAGTTGTTGGACAAGGAGGATATTGTCGGACATCAAACGACCCTCCACAAAAGCGCTTTGGGCAGGGTCTATGAGTGGGGCAAGACAAGTGGCTAGGCGAGAGGTCATGATTTTGGAGATCAATTTGTAGATCACATTGCAACAAGAGATAGGGCGGTAGTGTTCAACATGGGTAGGGTGGTCAATTTTTGGAATGAGGGAAATGATGGTGTGGTTGATTTGTCGGAGGAGCTTACCATTGGTGAAAAATTCTTTGATTGCCGCACAAAGCTCGACACCGGTGATGTCCCATGTGGCCTTGAAAAATTTGGCGGTGTAGCCATCGGGGCCCGGTGCTTTCTCATCTCCCATGGACCATAGGGCTTGCTTGATTTCTTTGTTCGAACTGGGCTAGTAAGCATAGAGGCATCCGGGGTCGAGACCCGTGCACCCCTTGCAAACGAATCCGAATCCGGCCCGGCTACACTCTTGTCACTTCCAAAAAGGCCCTTGAAAAAACCTCCAAACTCGGCCGCCACTTCGTCAATGGATGTGGTAGGCGCGCCTTGTGGCCGGCGCACCGAGGTGATGGTGGCGCGTCGGGCGTTGGCCTTCATGAGGCCATGGAAATATTTTGTGCACCGGTCACTTTTTATGAGATGCTTCGACTTTGCTTGTTGGCTAAGGAAGCTTGCCTCCGCATCCCCGAGCCTCTTCATTTCTTTCCCCGCTCTTTCCATCTCCATTCTTTTTTCCTCCGAGCTCGTGTCTAGCCTATACTCCTCAAGGGCTTTGGAGTATGCGAGGGTGGCCTCTCTTGCCCTTGCGAAGATATGGCTAAATTCGGCTTGGTTGAGCTTCCTCAATGGCTCTTTCAAATGTTTGAGGAGGTGGCATAGCCGGAATTGGTAGGTCCCTCTTTGATGAGTTTCCCACTTTTCCCGGACCAAGTCTTTGAAGCTTGGATGTTCCACCCACATATTGAAAAATTTGAAGCTTGTCTTTGCTCCTCCATGTGCCCTATCAAAACAAACAACACCCGGCTTGTGGTCCGAGAGGTGCCACTTGTCGGGGTAGTTAGTATGTAGAGTAAGATCACAATTATGCCAAGATTGATTTACCAAGACACGGTCAAGCTTGCTCCACACGGTTTGGTTGGTCCATGTGAAGTTGTTGTTGCTTGTGTATGGCGTTTCAACAAGACCCAACCGCCTACATGCTTTAACCATGTCTCAGCTTTCATACATAGTCACCGGCTTGCCATTGAATCTTTCATCTTCATTCATAACCATATTGAAGTCTCCCAACACCATCCAAGGGATGTCATGAGCTTCAAGGAGCTCCTCCACAAAAATCCAAATGGGCCTCCTAGCAACAATACTATGCAACCCATATATGAAGCACGCCCCATACACCACACCGGATGTCTTGCAAGTGACTCGACACCCGATTTGTTGCACGGAACAAGTGAGAATATCAACATCAACATGGCCCGGGTCCCAAAGGACAAGAATCCGGGCACGATCATCTAAATGAAAGTTACTCGTGTGGCTCCAACCCGGGGCCACACGGTTTATTATTTGGCTCAAGTCGTAGCCTTCACATTTAGTTTCGTAAATGCCACATACCTTGGCCTTAAACTCTTGGATCACCTCCCTTAAGCCAATTTGTTTCCGGGGATGGCAAAGCCACTTAATATTCCATGAAAGGACCGTCATAAGGACACATTGGCCCCCTTCCCTTGCTCGTTGTGCACCGAGCTCCTCGTTCTTATAGCTTGTAACGGTTTGTTGAATTTTGGCGAGGCTTGGAGTGCCAAGACATTCTCATTTTCAACCTTGCGTTCCTTCCTCCGAGCTCTCTTTTGTGCCGATTTGGACTTGGAAACTACAAACTCCTCTTTCTCCTTCGAGTCTCCACTTCTTCCACCCTCGGCTAAGTTGTCCGAGACTCCGTCATCATCCTCCACACTAGCCACCATCACCTCAAGCGACGCAACTCCGGAGGAAAGATCAAACTCATTGTCACTCTCATTCTCGGACTCACTTGGAATTGCTTCACTCTCACTCTCGGATGAAGGTTCCTCACTCATGGCACTCGATTTTGGTGAATGCGAGTTGCCTTCCTCTCCTAGTTTGTTTTTGCCTCTCACACTCTCAATTTGTTTCCCTTACCTTTGTTTTGGCTTTTATGATTCATTGTCAATGTGTTTCCCGTGTTTCCCCTCTCTCTCCGAGGTTGTCTTCCCCTTCGGTGCTTCGGTATACGGTATGACGCTGGTTCTAGGGGACATTGGACCCTTCCCGGTGGAGTCATTCGGTGGAGCACTCCCTTTGCCTTGCGCCCCCAAGGAGTCGCCATCCCCGACCGACTTCCCTTCTTTCTGAGCAATGCTCTTTGAGCCCTTGGGGTTACGCTTGGCCATTACACCTACGACATCTCTTTTATCAATGAAGGTGCAATCCTTTTTCTCATGCCCAAAGGAGCAACAAACATCACAATAGCATGGCTCATTTTCAATCAAACAAGTACAATCTAAGGAGACTCCATCATCAAAATCAAGACCTACCTCTCTCACAATCGGCGAGGCAAAGTTGATCTTCGTTAGGACTCGTGCATAGGCTCCACTCTTGCCTTCATAGGTGACCGGGTCCATGTAAAGTGGCTTTCCAATGTATGAGGCCACTCTCCCAAGCACGGGTGTCGTCCAATAATCTTTTGAGAGCCCATACAAGCGCACCCATAGAGGAATGGTGGCTATATCTTTCCTATCAAAGGCGAACTTATCGGGAATGTGTTTGAGTAGAAGGGGCTTGCCATGAATAAAGTATGGTCCTCCTTGAAGAACTTTGTCACAATCCTCCTCATTATCAAAATTGAAAATCATCTACCCTTCTTCCTCTCTATATCTTGATTTCACACCCCATTGTTTCCTCATCTCATTGATCAAGAAATTCCCCGGATAGAAGCCAACATATTGGCCAAGCAAGGACCACCCCCACACTTGTTGTTTTGACATGGCTTCGGAACATTTAATTTGGGCACGGCTTGTGGTTGGTGGAATATAATCAAGTTTGCCTCCTAGCTCGGAGTTCATGAAATTTTTCTTTGGTTGGTTCGAACCGGGATGATGGGAAGGCGCGCCACGGCTTGGGCATAGGAGCGAGGCGCCGATGCGCTCGTGCCAACGTGGCCCGAGGTTGGCGTGGGGATCAGGTTGGCTAAGGCATGGCGTTTGGAGCGCGCCGAGGTGGGGTGGGGTTTTGATTGTGGCGCGGGGGGAATGGGCGCGCGCTTGGCGGGGTTTGCAAGGATCCTTGGCGTGGTAAGAGAGGGCGCGCCCGGTACACTAGCCGTTGGGTTTTTTGAATGGGCAACTTTTGAATTTTTTGTGTTGGTAGGTGGGGCCAAGGTAGTGTGGGAGTTTGTGGGTAAAGGAGTGTATTTTAGGGCAAGAAGTTGGTGGGTGGCGGCTGATTTGGAGGTAGGTAGATCACATGGGGCTACAAGAGAGTCTTTACCCGAAATGGGGGGAACAAGAGCATGCCATGAGGAAAAAGAAGGAGTTGACCTTACTCGTTTTAGTGTGCTTCCAACATTGGTCCCCAATGCACTTTTGGAAGCTTGAACATGTGACACTTCCTTGTCTCCTTTCTCCTTGGGAGCCAAGCTAGGGTTTTGGGGCGCCGCCATGGGCAAGGCAAGCACCTCGCCGACGGTAAGATCCGGTGCCGGCGCCGGTGGCTTAGGTGGTGCCAACAACATCTCCGAGAGCTCCTCTTCATTCTCGGAAAGCTCATTTCTTCCATGGACCGCTACTTCCAAGTCATCGGCTTCATCTTTATCATTTTGAGCATCAAAATCCTCATCTTGTTCAAGTTCCAAGCTACTTTCTTGCTCTTTCATGGTGGCCTTTGAGATCCGACTTGGAACCACCTCTTTTTCCTTCCTCAATGCTTGTTCTTTGTTGCTAGCTATCTTCACATCATTCTTCATCATTTCCTTGGACGAGATTGTCTTGTTTTTGGGAGCCACTTCATCTTTTGGATTGTTGGAGCTTGCGTTTTCCTTCAACTTTGAAAGGTCGGTTGGGTGTTTTCTTCCCATGGCCAAGAATGGCCAAAGGAGGCGGTGCTAGGCCAAAGGTGGGTTGTTGGTGATGTGGGCTGGTGGGGGGAGGGTTGTTTGAGCAAGGGCCACGTGAGGTGTGCCCTTGCCGGCGCTAGAACGCCGGTGAAGGAGAGGGTAAGAAATCGGTTTTGGTGGGGGAAGGAGGAGAGAGGAGAGAGTTTCTCTCTCTAAGGAAAACGCACTACTACTGAGAGCTCTTTCTTGGAACTGCATCTTTTGGCATTACTATTCGGCGTCACTCACCGCTCTCTCTTCATGCATTTTCGGATGCTGACTGGGTGACTGGCTGAAAGTCGTTGATGCCAAATCAAAAATAATTCCCTAGTTACTCAACTAGTATAGCCAGTAAGTCGGGGTCGAACCCAAGAGACACTTGTATCCTAAGTCTTATTATTATCAACTCAAATAAATAACAAAGGGGGGATTTTTGAATTAAAACTAAAACTAAGAATTGAAACAAACAAAGCAAAAGTTGGATTTTTTATCAATTAGGGAAAACAATCCTATTCAAGTATCCACTTTTCTTCCTCAAGTTATTGATCACAAATTCAAACAAATTATTCCTTTGGTTATTCCTATCCTGATCAGAATTATAACATGACAACGAGACATGCAAACTTAATATCCAAACAATTCATGAAACGATCATAAATAATAGGGATATTAGCAATGAGAACAAGGATAAACAGGATACATGCAATTGAATTCCAACGAGTCAAACAATTAACATGCATTCAAATCTCTTTCTCAATTGTTTTAGTCCAACGAGTCCTAAATCAATTGAGTTTCTACAAAGATTAGGCTTTGCTACGAGAAAACCTAGATCTAGCAATAGATAATATTAATTCCAATAAGTTAGCTAGGCCTGAAAGAATCAATACAATCGATAATAATTATGCACAAGAGAGTTGAAATAATCTGTAGAAATAAACCCTGAATAGACGAATCTCACAACAACTTGAGTCTGAAAAAGCTTCAACTTGAATAAGATTTACGGAGTTTAGTTCTCCATAAGAGAGAAAATACAAAGTCTAAAATTATGGAAACTAGGTCTAAGAGAGAATACAAAACAAAGCTCCAAAACTAGGTCTAAATAGTCGAACAACTAAGCGTACAAAAAATAAAAATCGGAAATAAATAAAGATATGAAGATAGAGCAATCGCTGTCTCGGATTTTTGCTGACGTGAACCTCCGCGGGCGCGGTGAACACTCTCCGCGATTGCGGACCTGATCGTGACAAAATTCCAGCGGTGTTTTCGAAAGATGTTTTGACCACTTTAGAGTGGTAATTTCGACTCGGAGTAAAAATATGAATTGTAGCTCTTCGAGTTAGCTTTACAATAATAACAAAATCATCTTCATCTGACCACCGTATCTCCCGAAATAAGCGTTAGAAGAAAGTGTTGTCGAAAGAACAACTTCAATAGATGGTCCGGATTTAAGCATTCTTTTCCACAACCTCTTGGGCCTTAATGATCATCAGAAATGGCTTGAATATCCTTGGAAAAGACACTTGAATATCTCCAATCTTGAATTCTTCAACTTAACCAATCCTTACTCCTCAAAACGACCTAAAAACACGAAAACACAAGAGTAGACACCGAAATGCAAAAACTACAAAAACTAAGCAAAATGCAGGCAACTACCTACGATTTAAACAGAAATATGTCGTAAAACTAACACCTAAATGCATGCTATCAAATTCCCCCATACTTAAACTTTTCTTGTCCGCAAGCAAGAAATAGATTTAACACCCCATGAACAAGCAATTCATGCATCCACTTTGATAAATGCTTAAGCAAGAATAACAAGAGACACGATTCAACATTTGACATCATAGCATGTATTTTGGCATCCAAATAGATCAAGTAAACACATTCATTCTAAACCTCACTAGGATTTTGTGTTTTTACTCTCACTCATGTGTTTAAAGGTATATATGTGTTTCGCTCAAACTCAACTTTGAAAGCCTGGCTACCATAGGCTTGCATTAGTGTTCTAATTCTCCACCGCTAAAGACTTTGCATACAACAAAAATCATGAGGTCTTTTGAGGGTTGTAATGGGGCCAACGTAATAAGAATTTGGTAGGGAATCATTTGGTCTTGTGGTGCTAAATCCGGGAATCAAGACTTAACTCAATCCTAAATCAACACCAAACTTGAATTCTTCTTTTTCTTTCCCAACTCGTACTCTCTTAACTCCATTTGATCTTTTTTTTTCACTTTCATTCTCTTTTTTTTTCTTCTTGTTGCTTTAACTCTCATATAATTTTTCTTTTCAATCAATTGAAGACTTCAACTTTAAAGCTCATTGTTTTTCTTTTCACCCTCATTTTCAAATTCAAATATTCATTCACCAATTACTCTTTCAACTCCCACATACTTGGATCACAACCACAAAACAAATCAAGTAAAAATATAATTCCCGAATGGGTCAAGGTTATATAAGGCTCTGGATTTATTTTGTGGAGCTTCCAAAAATAAGGCTATTAAGGCTTAGAAAGGGGCTTCAAAAGAAGGAATATATGTAAGGGTGGATAAGGAAATAATAGCCTAATAAAACAATGCCTCAATCATATTAATGTCATACACAAAAGTCATGAATGCAGCCTTGAAAAAGATATTTAAATGCAAGTTCTAGAGGAAGCAATCAAAGTGAGAACACACAATGAAAAAGAGGACTCATAGATGCATAGTCCTAGAAAGGCCAAAAAAATAATCTCACAAGGTAAATTTTGCCTAGAACTTCTATGTAACTTAGATCTCAAGGATATACATGCTCAATCAAATAATCAAACATGCTCTTAAAGAAATAAAGTAATAAACATTATCAAGTTTCAAGCAATCCAAGCAAGTTAAGAGGCAAAAATCATCATTAAATATATTAGAGGACAAGTGGTTCCTTTGCTTAGGGAAATATGACAAACCTAAAATGCATGATATTTTTTTTTTTAATTTTTCTGTTTTTTTTTGTTTTTTTATGCAATTATGAATGCAAAAAGTTAAACATGCTTTGCAGGAATTTAAACTATATGCAATGCAAAACTATACTAGCATGTAAATGTTCCCCTCCCCCATGCTTAAACAATACATTGTCCCCAATGTATAAAATAAAAGAGAAAGGAAGAGAGAACACTCACAAAGTCATCTACTCTTTTGAATATAGAAGAGGTTCAAAGTGGCAACAGTTTGGTGGAGAGGACACAAGATAGATGGAGAGCAATGAATTTACAAGATTAGACATTGTCAATGCCCTTAATAACCTGTCAAAAGCCTTGGAACACATCTCACAAAAACATAAGTAGCACAAGGATAAATTCAAATTGAATAATAACCCATTTAAAAATCGCTTCGACTTATCAAACTTGTGAGACCAATTTTCATGAGATGGCATATGCTCAAACAAATTCAACACAAGTGGTGATGTTAGAAAATACTTACAGTATGGGTCAAAGAACTCATCAACATTACCACTTTTACCAAAGATGAACTCCATGTAATCTCTAGCACCAATCTTAGGCTCACTTGGTTAAATGGGCTTCATAGTGTCCTTGAGTGCCTCGGTATATAGGAGAATTGACTTTTGAGAGTCAAGAGGAGGAAAGTCGAGCCATAAGTCATTGCTAGCTTCTGAAGTGTAATCGTGATCGCGGGAGTCAAATCCGCGGTCGCGGACGGTGGTCATCGCTATGGTCACCGCGGGCGCGGAATCATCTTTCAGAATTTCCGAGTTTTTAGTTCGCGGGTCTTCAAATATCTCCACGTCTTTGTTCAGCTCTTTTCCACTCCTCAATGTAATGGTACTCACATTCTCCATCGGGTTTATCGGTTCAGAAGGCAAACTCCCAGAGTCTCTTGCTTCCAGTCTATTCACAACAGTGACCATTTGACTGATCTGAGTCTCTATGTTCTTGATACTAGCTTGAGTGCACTGGATACTAGTCTGAGTGTTCTGTTCCAACCGGTCTACTACTTTAGTAAGCCTTGCAAACATCTCCTCAACATTGAAAGAGGAGTTCTCAACTGGATGGAGCATAGGTGGATGTTGTTCAACCTGCTCACACTGATAGCTCATGTAGCAAAAGAAATCCCAACACTCTTCTGGTACCATACACCATAGCCTATAATTGCTCATGTACTCATCCAACTGTAGAGTCTCAGAATTCATCCCATCTAGGATGCACTGACATAATTCCTTCTCACAAGGGTGATAGCCCCAAACACCAAGTGTATGAAAATATTGTTCCACTCTAGATAAATATACATGAAATTGTTCATCCTGTAGTTGTCTACATTCAAACATAGCCATTGATTAGTAGAACAGGTGTGGACCGTAAGATAGGTCCACACAAGATTTGATAAAAATAAAAACCTACAATTAAACAAAGTGTCCCCGGCAACGGCGCCAAAATTTGACTGGCTGAAAGTCGTTGATGCCAAATCAAAAATAATTCCCTAGTTACTCAACTAGTATAGTCAGTAAGTCGGGGTCGAACCCAAGAGACACTTGTATTTTAAGTCTTATTATTATCAACTCAAAGAAATAACAAAGGGGGGATTTTGGAATTAAAACTAAAACTAAGAATTGAAACAAACAAAGCAAAAGGTTGGATTTTTTATCAATTAGGGAAAACAATCCTATTCAAGTATCCACTTTTCTTCCTCAAGTTATTGATCATAGATTCAAACAAATTATTCCTTTGGTTATTCCTATCCTGATCAGAATTATAACATGGCAACGATACATGCAAACTTAATATCCAAACAATTCATGAAACGATCATAAATAATAGGGATATTAGCAATGAGAACAAGGATAAACAGGATACATGCAATTGAATTCCAACGAGTCAAACAATTAACATGCATTCAAATCTCTTTCTCAATTGTTTTAGTCCAACGAGTCCTAAATCAATTGAGTTGCTACAAAGATTAGGCTTTGCTACGAGAAAACCTAGATCTAGCAATAGATAATATTAATTCCAATAAGTTAGCTAGGCCTGAAAGAATCAATACAATCGATAATAATTATGCACAAGAGAATTGAAATAACCTGTAGAAATAAACCTGAATAGACGAATCTCACAACAACTTGATTCTGAAAAAGCTTCAACTTGAATAAGATTTAGGGAGTTTAGTTCTCCATAAGAGAGAAAATACAAAGTCTAAAATTATGGAAACTAGGTCTAAGAGAGAATACAAAACAAAGCTCCAAAACTAGGTCTAAATAGTCGAACAACTAAGCGTACAAAATAAAATAAAAATCGGAAATAAATAAAGATATAAAGATAGAGCAATCGCCGCCTCAGATTTTTGCTGACTTGGACCTCCGCGGGCACGGTGAACACTCTCCGCGATCGCGGACCTGATCATGACAGAATTCCAACGGTGTTTTCAGAAGATGTTTTAACCACTCTAGAGTGGTAATTTCGACTCGGAGTAAAAATATGAATTGTTTCTCTTCGATTTAGATTTACAATGATAACAAATTCATCTTCATCCGACCACCGTAGCTCCCGAAATAAGCGTTACAAGAAAGTGGTGTCGAAACAACAACTTCAATAGATGGTCTGGATTTAAGCATTCTTTTCCACAACCTCTTGGGCCTTAATGATCATCAGAAATGGCTTGAATATCCTTGGAAAAGACACTTGAATATCTCCAATCTTGAATCCTTTAACTTAACCAATCCTCACTCCTCAAAACGACCTAAAAACACGAAAACAAAAGAGTAGACACCGAAATGCAAAAACTACAAAAACTAAGCAAAATGCATGCAACTACCTACGATTTTAACAGAAATATGTCCTAAAACTAACACCTAAATGCATGCTATCACTGGGCAGGTGACCGGTCTGACCACTCAATTGGTGCCTACATTGTCTACCTTGGTCAAAACCCAATCTCTTGGAGCTCTAGGAAGCAACGCACCATTGCTCGGTCCTCTATCGAGGCTGAGTATCGAGTTGTTGCCTCAACTGCAGCTGAAATGTTGTAGCTTTGTAATCTCCTCCATGAGATTGGTCTTGGTCTACCACATTCTCCTACCATCTATTGTGATAATGTCGGAGTTACCTACTTGGCGGCCTACACTGTCTTTCACTCTCGAATGAAGCATCTAACGCTTGATTATATATCATTTTATTCGTGAGTTAGTTCAGTCCCGGTAGCTCACCGTCTTCCATGTTAACGACGATGATCAACTCGCCGATGCGCTCACAAAGCCTCTCGCTAAATCCCGGTTCAGTATGTTGTTGTACATCCAAGATCGGACTCTCGTCACCGGCCGTCCGTCTTGCGGGGGAATGTTAAGGAAACAATCTTTATATTATTTTGAGATTATATTGTTAGGATAATATGTATCTTTTGTTTCTATCTTAGGAGATCTTTTACTTGTATAGCTAGGACATCGATCTCCTGTATATTGTAATGGTTGTTATTCAATACCTGTATATTGTTGGAGAAAACCCTAGACTCTTTCTACTGTAGGGCCTGCAAGGAGTTACACCGGAACAATCCGTTACTCCAGTTTACAAGAAACCCCGCTTAAGCTTGACTCTCCAACAACAAACAACAGATCAAAGCAAAACACAACAGCGGAAGCAAGATCTAAGCAGAAATCAGAGAACCTGGCTTTGATACCACTTTGATATGATTCAAACCCTCAAACAACTCAAGAACAGAAGTAAACAAGCAAGAATAGCAGAAAACAGTAAAGAACACGAGATCTTGTTTACGCGGTTCGAGCAAGCTCTACATCCGCGAAGCCTTAGTGAGGAGACTCGTCTCAAATCCACTATCCAAAGATTAAGTTCAAGAGAGGTTATAATCGTACACACAGCAAGGCAAAGAATACTCAGAAACAAGGAACTACAAGGAGATCTAGAGAAGAAGAGAAGATTTAGGGTTTCGACCCCCTGAAAGGCTACACAAAGCTTCTGGATGAAGCTTTAGGAAGATGCCCTCGCAGATCTCAACGAGCAAGGATCGTCGCCTTCAACTCCGACCTTGAACTCCACCGCTTGGCCTCACCGGAGATCTCCTTCTCCAACTTCGCTCTCTCTCTCTCTCTCTCTCTCTCTCTCTCTCTCTCTTTCTATCTCTCTCTTTCTAAGAACTCTCTCGAAGCGCCGCTAGCTCTAGGGTTGCGAATGAGCTCGCGAGACAAGCTAGCGAGTATATATAGAGGCTTGAGCTCCAAACGCTGCGTTTCAATTAAAGCAGAAGCGAGCTCGAGCTTGTTGGGCCACTAGCTGGATTTTGAGCCTCTTCAATATCCGGAGACGAACACGGTCCAAGTTATCCAGCCCATTAGTAAGCCTCAACCGATCCAGCCTCCAAACCGGTAAACCGGGGTGGCTTTTCTTGATCCGGTTCACGAATAAATAAGACTCGAACCTATGTTATAAACTCGGTTCCTGAACCTATACATTCTCTACCATTTAACTATGTATACATTCCTCTACCAATCTCTAGTCACTTATACTTATATACATGACTTACATAATTCCTAACATATGCCCTCTTAAGTCACGTATAGAAGTTAAGAGGAACTATCAAAATGAATAGTGTGGATTTAAAACGAGTTTCCCTTCTTCATTGACTCAAGGCCACATCTCAAGTGACATCATCGATGTGGAGTTCCTTCCTGCAAAAGACAAATTTGTTAGTGGGAACAATTTTAGTCCCAAAGTCAGCAGGATTGGTTTCACCAGGTATTTTCTTCACGGTTATTTCCTGGTCCTCCACTTTTTGTCTTATGTAATGGTATCAAACATCAATATGTTTGGTTTTTTGATGGTAGACAGGGTCCTTGCAAAGGTACAAGGCACTCTGGCTATCCATATAAAGTGTAGGCAAGTAAGACTTGCCCTCTATCTCATGCAAGATGCCCCGTAACCAAGTAGCTTCTTTCGAAGCCTCAGTAGATGCTATATACTCTGCCTCGGTTGAGGAGAGTGCAACTATGGACTGTTTTTGGGATTTCCAAGAAACACAGTTTCCTGCCCAACAGTAGAAATATGCAGTTGTTGATTTTCTATTGTCCTTGTTGTTGGCAAAGTCCGAGTCCACATAACCACACAAGGTGGTCCTTGGACTATGCTCAGCATACACTAACCCTGTATTAATAGTCCCTGTTTCATATTTGAGCAGGTATTTCATGCCTGCCCAGTGTTTTTCTCCAGGATTGCTCATATATCTACTTAATACACTTATGGCAAATGCTAAATCTGGCCTAGTGCAAATCATAGAATACATGATTGATCATACAACAACATCATAGGGGATATTCTCCATTTTCTTCTTGTCTTCAGAGGTAGTAGGACAATCCCTTTTGCTTAGCTCCAAGTGCCCTCCTAGAGGTATTGGAGATGGTTTTGCATTCTTCATTGCAAACCTGTCAACAACTTTCAGCAGGTAGTCACTTTGAGACAAATAGATAGTTTTCTTAGCACGATTTCTAATTATATTAACACCCAAGATTTTCTTAGCAGTGCCTAAGTCCTTCATGTCAAAGTGTTTTTGCAAGTCATGTTTGACACCAGAAATAATAACTCTAGAGTTACAGATTAACAAGATGTCATCAACATACAAGAGCACATATAAAGGAGACTTAGTTTTAACACCTTTAAAATACAAGCAAGTGTCATAGCTGCTCCTAGAGAAACCAAGGGATATCATGCAAGAATCAAACTTCCTATTCCATTGTCTAGGTGACTGTTTTAAGCCATATATGGATTTCTTAAGCATGCAAGCATAATCAGGATGATTTTTATCTATAAAACCTTTAGGTTGTCTCATGTATATAGTTTCATCCAGATCACCATGAAGGAAAGCAGTCTTAACATCCATCTGTTCTAGTTCCCAATCATACACAGCAGTCATAGCAAGTAATAGGCGCATGGTTTTATATTTAACAACAGGTGCAAAGATGTCATTATAATCTACACCTTCCTTTTGAGTAAAACCCTTAGCAACCAGTCTAGCTTTAAACCTAGGAGGATCAGTTTTACTAACTCCATCTTTAAGCTTATATATCCACTTGCAATCAATTAACCTAGCTTTTTCAAGTTTGGGAACTAAGACCCAGGTATTGTTAACTATCATAGACTGAATCTCTTCATGCATAGCTTTTATCCACTTAGCTCCTTTACACCTAATAGCTTGTTCATAAGTCTCAGGTGTAAAGTTTTTAATCAACTCAGAGACAATGAAAGCAAATTCAACAATTTTGTCAAAGGACTTTAACAAATTCACCTCAAACCTTCTGTTTGGGATTCTAATCCTAGGCTCCCTATCCCTAGTCAACTGATAATCAGCAAGATCATGTTCTGGCATGAGAGCTTGCTTAGAGACTGAGGAGGCTTGAGAGGTAGAAGGAGAAGAATCAGAAGAAGGGGATGAGGAGGAAGAAGAAGAATTAGAAACTGAAACTGAATTAGAGTTAGAGTTACTTATCTCTCCCCCTCCAAATTGGTGAGTTTGATTTCCTTGATCTTGAACATTTTGTTCTTCATTTTGCTCTTCATTTTCAATGTTTCTTTGATCAGCTTCCATGCCCTCTTCATTGACAATTTGGTGTAAAGAGGATGTTGAAGCAGAATAATGTCCTATATCAAACTCCTCTTCATCATTGTGTGGGAGTTGATCATTATTGAAGAAGTTCCCATGATGAGATAATGGTGATGTGTTTTGTTGCTCTTCAGATATGGTTCCTGTGGACTCAACAGTGGACCCAGTTAGTTTATTTTTAAAATAAAACTCCTTTTCATTAAATATAACAGACCTGGATGTTATCACTTTATAACTTCCCAGTTGTATGAGCAAGATTTTATACCCTTTTACCCCCGGGGGGTAACCTAGCATCACATCTTTTAAAGCCCTTGGTTGCAATTTGCCCTGTGAGACCTGGGCGAATGCAATGCATCCAAAAGGCTTAAGGTGTGACAGGCTGGGTTTCTTACCTGTCCACATCTCTTGTGGGGTTTTGAACCCTATCACAAAAGATGGGGATCTATTGACAAGGTAGGTTGTTGTCATTACAGCTTCACCCCATAAGGAGCTTTTCATGCCTGCACTTATCAACATACAGCTTGCCTTTTCTAGTAGAGTTCTATTCATTCTTTCTGCAGTCCCATTCTGTTGTGGAGTACCAGGGACAGTTAAATGTCTCCTAATACCCTCATTCCTGCAAAACTCATCAAACAAGTTATTATAGAACTCTAGTCCATTATCAGTCTTTAGGCATTTCAATTTAAGATCAGTTTGTGATTCAACCATATTTTTCCAAGTTTTAAAGTTAATGAAAGCTTCATCCTTGGATTTTAGTAAATAAACCCATACTTTTCTTGAATAGTGGTCTATGAGTGACAAAAAATATTTTCTGCCACCTATAGTGTCCACCTGTGCAGGTCCCCATAAGTTTGAATGTACATATTCAAGGGGTTTGGAAGCAGTATAGGTTGATTTGCTAAATACATGTGCAGTTTTCTTTCCAAGCACACAGTTTTCACAAAAGTCTATATTGCAAGGATTCACATCAATCATAGCATGTTTATGCAAATGCATGAGACCCTTGTTGCCTATGTGACCTAACATAGCATGCCAGAGTTTTGTATGTTCTATTTTGTCAGGATTAAGTATCCCCTTGGAGACATTAAGTTCAGGAGATCCAATGACATGATATAGACATCCTTTCTTAATGCTCCTAATAAGGATTGTTCCATTCCTGAAAACATCCCTTATTCCATTTTGGGTTATAATTTGACAATGTAGATCATCAAACACTGACTCAGACAACAGGTTTCTTCTCAAGTTTGGAACCCATCTAACCTTTTGCAGAATCCTAATCTTACCATCATGCATTCTGATGGGTACATTTCCTATACCTTTGATAGGTAAAGCTGTATGATCTCCTAACATGACAATGCCATCATCACATAAAGACAGAGAATCAAAGACACTCCTATTTGGAGTAGCATGCATTGTACAACCAGAGTCAAGAATCCATTCATGCTCAAAGGTAGGAGAGGCAACAACAAGAAGCTCATGAGAATATGTAGGAAAGTCATGATAAGATTCAAACACATTTGAAGCACCATTATTATCATGCATTTTATTTTTCTCATCCTTTTTCTTCTTAGTGCAGTCATTGGAATAGTGACCAACTATACCACAGTAATAGCACTTAACTTTAGACATGTCTTTCTTGTCATTATTGCTAGACTCTCCTTGTTTATAGTTCTTCTTCTTATTTTTCTTGAATTTCCCTTTTCCCTTAGCCATCATTACTTCATTTTTAGTCTCAGTTTTCTCAGATGTCTTAGAGCTACCACCCTTAATCTTGAAAAATTTCAAAGAATCATTCTTCTGAATAATAAACTCAAACAACCTAGCAGCAGCCATACCATCACGACCAAACTGACAGACATCTTTCAACACATCAAACTGAGCAAGTAGGGAATTCATTAGAAGCATGAACCGATGAGAGTCTTTAATTTTATCATCACATCTTTCTAGGTCTTGAATTATTCTAAGAAACCTATCAAGATTTTCTTCTATAGTCTGACTGGTGTCCATTTTAAAACTGAACAACTTAGACAGAAGAGAGATAAGACACGGAAGAGATTTGGAAAGGTATTTCTCATCTAAAGCATCCCATAGAGGTTTAGGAAGAGTAATACTTACAACCTGCTTGGCTACCTCATCGGATAGCCTAAGCATAATTTCTGCGTGTGCTAGTTCTTGGGCTTGCTTTTTCTGGAACTCAGTAGTAGTAGCTTCCCAAGTGTCTGTGACAACATGCCACAGTTTTTCCTTAGTGAGGATAGCCTTCATCTTCACTTTCCACATAGCATAGTCAGAATGTCCATCGTAGGGCTTGATTTTGTAAGCATCTCCCATGATTGTACCTAATACAATCAAGAAGTTAGTCTTAACTTCAAGAAAGGGAAAACAGAATCTAGATCTTAGTAACAACAAAAACAAGATCCAAGCAAGTCAAGATATAAACCTAGACTCTAATGTAGGACCCGACAGAGGGAAGTAATCGACACAAGTCGAAACCCAATCTATCAAGGTTCCCCTGCTTCTCCAAGTAATTGCTTACTTGAATTACAGTGACTGAAAACCCAAAGAATCAAGCAAAAATACACAAAAAATAGAAGAGAAAACCCTAGACTCTTTCTACTGTAGGGCCTGCAAGGAGTTACACTGGAACAATCTGTTACTCCAGTTTACAAGAAACCCCGCTTAAGCTTGACTCTCCAACAACAAACAACATATAAAAGCAAAACACAACAGCGGAAGCAAGATCTAAGCTGAAATCAGAGAACCTGGCTCTGATACCACTTTGATATGATTCGAACCCTCAAAGGACTCAAGAACAGAAGTAAACAAGCAAGAATAGCAGAAAACAGTAAAGAACACGAGATCTTGTTTACGCGGTTCGAGCAAGCTCTACATCCGCGGAGCCTCAGTGAGGAGACTCGTCTCAAATCCACTATCCAAAGATTAAGTTCAAGAGAGGTTACAATCTTACACACAGCAAGGCAAAGAATACTCAGAAACAAGGAACTACAAGGAGATCTAGAGAAGAAGAGAAGATTTAGGGTTTTGGCCTCCTGAAAGGCTACACAAAGCTTCTGGATGAGGCTTTAGGAAGATGCCACCGCAAATCTCAACGAGCAAGGATCGTCGCCTTCAACTCCGACCTTGAATTCCACCGCTTGGCCTCACCGGAGATCTCCTTCTCCGACTTCGCTCTCTCTCTCTCTCTTTCTGAGAACTCTCTCGAAGCGCCGCTAGCTCTAGGGTTGTGAATGAGCTCGCGAGACAAGCTAGCGAGTATATATAGAGGCTTGAGCTCCAAACATTGCGTTTCAATTAAAGAAGAAGCGAGCTCGAGCTTGTTGGGCCACTAGCTGGATTTTGGGCCTCTTCAATATCCGGAGACGAACACGGTCCAAGTCATCCAGCCCATTAGTAAGCCTCGACCGATTCAGCCTCCAAACCGGTAAACCGGGGTGGCTTTTCTCGATCCGGTTCACTAATAAATAAGACTCGAACCTATGTTCTAAACCCGGTTCCTGAACCTATACATTCTCTACCATTTAACTATGTATACATTGCTCTACCAATCTCTATGTCACTTATACTTATATACATGACTTACATAATTGCTAACCTATTTCCTACACTATCCACTTTCTTACCAATAATTTGAGCCATTAATGTACCAAGGATTGTCTTATACAACTCCTTCAGATTAGGAATTTCAATTTATCTATATGGGTATTTAATTTTTTGTTTCATATTTTGGATGTGTGAAACGTTTTCCAACTTTCAATTTTCATCTAGCCGTGTGAACTAAAAAACTCCAAGATTGGCATCAAAATAAAAGAAGAAACAGATCGAAGAGAGACGAAGAGAGACGGGCAGAGAGAATGAATTTGACATCTCTATAAATTAAAGCTAGCTAGTCAATAACCAAGTTCATTTCATCCGTCCTATGAAACTGAAAGGACCCTAATTAGAAATTGAGTACGCGGATTCAAAACAGGTTTGATTTTTAGACAATCAAATCCCAACTTCCATACAGGACTTAAAACCAACAAGGTGAAGTAATGCTAAAAATGGAGTTTGATTATTGATGGATGGTCCTATCTAACCGTAGAACATGTTTAGAGGCTTTCTTTCACACCCCAAAAATGGCCAATTTGATTATGGTACCTCACATTTTCAAGTGATTGAAACAATTAGAGGCTTTCTTTCAAGTTTAGATGCATGAGCAATGAATGTTCGATTGCTAGTAGTAGTACGTCGTGGTCCCCCGGTAAATACCAATTAAGCTCATCGCATGGAATATTTATACGCGTAGGGTTTATCAACATTAATATTATAATAATTATCGTAAAAAACATGCAATACAAATAACTTTTGAGGAAACTAATGTTTGAATCTCATATCACAATAACAGTTTCGATATGTTCCCATTTCGTGCTCATCATATACTATTAAAGGTTTACCTTTTTTATGGGTCGAAATTTAAAGTTTTACCCTTTAAAGACGATACATGCATTTCATGTAAACCCCCCACCCCCCTTATCTCTCTCTCTCACAAATATAAACTTGGTTTCACTCTCTTCTCTTGTCTCCAATACGCGCGCGCGTTTCTCTTCTTCTTCTTCTTCTTCTTCTTCAATTCTCTCTTCTCTTGATTCTCCGGCGAAGAAAGAATCCATGAATCCGCTCAGCTCGACCGCTGTGCTGTTGGTGGTGCTCCTCTGCATTTCCTTGTCCGAGTTCCAATCTCATGCTCAACTCATCCCGCAAGATGAAGGTAATATATATAGTTAATTCACTTAATTATGAATTATGATCCATCAAATGCTTTCCTAAACTTGATATTTTTCCCACCCAATTTCGTTTTCCCAATCGATTCTCAAAAAAAATAAATTAAATTCATGCCCCTGTGTCGGTTATTTTTCTTTGACGATGTGAATGTGATCCCATATTAATTATTTAGGATTTGATACTATTTACAGATCGATCATAATTTTGTATATTATTTTCTGTGATGCATGCATATTACATGTAGCATGATGCTTGCCTGGCCTCGTGAAATTTTTTCTTCTAAAAGGTTTTATACTTTAATGTGGATATACTAATTCCGGTAAAAACAGTATTCTAGCTCTTGGTCCATTTTGTAACAAATTTTAGTAATACAACCTGATCAAAAAAAAATTTAGTAATACAATATATATAGAACGTGTACGTACTTGTCCACCAAGTATTGTCTTGGAGATTTAAATGGTCAAGTTGAAAATCCCATTAGTGACTTGACAATGATTTTTGTAAACGTACTTATGGTATAATTAATGGGCTCTAGCCCCTCCTCCCTCGTACCACACACACGAAAACTAAGAAACAAATATTGGAATCATGTTTACATAGGTGGAGTTTTAACGCTTGTTCGGTTTTTGTTCATGCGCCTACACCAATATTGAAATCACAACCTCAAAACTCCGATAATGTTGCATATTCCAATTTGTGTTAAAGAAAATAAATAAATAAAAATATAGGCCTTAATAAATCTGATATCCTCACTTAATTTTCCTGATATGTTCAAAGATTTTAAAATAATCAGCTGATCCATATATACATATAAGTTGGCGATGGAATTATTCGTTTACAATTGTAGTGCAAGCTCTCGAAGCAATTTCACGGAAACTCAACATTGGATATTGGAGCGTGAGCCAAACAGCTTGCCAAAATCATGCTTCAAGCTTCAACAAGAACTTTAGCAATGCCGATAACATCCTTATAAGCAATGTTACTTGTGATTGCACATATAACCAAGGCACCCTCTGTCATGTTACAAACATGTATCATCCTAATTTACTCCTCCTACCACTATACGGAGTACTTATTTATCTTCCTAATTTACTCCTACCACTATACTTATATTGTTGCTTTGGGCTACACACACAGCCAACTCAAAGGTCTCAATCTTTCCGGAGTTATACCAGATGAATTCTCAAGCCTCACTAAACTCGAAGAGCTGTAAGTTGCTTCAACTGTAGCTCATCCCTTCAAATGTTTAATTCAATTTGTACACAGGGTAAATTGCAAAATTGAAAGTAAGGGGTGGTTAAGTACAATTTAGTCTAATTTAGAAGCTTATTGCAGACTTTACAGTTCGTCATTTCTATCACTGTTGTTTGATTTTGTGTATTTCACAGACGTTTACTTTTTGTTATATATTTTTCAGTGACCTCACTAGGAACTACATCAGCGGATCCATACCCATCAGCTTCACTCAGATTCCTCTAATCAAATTGTAAGCAAAGGGGCTCGATGATTCTTTTGAGATTTTTCTAAACCATAAAACCTAAATCATTAATTTGGAAATTGCAGGGCTCTTATTGGTAACCGCCTAAGTGGTTCAATTCCCAAGGAAATCGGTCAAATCTCCACCCTCCAGGAATTGTAAGTTGTTCAATTTAGCATCAGTGAACTGAATAAACTAAAATAGCTATTTGGATTTGCTTAATTATGATCATCGTTTGATTTTTTTGTTTCAGAATATTGGAAAACAATCTCCTTGAAGGGCAGCTTCCACAGAGCCTGGGGAATTTGAACAGTCTGAGAAGATTGTAAGTAACCCTTTCATTCTTTAGAAGTTATGGATTTATGTGAAGAGAGCCCTCCAGCCAGACTCTGTGTTTTCTCTTTTGAATAATTACTTGTTCAATTCCTCCTCTATCAATATGTATATCTTCCCATCTTTCAAATTATAATAAATGAATTGTTCAAACAGGCTTCTATCCGGCAACAACTTTACAGGAACTATACCAGAAACGTTTGGCAATCTAAAGAATCTCACTGATTTGTAAGTAATTTGCATTCTTCAGTTTATCAATCATTTTCAAATCCGGGCAGGGTACGGTTTTTAAGCATAAGTGTGTTACGTGTTGTAGTCGGATCGATGGAAGTAGTTTATCAGGGAAGATACCAAGTTTCATTGGCAATTGGACGAAAATCAACAAATTGTAAGTACCATTCTTCTTTCTGCTCATTACCTTTTCTAAAGACTAATGCAGTTATGGGATGACAGAATATTTATACTTGAGTTACCAAGAAAATATCTCAATATCTTTCAGGCTTCTGCAAGGCACAAGTATGGAGGGACCTATTCCCTCTACTATTAATTTGTTGACAAACTTGACTGAACTGTGAGTTTGAACACGCATCTATTGGCTAGCCTATTTGTTTTTACTTTTATTATGCAGATTGATATATGAGGTGTTTGATTGCAGGAGAATATCTGATCTTGGAGGATCTAGTGCCACATTTCCTAATGTATCGGCTTTGACTATATTACAAACACTGTAAGTTTCTAGCCACTTACAAACTGTAGTCAATGAGCATTTTAACATGTATGGAAAGGAAAACACTATTAATAATCATTATTTTTTTAGTCTCCTCATCAAGTCATACTATTTGTGTTCAGGGTACTGCGCAATTGCTTGATCACTGGGCTAATCCCTAATTACATTGGAAATATGATTCAATTAAAGACTCTGTGAGTTTTATTCTTTGCTTTTCCTTTCTTACCAATCTACCAAAATAGTATGTGGTTGCTCACTTTTCAAGTTTCTGTTCAGAGATCTGAGCTTCAACAGCTTAACCGGGCCTATTCCTGCCGATTTCCAGAATCTGAATCAGAATAACCTCAGATATATGTGAGTGGAGATTTAACCATATGCAAATCTTACATTCAACTATATGTAACTTTGGTGGAATGTGCAATGATCCCGTGCAGATTTCTAACGAACAATTCATTAAACGGATCAGTACCAAGCTGGATATTAAACAGCAAAGATAACATGTGAGCATTCTTCTTATATTAAACTGGCTTCATCATCTATGAGATGAATTTACTCAGTCATCCATTTCCTTGCAGAGATATATCTTACAATAACTTCACTGGATCGGTCAGTACTACTTGTCAACAGTCAAATGTGTAAGATCTTTTTCCCTATATTGTTATCAATAGAGATATATTTTTAGTAATGTTTGTTTATGTTCTTCACCATTTCAGGAACTTAGCTTCTAGCTTCCTTTCATCAGATAGCAACTCGTAAGCTCCAATCATTTTGATCAATCTTTTTTTATACTTGTCATTAAGTAGTTAAAGATACTGATATCAATTAAACTTTAATTTTCAGTAGCAAGTGGTGCTGGACAGAGGATCTACCTTGTCCTTCAACTGCTAAATGTAAGCATTGCAATAAAATTATATCTATTCTGCATCTGGTTATTGATTTTCTCATCTCCATTACTCTGCAGTTCATTCTTTGTTCATCAACTGTGGAGGAGACCAGATGACATATGACAAGAACGTGTACGAACAGGACTCGATCTCACTAGGCCCTTCTCTATTTGCTTCTTTTGCAAACAAGTGGGCCCTTAGTAGTACAGGTTCTTTCATGAACAAGGAGAAAAATGGAATTTATACTACATCAGCAATTTCTGGCCTTAATGTGACCGGTCCAGATTACTACCAAACAGCTCGGCTTTCTCCTTTATCGCTCAAGTACTATGGCATTTGCATGCGAAAGGGAAGCTACACTGTCAAGCTACACTTCGCTGAGATAATGTATTCCAATGATCACAATTTCAGCAGTAACGGGAGACGTATCTTTGATGTAGCAATCCAGGTTAATATCTATTGTTGCAATTAATTAAGTAAAGTAAAAGTTACCAAAGGTTGATTTATGCTAGTTAATCTAGATGAATTTTACAACAGGGGCAAGTAGTACTGAAGGATTTTAACATTATGGAGGAAGCTGGTAGTGCTGGAAAGGGAATAGTGAAAGAGTTCGAAGATGTTGTTGTTGATGGAAGTACCCTGGAAATACACTTGTATTGGAGAGGAAAAGGAACTAATGCTACTCCTACTCGAGGAGTTTATGGGCCTCTTATATCCGCCATAACTGTCACTCCAAGTAAACTTCATGTTATATGCACACACAAAAAAAACCTTTTTCAAAATATTCAACCTTTTACTAGTCAATAACTCTGATTTTTGAACATATCTTGCAGACTTCAAGACCCATGAAGGATTGTCTGCGGGAGCTATTGTTGGCATTGTAATCGCTTCAGTTGCTGTTATAGTCTCAATTCTTGTTGTTCTCAAATTGACAGGTTTCTTGGGAAGAAAAGAACGTAAGGGTCAGTATTTAGTGGCGTAGGCAGCAATATTTGCCAGTGGGGCTAAATTTCGCCGGGATTTATTTTTGTATTTTTTATAAAATATAGAAAAAAATTACAATAATTTACTTACATTCTTCAATTTGCCATATATTGAAATGGTACAATAATATTTCAGTTTCAATACAACGCACTACATTTTTTTCTCTCTTCCTTGGATAGTGAACAAAGATTAAAAACTCTAAACTTGCATTTCAAGCGGAGAAAACTGATACCACATAAAATATGTTATTTATCACAGCTTTTACCAATCCTTTATCTATGTAAAAATTCTTGTTGGTGATGTTTCTTGATTGAGATGATTTAATAATACTTTCTGGGGGTTTGATTGCAATGATCTCCTATCTGATCTGTATATTGTTCTAGTTATTGACACTAATTTTTGCTACCGTCTTACTTCCATTTTTTTCTGATATGCCCAGAACATGATTCATGGAGAAAAATGATTCACAGAGATATGCAGCATCATGATGAATCTATTTATCCAGTTTCAATACCACTTCTAAACCTAAAACAAAAGTATTTTTGTATATTTATTTATTTATTTATTTTCAAAATCCCAGTGGGGGTTGAATATATGCTTATATTAATATTATCAAATCCGCCCATGGTCAGTAATGCTCTTCAACATTCAAGTTTTGGTTGAATATATGCTTCCTAGTACATGACTCACTCATGGCTGATAATTTTGAATATATGCAGTGGTTATTTTCGGTTCATTTGCTGTGCTGAAATTACTCTATCCTAATTTAATAGTTTTCAATTTACAGAATTGGAGGGTCTTGCCTTTGGCACAGGATGCTTCAGCTTGAGGCAGATTAAGGCCGCAACCGATGACTTTGACCCTGAAAACAAGATAGGTGAAGGGGGTTTTGGACCTGTTTATAAGGTAAAGGAAGGCCCTTTATTTCTATTTTTTTCTTAATTTTCACTTTGTCCGCTTACATAACTATCCGTCCTATTATTATGTTAATAGGGTATTCTATCAGATGGAAAGGCAATTGCTGTGAAACAGCTCTCTTCCAAATCAAAGCAAGGAAATCGTGAATTTCTCAATGAGATAGGCATGATATCGGCTATGCAACACCCAAATCTTGTCAAACTCCATGGATGTTGCATTGAAGGGAAAGAATTGATGTTGATCTATGAGTACATGGAGAACAATAGCCTTGCCCGTGCCTTATTCAGTAAGTTCCTTGTACCAAAAGCGCATAAAGACTTTTCTCTTGGTCTATCAACTCATCAAGTGCACCATTATTGGTTCCTCAGAGCGTGAGGAGCATCAACTGAACCTGGATTGGCCTACAAGGAAGAACATATGCTGGGGCATAGCGAGGGGATTGGCTTATCTTCATGAAGAATCGAGGTTGAAGATTGTTCACAGGGATATAAAGGCTACTAATGTTCTGCTTGATAAGGATTTGAATGCCAAGATATCAGACTTTGGCTTGGCAAAGCTTGATGATGAAGAACTCACACATATCAGCACAAAGGTAGCAGGAACAATGTGAGTAATTCATCCTTCTTTCCTTCAATCACTTTTAAGTATGATCTTACATGTATCGTAATTATGTTGTTGTTGTTGTTGCTCATAAGTTATCTTTTGTTTATGGATTGATCTCTTCAGAGGATATATGGCTCCCGAGTACGCGATGAGGGGCTACCTGACATATAAAGCAGATGTGTACAGCTACGGAATAGTCATTCTTGAGACTGTAAGTGGGAAAAGCAACACCAATTACAGACCCAAGGATGAATTTGTCTATCTTCTTGATTGGGTATGTTCTTGAATTGCTCTAAAAGAATAGTACTGAATAAATGCTAGGATCATGAAGGTCTACAAGTTTTTGGTTAATGCTAAATTCTTTTCTTTATTGAACTTGAAGGCCTATGTCCTACAAGAGCAAGGAAACCTTCTAGAGCTCGTGGACCCGAGTCTTGGTTCAGACTACTCACAAGAAGAAGCACTGAGGCTGCTCAACATAGCCCTATTATGCACTAATCCGTCTCCGAGCCTCAGACCAATGATGTCTGCAGTTGTCAGTATGCTTGAAGGCACCAGTCCAGTTCAAGCCCAGGTCGTCAAGCTAACAGAGGTAGAGCTCAGCGCTCTAAAAAACATGTCCCGTGACACCCACTCTTACGCCTCCACAACTTTGCCACGTAGGATTGTTATGCAGGGCAGAAGCATGTCGATGGATGGGCCCAGGATCGATTCCTCAATTACCATCCAAAGCAAAGATGAAAATGAGGAGCTTTCATCGTCCTCTGATATGCTTCTTCCTTGAGAATATAAGATACATATGTTACTTCTACTGTTCTACAGTTCTACATACTTGTTTGATTTCATCATCCTCATCTTATGGCACTCTTCTAGAGTAAATGGCAGGCGATGTGAATAACAGCGTAAAGTTGTCATAGATTAAGGACAAGGTCCAAGTCTTGTATCTCGTCTTGCTTTAGTTGGGCGATTAACTCTCAAATGAACGGGTTTAGTTTTGATAGAGTTGAAGAAAAACTCTACTTCAATCAGTTTACAAAGTTATTGATTTTAATTACTTGTAATAGTATTTACTACTGTATTTATTATAGTGTGAGCCTGTGAGGGCAATGCAAAATAATGCATTGTTGGAGGTAATCCAAATTACCAAATAGGCCCTTAGAACTCTATTAATATAGTTTCTTTGTAACTCTACTGAACTGAATGAACATAAATACATAGCAGGTTTGATCCCATAACAATAAGGTCAAACGACGGGCAAGATTGGGCATCGTCAAATAAGGGCCGTAGGAAATTAAACGAAGACATACTTTTGATGCATGTCAACCTTTAGCACAACTTTTCTTATTTGATCCTCTAAAGAAATATTGGATTTTGATTTTATAAAAAATTTGAAACATTCCCATTATTACATGTTTATGGTTAGCAAGAAGTTATTAAGTGGTCTAATTTTTAATGTTGTACTACGTTTTCTCAAACTTGTGCTAGTTTTTTTGCTTGATTGCTACTTATTACTCATGCTATATGCATATCTAATAAAAAATAAAAAGTGCACCCTTTTTCCACACTTTATTTTCTTCCTTCACCTCTCTAAATTTCCTTCGCGACAAGGAGGGGAAATTCGAATTCACGACCCAATGGTCACAGATGTCATCACCTACTAATTAGATGAAAAAATAACATGACACTTAGGCCATACAATGAGGGAGTGGAGATTCGAACTCATGATTTAATGATCACAAATGTCATTACCAATTTTTTTTGATGAGGGACTCATCTTTGGTGGTAAACGCTGGGTTTGAACTAACCGGCAAAGCGGATGAACTAGGAAAATTGGCTTGTGCCGATGGCATGACCCATTAAAAGTGAGACTTGATTTTTCACCCAAGTAAAGAGGCGAAGACAAGAATTAGAACCTCCTAACATTCTCCATGCTTCCTACCACCAAGTCACCTTATACGTGTTCGGTTCAAGCATTTGTAAAAGTGAAATTAAAAAATATTTAGACTAATATGACAACGACAAAGACTTGTAAAATAAAAATAAAAAACTTAAATAGAAGTTTATACATAAAGATACTATAAACAATATATTTAGGGCATGGCCAATGTGTTCTACTTCGCTTGTCGTCGTCGTCGGTGTAGACTTAGTAGTTGTCTCGAGACTTTATAGTTGTCTCAAGACTTTATAGACTTCGTAGAGCCTTAGTGTAAAATCCGGACTCTCACAGTCTCACCCTCAAATCTCATCAGCATTAATTAAAATATATGACTTGGTAAGACTTTTTTTAACGACGAAATTTTGCACACTCCGTTTTTTCGGCTACGTACTCTAATCTGTGCGAATCTTAAACTCGTCCATGAATATACGGCTTTTCTTGTGCGGGTTTGAAAACCAATACATATTTTGTGCTATTTTCTTGTGCGGGTTTGAAACCCGTCCATATTTTATGTCATTTTCTTGTGCGGGTTTGATACCCGCTTATATCGGAGTGCGAAACACAAAATTGAGAGTGTGCAAACGAACCGCCTTTTTAATTGTAGATTTATACATGATTTAGCATCTTCATTGATAGAGATCTAAAAAAATCTCTTATTAATTAAATAATATTTTTTAATTCAAATGATTTTTCAAGGTCCCTCAAAATTTCTCATTTAAAGGACTCTTTTCACAAAATTTCACATTTTATTTTTATGTTTTTTTTTAAATAGGAGAGACTTTGTGAGAGACTCCCAATGTGGGTGCTTTTAGTAAATTTAAATGAAAGCAGACATAACACTTGGTCAAAAGATTACCCATATCCTTCATCCTTAATGTTATATGCAAACTTCTTGTCTTAGAAACATTGTTCTTTACAAGAAACTATTGTCGGTTTATAGTTCTTTAATGAGTAACGTTACATATCATTAATATATCTCTCTAGATCTTAAGTATACTTAAAAAAGTGTGTAGTACTCTGCACCACCGAATTTGTAATATAGCTAAGTGAGATCCCATAGCATCATATAAACCTCGATCACACTCATTGTTCCCTAGTTAAGAACAATAACTTGATGAAACTAAAATCACGAACATATATAATAAAATACAAATTTTGCCAAATTTATAAAAAAAAGTCTCTAAAACCAAATTTTTACTTTCCCCCTCTTTTTCCTCTCCTCTCCCTCTGATAGTCTGATGCTTGCTCGTGCACTCAAATTTGAAATAAACTAGTTAAAATTTGCTGAAAGGACATGTATAATTAGTGGTAAAAATGATTAAATTGAATGAGATTATTATGCATTATCTGTTGGAAAATTTTGATTCAGCCAATCTTTGAACAAGTCTAGTTATTGATTTTTAGGGCGGGTAGTTGCGTACATTAATTAGTTAGGTTGGAATCACAATCACTGGCTTTTAAATCAACTTAAATTGCACCTGAACGATCATTCATCGTTGGTATAATACAGAATATTATTGGTTGAACGTCTCCGTTATGTTTTTTTTTGGTCGGAACGTCTCCATTATGTTATGTTATTCTCCTGCAGTAACTGCTCTTGTTGTTGTTCTCTTGCTCCGTCACAAAATCTCTCATCTGCATTGCCTGGATTAACAACGCTTTGTAAGTTTAGCGTCAGATGAATCCGCCGCATAATTCTTTGGGTCTGTTGTTGTTTCTGGTGCTCATCTGCAATTGCTTCTCGGATTCCCAATCTCATGCTGCTCAACTCATCCCGGAAGCTCAAGGTATTTACAATGATTAATCTTCGCATCTTCTCCAAATGGATTAATCTTCAAGTTTCATTAGCTTCTTTTCGGTTTCGAACTCAATCGTACGCTCTTTTCCAAAGGCAAGACAATTTTATCATTAAGTTTTATGAATCCATTTGCTATACTTAGTTTTATATTAATTTTCTATTTATACATATGACAAATAGCACTTTTATTCATATATATGAAAAATATAAAATAATGGTTTCATAAAACTTGCTGGTACAACTTGAGCTTCGACTGTGTTCTCCGTCCAATCGATTTTCTGACCGAGTTCCGATTTTCCGACCTGTTTTACGGTGACGGCTTTTACAACTTGCTGGTAGATTGTGCAATCTCTGGAGTGGCCAATCGTCATCATTATCCCCTTGTTGTGGCTGTGTGTTAGCCTACGTGGCTCCATGTGCTTCAGAAATTTTCCACTTTGGTGGATAGCTTTCTATTTGCGTGGGCTTTGGCCCGTTTAGTGGCCTTCTCTTGTGGGCCTCCTTTTGGGCTGGCCCATAAGTTTGGTTCTTGTGTTTGAATGATAGCTGATGTTGTACAACTGCGACTGGTTGGTGAAGATCCTTCATTTTGGTGGAGGCAACATCATTAGTCCTTTTTAACCTATTTGTCCGTCATGATCCGAGTGCTAAAGGCGTTGTTCTTTAGCCGCTCACTACCCCACTAACTTTTTTCGTTCTAGTTCTGTTTTTCGTCAGTTGTATTTTTTTGGTTTTGTTGTTTGTTTATGTTTGCTCTAGTCGTTTTTCGACTGCCGTTTTAATTGACCTCTCAGTTGTACCGGGCTTGTTCGGTAAACCGAATTCTTTCCTACTCAAAAAAAAAATAAAAATAATAAAATAATGTTTTCAAAATTTTCAATTGTATTGATTTTTTTATATTAATTTTCTATCTATAAATATAACAAATATAAGTGTTTTTAATATCCTAGTTATCACATTTTAAAATTTAATATTCCAATTCTTTTTTAAAATACTTATATTAATAATATTATTAAATATCGAAACAATTATTATATCTTGAGGTTTTCGTCGGAAACCACCCGTACGATGCACCATATTAGAGATAACCACCCGACCAATAACAAATGACCGTAAACCACCCTTATACCTATCTCCGTTAACAATCAACCACCCGCCCCTGGAACTTCCGTTAACAAGTCGTTAGATGCCATATTTTTATTTTTATTTAATTCCAAAAGTAAACTAAAATCATTAATTTATTTTATTTTAATTCAAAATCAAAGCAAAATCCCTAAACAAGAAAACCTAAAATCATGAATTTGATACTGCCACATTGTCACTCTCCCTCAATGCCTCCATCTTCAATCGTATCGCTTCAATGAGTTGAGGGTTTCTTCCCATAACGTTAAATCCTGCCCTAGGGTTACAGTTGCGCTAATTGGGAACCAGAAATTGAAGTTTATTGTATAAATTCGTTCAAAGAGCTATAGCTTGTGCTGGTGTATTTTTCTCATGAAGGGAGGAATTCGCGGTGCGCTTTGGAGGTTTTTGAGTGGCTGAAGAAGGAGACAACGCCAGAAAGCAGGGGGAAAGGCCTTCGCTAGAGGCACCATGAGAGGGAGGAGGGGAGCCAAGGCCGTCGCCACAGACACCAAGAGAGAGAGAGGAGGAGAGCCAAGGCCGTCGCCAGAGACACCAAGAGAGGGAGGAGGAGAGCCACGACCGCTGCCGCTCCGAGGAGAGTGATGAAGGATTGGTCGGTCGAGATCTCAAGCTCTGAACCCCGGAGGATTCAGATGAAGAGCGCGAATCGGAGAGCGAAAGAGGTGGGCGGAGAAGAGGAAGAGGAGGCAACAAATTAGAAGAATAGTTTTGCAACCTTCAATTTTAGGCAAAACGTCGACAGGCATGCGCGCGCCGTCATCTTCAACCCATGCGTCGGTCGAATCAGCACCATCAACAACAACTCCCTCCTAATCCTCGAGTACCTCCATCTCAGTGCTGAGCACATCGTCCTCTACAAGGTAAAAACCCTAACCTTCCCCAAATTGAGGCCTAAAATTCAACAACAACGCATTCAATTTCAGATATTACGAACCCTAGAATCTTCAAATTGAAGCTCAAATTGATGTAATTTTACAGAACGCCATCACCAGTGGGTGGAATTGAAGACGAAAGACATCACCAACCCCGAACTTGTTGTAGCTCGAATTCCAGATTTGGAGTTCCTCTGCCGCCCCTTCGAATTCGCAATTTGTTATTGCCGCAATCTTCTCGAGTTCCTTTGTGTTGATGTTTATCAATTTTGGTTTTTTTTTTTCTCTTTTTAAGAAATGAAACTGCATAAATATTATAAATTATAGAGGGGTAAAATTGTAATTTCAAATTTTTAACGGAATTTGAGACGGAAAAGTGAGAACGGGTGGTTGATTGTTAACGGAGATAGGTATAAGGGTGGCTTACGGTAATTTGTTATTTGCTTGGTGGTTATCTCTAATATGGCCTATTATACGGGTGGTTTCCGAAAAAGACTCTTATATCTTTTTCCACGATCCATACGTTGCAGTGCACGCTCTACAAGCAATTTCTCGCAAACTGAACATTACACTTTGGGAAGTCAAAGCAACAGCTTGTGTAGACAATGGGTTCAACAAGAATATTACGGGTGACCAGTTTAGCTACGTTGATTGTAGTTGCTTACATGACAACAGCACCATTTGCCACATTACACGCATGTATGTACAGATGTACTTTCACTAACTGTGTTGCCTCACTAATTAATACTATATAATTAAAGCTGTGTTTGTTTCATTTTTTGGAAATTACTTTGGCCTACAGCCTCCTCAAGGGTCTCAGTCTCCCCGGAGTTATACCAGATGAATTTGCAAATCTCCCTAAACTGGAAGAAATGTATGCAACTTCATCTCAAACCCCATTATATATATTGCTTTAAACTTAGCTTCTTTTTGACCAGTTTAGCTACGTTTACTTGTTATATATTCATCAGTGACCTCACTAGGAATTACATCAGCGGATCAATACCCATCAGCTTCACTAAACTTCCTCTGCTCAAATTGTAAGTTTTTTACATCAGCGGAGAGGAAGCGGGAAAAGGATTTTTTTTTGAAACAAGAAAACCGGCCGGCCTTTATTAACAATGTAGAAATTGCAGGGCACTTGGTGATAACCGCATAAGTGGTTCAATTCCAAAAGAAATTGGTCAAATCTCCACCCTCCAGGAATTGTAAGTTGTTCAATTTAGCATCAGTGACAGATTTAAAGAAAAAACAAATAAAGTAATAAACTGAAAGACCATTTGATTTGCTTGTTATGATTTCATCAATAGATTTTTTTTTCAGAGTACTGGATAACAATCTTTTTGGAGGGCAGCTTCCACAAAGCCTGGGAAATTTGAAACGTTTGAGAAGATTGTAAGAAACCTTTCATCATTTTGAATCTGCTCAAATTTGTAGGGTATTTGTTGTGGGTGCAATCAGTGGCGGACCCAGGGGGGGCGGCCGCCCACCCTTTCCCCCCGAGAGCCCCTAGTATTACCGGAGAAGAAAAATAAATTAGGCCGACAGCCCCTGCTTGCTGATGTGCATCAATGGCGGCTTCAGGCTTAGGGAAAGGGGGAAGTGGGGAAGACAAAGCCTTTCCTTTTTTTTTTAGGCCTTTTTCTTTTGGCCCATGAAAAAGGGGCATCATGACTTGTATAATTGAGTCTGAGTTCTTAAATTGGTGGGAGCAATTGCTAATTGAGTATATTTCTCGGTTAAATTTTTGAATCAATTTATAGTTTGAGTATTGATTAGAAAGAAGACAGCAATAGTGAGGCCTTTAAATAAATTTTTTTGATAAACAGCCTTTAAATAATTGCATGAGTATGAATACACATAAAAAAGGAAATTAAAGTAACATATTTTTTAAGAAAATCTTATAGGGCATTTTTACAAAAAAAATAGTTATTTAAAAGTCAAATAGGGTATATTTACAAAAGCTTATACAAGTAGATATTTATGCAAATGTATTATGAAATAAGGGTATGTGGCACTATTGTTTCTATGTTGAATCATATACTCGTATTAAACGATGTCAAGTTTTTAATTTTGTTTGGTAAATCCGCCCCCCTTTCGATATTTTCTGGGTCCGTCACTGGGTGCAATTATTTTATAATATTTATAATTAATTATAGGTGGATTTTTTTTCAAGAAAATATATTAAATATTTTTGGAAATATTCTCTTGTAAAAGTCGTATTTAAAGGTACCTTTACATCAATAGAAATGAGCTGATCTTTTGACTTTTAAAGAAACCCAGTACCAATAAACATATATAAAAGCTTAAAATTAAAAACTAGCTAATAATGAACCCATAAACATATATAAAAGCTTAAAATTAAATATAATTTTAAAAAATAAAAAAGTTCAAAATCGAGCACAATGTACATCAAAAAGTCGATGTACATCCAAGGCGAGCTCGATGCACATCTAAGGACAAACCGATGTACAAGATGTGTCCGTCCCTCAAAAATGAATTTTTTGATAAGTACATGAATAATTCGGGACAAATACTGAAATACATGTGTATTATATTTTACCCCTATTTAATGAAAGTATAAATTGTCGATTTTTTTAGAGAAACGGACGAGATTCGGTACTCTAATCTATAAATATATATTAAAGCTATACCTTTTCGACCCACCAGAACGATTCTGGCCCCACCTTATAATTACAAAATTAATTTTTATTCCTAATATTTTTATTTTTTCTATTACATTATTCTTTAACTATTTAAATCTATCTTTAACATCAAATAAATATCTATTTAGTATAGCGATATCTTTTGAAAACTTCCTTATACAAGTATTTAAAATTAAAGATAAAATATTTTAAAATAAATATAAATCTTTTAGCATATATCTTTTGACGAATTTATTTATAGATATATAGTGATTTTCTTTTATAAAAATTTAATGATAAATATTTATAATTTTAAAATTAATAAAAATAGATAATAAAATATTGGGAAATTCCTTTTGGTGCCCCTAAGTTTTTGCCTTTTCCTTTTGGTGTCCAAGAAAAAAACATTATTCCTCTTGGTACCCCTGAGGTTTTGACTTTTCCTATTGACGCCTCTCTCCGGTTCAAATTAGTTAAATTCAAGCTCACCATTGTGTTTCTCACCTTTCAATTAGTAGGATTTGACTATTAAAACATTAAAATTCATAACCTAACTATCCTAATTTGAATTTTTAAACAATTTTTTAAACAACTCCTTAAAATAGAAAATTGTTTAAAAATTCAAATTGATATAGTTTGGTTATGAATTTAAGTGTTTTAAGTGTTGAATCCAAATAATTTAAGGGTGATTAACATAATGGTAAGTTTGAAATTAACTAATTTGAACCGGAGAGGGGCGTCAACGGGAAAAGCCAAAACGTCAGGGGTACCAAGAGGAATAAGTTTTTTTCTTTGGCACCAAAAGGAAAAGGCAAAAACTTAGGGGCACCAAAAGGAATTTCCCTAAAATATTTAATAGATATATTGAAATATTTGATAATCCCTAAATTTACGTAAATAAAAAGTAATAAAATGTGAAGAATATAATATTTGATTAAAAAAATTATACATTCTACGAGCAATAGATTACTTATATTAAATTTATATTATATTTTTATTTATTAATATCCTATTTATAATGTCTATAAAATATCGAATCGTAGTCGTACATGGTATACGGTAAAACTAGTTATCTTTCACATGTGACTCTTTTTCTAAATATATTACGGAGTAATTATTATTATTATTATTATTAATTATTAATTATTATTACTTTTTTTTAAAAGGCTACTTGCCGCCAACAACTTCACAGGAACAATACCAGAAACGTTTGGCAATCTAAAGAATCTCACTGATTTGTAAGAAATCTGCTTTCTTTAGTTATCAATCATCTTCAAATCCCGGCGGGGTGAAGTTTTAAGCATATGTGTGTTACTTGATGTAGTCGGATCGACGGAAGTAGTTTATCAGGTAAAATACCTAGTTTCATTGGAAATTGGACGCAAATCAACAGATTGTAAGTATCCTTCGTGTTATTATTCGTAAATGTAACAGTTATACTTATCTTTTTTTTCCTTTATATCCATCACCAACTTATATCAATATCTGTCAGGAATATGCAAGGCACAAATTTGGAGGGACCAATCCCCTCCACTATTAATCTGTTGACAAACTTGGAACAACTGTACGGTTGAACATTTTTTAGTAGTGGTTGCAGATAGAAACGATTCGATTTTTGTTTCTTTATGTTTTTTTAAACGTTTGGATGATTTCATAGTATATTATAACAACTTAACAAGGGGTGATTTTTTTTCCAGGAGAATATCTGATCTTAAAGGATCTTCTATGACATTTCCAGATATATCAGCTTTGAGTGGTTTATCAAGACTGTGAGTTCCAGCCTAGCTACTTAAAATTAATTAATAAACCAACTAATATACTACTAATTGGATTAGCCAAGTTTCCTTATCGAGTCAGTTTGTGTACTAATCGGATCCAGGGTACTGCGCAATTGCTTGATCACTGGGCCAATCCCTATGTACATTGGGAATTTCGATCTAAAGATGCTGTGAGTTTGTAACTTTTTTCCTTTCTGATCAATGAGATTCTTTGTCAGCAGCATAAAACTTGATTTGAAATGCCTTGTGAGTTTTAACTAGAATATTGGTTTTGTACTCAGAAAATCAGCCAAAATATTAGTAGCTCACTTTTCTAGCTTCCTTTCAGAGATCTGAGCTTCAACAGCTTAACTGGGCCTATTCCTACCAACTTCCAGAAATTGATTCAGAATAGGAAATTCAGATATATGTAAGTGGAGGCTTTAATTTAACTAAACACAGATCCTACAATTGAGTCTATCCACTTGTTAATTTGTCTTGTTTGTAATGAACTTGTACAGGTTTCTAACAAACAATTCCCTGAGTGGATCAGTACCCAGCTGGATAATAAGCTTGTCTGACTCCAAGCGTTACATGTGAGTAAGCGTTCTTCCAATATTTTGCTGGCTATATCATTTCTGAGATGGAGTTCAATGTCATAATCAAAAGGACTAATTACTCTTTCATTCCCTTGTAGAGATATATCTTACAACAACTTTACGGGGACGGTCACACCTACTTGCCAGCAGTCGTCACAGTCGCGCGTGTAAGATTATTTTCACTCTATGCTTTTCTTTTGATTCAATTGCTCTGTTCTTTTGTAATTTTCATCATTTTCCTTCTTAACAAAATTATTGTTTGTTTCATATTGTTGTTCCTCATTTACAGGAATTTGGTTAATAGCTTCAGTTCGCCAAATGGCAACTTGTAAGCTCCAATCTTATTGATTTATTGTCATGAATTGAAGACACAAATCTTGCACAATTCACTATTATAATGACTTGTTGATTTGCAGGAGTGGTTGGTGCTGGAGAAAGGATCTGCCTTGCCCTAAACCTGCTAAATGTAAAGCATTGGTGTAAAATAATTCACTGTATTATTTATTGAACTTGTCATATCTTACACATAATTAATTTCCTCCATTATTGTGCAGACTCTTCTTTGTTTATAAACTGTGGAGGGCCAGGAGGCGTAACCGAGGACAAGCATGAGTATGAAGAGGACTCGGTTAACATGGGCCCTTCTTTCCTTTATTCTACCAACAATTGGGCTCTTAGCAGTACAGGTGTTTTCATGGACAATGAAGCAGCAAGTTTTACTACATCAGCACTTTCTAACAACCTAAATGTAAACGGTCCAGCTTACTACAGAACAGCTCGGCTTTCTCCTTTATCACTCAAGTACTATGGCATTTGTATGCGAAGGGGAAATTACACTGTGAAGCTACACTTTGCTGAGATAATGTTTTCCAATGATCGGAATTTTAAAAGCAACGGAAGACGTATCTTTGATGCAGCAATCCAGGTTCATTTCAATTCTTGCAATTAATAAAGTAAGAAGATAGTCACCAAAGTTTGATTGTGGTAATTAATCTGAATTGATGTTTTACTAGGGGAAAGTGGTGTTGAAGGACTTTAACATCATGGAGGAAGCGGGTGGCGCTGGCAAGGGAATTACAAAGACCTTCAATGATGTTGTTGTTAATGGTAGCACTTTGGAAATACACTTGTATTGGAAAGGAAAAGGAACTAATGATATTCCTACTCAAGGAGTGTACGGGCCTCTTATTTCTGCCATCACTGTCACTCCAAGTAAGTTCATGTTCTAAATTCCATGCATGTTATTAAAAAGGTAAATATAACTTTTTTTGAATATTTCAACTGACCCTTGTCAACAGCATTGATCTTTTTACCCTCTTGCAGACTTTAAGACTGGTGAAGGATTGTCTGCAGGAGATACCGTTGGCATTGTATTCGCTTCACTTGCTGTTCTTGTCTTGATTCTTGTCGCTCTCAAACTGACGGGCTTCTTGGGTAAAAAACAACATAGTGGTGAGTGCATTTTACACTGTCAAGTTTTGGTGCAGGACTTGCTTTATGATATCTACTCTCTACTAAGTTAGAGCAAACTTCTTTTTGAAACAAGAATTAAGTAGTTGATAGCTATCTCAATCTATATTCATTCCAGTTGGTTTGTTGTGCTGGACTTGGTCTGTTCTAATTTAATCTTGTTTGATTGCAGAATTTGAAGGTCTTAACCTTGGCACAGGATATTTCAGCTTGAAACAGATAAAGGCCGCAACAAATGACTTTAACCCTGCAAACAAGATAGGTGAAGGGGGTTTTGGACCCGTCTACAAGGTAACCGAGAGCACTGGCTCTTTACTATATTGCTACATAGGCAATAGCTGATCTACAAGTGTAGAGTTTTGGTTGTAACATGACTACATATTTGGAAATGGCACTCTTATGTTTCAGTATTGCTTGTCTTCACTTTTTTCCATCTCACATAATTGTGGTATCTGAATCTGCTTATTATGTTAATAGGGTATTCTATCGGACGGAAAGGTAATTGCTGTGAAACAACTCTCTTCCAAATCAAAGCAAGGCAACCGCGAATTTCTTAATGAGATAGGCATGATTTCTGCTTTGCAACACCCAAATCTGGTCAAACTCTATGGATGTTGCATTGAAGGTAGAGAGTTGTTGCTAATCTACGAGTACATGGAAAACAACAGCCTTGCTCATGTCCTCTTCAGTAAGTTCTTTTCAGCAAGTTGCACATAGCTCTACCCATCGAATGCAATGTTATTGATTTCATATATATATAAGGTTGTGAGGAGAACCGGTTGATCCTGGATTGGCCCACAAGGAAGAACATATGCTTGCACATAGCAAGGGGATTGGCTTATCTTCATGAGGAATCAAGGCTGAAGATTGTTCACAGGGATATAAAGGGTACTAATGTGTTGCTTGATAAGGATTTGAATGCCAAGATATCAGACTTCGGCTTGGCAAAGCTGGACGAAGAGGAAAGCACACATATCAGCACAAGGGTAGCAGGAACAATGTGAGTTTGACTCGTCCATCCCCTCTTCAATCACTCTCTTTATGGTTTTACAAGCAACCGAATTGAACTTTAGTTTTTTTTTTTAATTTTCTAATGAAGTTTGAGTTATTTCTTTTTGGTTGTCTGTGATTGATATCTTCTCAGAGGATATATGGCTCCTGAGTATGCAATGAGGGGTTACCTCACATACAAAGCAGATGTGTACAGCTTTGGAGTAGTTGTTCTTGAGATCATCAGTGGTAAAAGTAACACCAGCCACAGACCCAGGGAGGACTTCGTCTATCTTCTTGACTGGGTAGGCTCTTGATTTGCTTATAATTATTAAACTTAGTTACAAAAGTTTAAACTAGCTTACTAGCCAACCTCAAAAATCACCTACTAATGCTCATAATAGTTTCATGTGGTGAATTTTCATTATTTTGTATGCCTCATGCTTTTCCTTCGTAGAGCTAATCTACATTCTTATGCTTCTTATCACACCTCAAAGGCCTATGTCCTACAAGAGAAGGGAAACCTTCTAGAGCTCATGGATCCGAGTCTTGGTTCAGACTACTCACAAGAGGATGCACTGATGTTGCTCAACTTGGCCTTAGTGTGCACCAACCCATCTCCCACCCTTAGGCCAATAATGTCCTCTATTGTCAGTATGATTGAAGGCACGAGCCCCGTTCAAGCCGAGATTGTTAAGCTCACAGAGCTCGAGCTCACTGCTCTCAAAAACATGCCTCGGGACACCCACTCTTACGCCTCCACTGCTTCTCAGCTCAGCACTGGTATGCAGGGCAGCAGTGTGTCGATTGATGGGCCTTGGATCGACTCCTCAAACACTATCAAGAGCAAAGATGACAATGGAGGAAGTTCACCATCATCTCCCATGCTCCTTAATTCTAGTTAAATCGTGTGTTGTATTGTATCATTGTAGTGTATTGTATTGTTGTGTACGAGTGTAAGGTTTTTAATCTTTGAATGTTGTAATCTGTTTTAGACTCACCTGTTGGACTGGCTTCTGTTCCTGCTGCAGACTTTATCTCATGAAGGCTTTGTTTTTGCTCAAATTTCAATCCTCCTTGACCTTAAAAACATATGCAGCCATCATGTTTAATGATGTTACAACACAATATTGGCCTTTTCTGATTAGCAAGTCCCAGACTATAATCTATCCATCAAGTAACTTTCTGACCAATATTGTTTTTGGCAAACAGTATTGGTCAATCCAACAATAGAGATAAAAGCTCAGCATTAAAGTAGTAATTTTCGTCTCAAGCGGCCTCTTGAACAGTTTTGCTAAGATTTAACACATCTTTCATCAGACGGCTGACACAAGCTTTTACATCATCAGGCAGCATCAGCTGAGGAGGAATAGCTCCTAGTGCATACACAGTTAGAAGTCTCATTAGAGAGGGCAAGTTCAAGTTCGTGGAGCCACTCTTCCATACACTCTGGTTCTGAAACTTGCAAGACTCTCTTATTGTGCACTTACAGCAAACCTGATGGTGTCGGCGTGTTTGGTAAGAAGAAATCAATTCATTTAAATCATTATCATGTAAGAGTTGCATCTCAAGAAAATACGATTACTTACAGTGTTTTCAGGTATTTGGAAGAACGTGCGCAAGCTTTTTGCTCCAAAAACTATTCTCTTGTCATTGGATGGGCAACCAAAGAGGGCTATGGTTTTCAAGTCACTTCCTGACAGCCATCTGCACACAGCATGCTGATCTAAGGAACAAGAATGCATAATTTTACCAGCTAAGTAATTGCAAAACATAAAGTGATTATAAAAGCAGCTTTCTAAAGTGGATCAACTGATTTTTTTTTTAACTTCATGCAATAATATGCACAGCCTATATATACCAAAAAAATCCCATGCACATATTTGAAGTCTTGGTGTTCCATATCTAGAATCTATTAAGCTAGTGCCTACGATTTGCAGATAAAATTTAAATTCTGCTTCAGTTTACTATTTATAGCAGACAAATGTAGCCACTCAGTCTAGGATCCAAGCATTTTTTAAACAACCATTTACCAAGTTCTTTATGCACAGCTAAGAAATAATCTGGGCATCATCCATATGAATCAACTATAAACAAGGTGCACCTTTTTCAGTAGGCCATTATTCATTAAAGCAGATATAATGAAGATGAACTAGTGCAAATTAGATAGAGTCTAATCACATGATGCTGCATATGGGGATCCTTACTTTGCAATCTCTTGCTTATCCCTGCCAAATTTCTCAGCTGCAAACTTGAGGAAATCCTGAGCATAAACACTCTCAAAACTCTTACTATCAAACCTACCCCCTGGCAGAAAATTAGCTTCTTGGAAGTAGCCTTCATCATACAAGAACCTTACAAACATCTCCATTTCCGGGGAAAGCTCTTTCACAATCAAGTCCTCTGACTCATTTAACTTATTGGAGTACTTCTCAACATCTCTTTTCTTATCAAACAATGCAAACGAACTATCTCCCTCTTTACGTTTACCCCTTTCATTCTCCACCACCCTTTTCCTAGTTCCCCCTGATTTTCTTTCCGTTTCATCAGTAGACACGTTTCTCCCAACCAAGCTTTCTCCTTTTTCGCTTTCTTTCTTTGAATTGTTGTCGAACAATGCATATAAGGAAGACACAGGATTAGGTTTAGTTTCGGATGCATCATTCTCCACTACTTTCCCGAGAACCTTCCTCCTCCTCCTCCGCCCCGATTTCGCCTTCGATTTAGGCTCAATTCCCCCACATTTCTCCCTTAACTCTTTCAGCTCCAATTCCACTTCCCTCAATCTTCTACTTAATTCGTTGTTCCCATCATCTGCAACATCACTTCCATCCCCAAAACCCACACTTATTTCGCTCAATCCAACAGCTTCCTTGAACAAAACATCATATGGCTTTGTATCTCCCCCTGCCAAATCCCCACTTTCACTCGCATTATTCCACGAACTACTAACCTCAACTTGCTCTTCAGATTGCGCTGAAGTCGATGCAAACCTTTCATTCGTCGAACACTGCAGAGAAGATGGCAAATTTCTTTCCAGAGCTCCAAAGCACGTGTTCACAAGAAATTGGGAAGAATTTCGGGGATTAAAATGGGTGACGACGAATCGCTGACGATACAGCAGTTTACACATGAACATCGCGATTCGTTGGTTGGATTCTCTTTGGAAGGGTTTTATTAGGGTTTTGTTGATTTTTACTGATGTTTGTATGGAACAGACAGACAGACAGGGAAGGAGGGAGAGAGTGAAATGGAATCGAGTTAAATTGGACCGGTTCAAACTCGACCCTGACTGGACCGAATGCGGTCTAAACTCTATGGTAGCAAGTTAGCAACGCACACTACGCGCCAAAAATTCGCGTGAGAGATACTATGAACCCAAATCCCCAATTATAAGAACCTCCCTCCCGCACAGGTTGTGGCGGGAAAACCATTTGCCCTACCCAAATCGGCGAATCTCTCACCTTCGCTCTCTCGCATCGCATGGCAGAAATCGAAACCCTGGGAATTCTTGAAGAGATCGAGTTTCTCGTCTCGGATGGTCTCCAAGTGGTACCCTCTCGCTCTCTCTCTCCCTCTTTCTCTATTATCCCCATTCTGTGCCCTAATTTTGCGCCGTGGCTTTTATGGAGGAAGGAAGCATGATTTACTTGTACTTGCACTCAGGAGTTATTAACCTAGTCGCAGCTAAATAAAGTATAATAAATGTGTCAATTTTTTGATCTCTACGGTTTCCTCAGTGCGTTTGTTCTGGTTACTCCAATTTTGTAGGTCAATTTGGTAATCCCAGTTTTTATCATAATTTGGTCTTGTGTCATATAATGCAAGTAGTTTGTGTTGTTAGTAAAGATTCTATTTCAGCAGCCATAGACTCATAATCGAATATATTTGAAAAAGGGTGGGCAGATCTGCGTTGCAACCTATCTGCAACTATTAACCAGTACCGATTATGAATGAGGAAGTGTTCTTCACAGTACAAATAACTAGTTAGATTTTTCTGATTCTACTTTTCCTTTCAGGTATCTTACAAGTGGCTCAGCCGGAACTTCTTGGTGTCATCAAATGTTGCAAAGAAGTAAGTTGATTTTCTTATGTTTGAAGAAAATTTGAGTGCATAGTTCTCTAAACAAAAAGATATACACACAATTCAAAATCGATTGACATCTGCCATGACCACCACACATCTTCCTCCATTTCATAGTACACAAATTCTCTCCCATCCACATTAAATTATGCTGAAAGTTTTTTTCAGTAACAGTCACCTCTTTATTTAAAAAGAACTCATTGTTCCAGAAGCTGTGGATACGATGAAGAACAGATCTAATTAGCTGCACTCGTATATAATAAGAAATGCATGCAGCTAGGCTGTAATTTTTTTTAAGGAATGATTGAAGTAGTTGTAAACTTTGAGGCGTATGGGATTGACTTGTATCTAATGTATAAGAAGCATACTTTTCTTTCAAAGTGCCAAATATTGAACATATTTTCCCTGACATCCCCTTTCTGCCTATAAACATTAAATGTTGGTAATTTTTTATATTCATTCATGTTTATTTTGCATTTTTGGTCTCCAGGTTGCTTGAGGAGTTTGTCGAAAAGCACAATGAAGGATTGGAAGTGGTATATACTATGGCTGGATGGTTGAAGAAAACATCTCCAACGTATCATGTTAAACTTGTTCCTGGGCCTAAACTTGCAGGTTGGAACTGACATGCTAATGTGGATTGTTCTTTGTATTATAAATAATGTACCTTCATGCTTGTATAATTGATTATGTTCCATTATAACATTATGTTATATCTCATCTACTCATTGGTTTGCTTTAGTAAAAAACTAAACGGAACTAATGTAGGAAACTCTTCTTTGACTGTGCAGAGGCAAAAGAAGACTTTGCTGATAAATGCTCAGTTCAGGTTTACAGTGTACAGTCATGCATTCCAAAGGATCCAGTGGCTCTCTGGAATGCTGAATTTGTTCAGGCAGATAAACTTTTTAAAGAGTCTACTGCTTCAGATAATTGTTTGAGAGATAATAGGTATGATTTCTTTTTTTTCTGGAACAAGGCTGTTTATGCAGACGTTAGTCATTTAGTAATATGAAGAATGTATCCTTTAACTTCATATGTGGGCACACCTTTCCCTAAATAATTCTCAGAGATACTTGTCAAAGTTGTCATTACTGTTGTCTTCTACATTGTGTTTTCCTTTTGACTTGATGAGCAAGTGGTTTAATTTGAACCTCAAGTCAAGCTCTAGTAATTACTGGACAACAATAAAGAAAATGCATATTTGCAGTACCACTATGAAAACTATTGTTGTTTTTTAATTTCAAGATTCAAGCTTAGCCTCCATTTTTTATGTTCACCTTTTTCCTCAGGTTCTGTGGAATATCAAATTCCTTTGTTGAGCGTAATTCTTCAGGAACAAAAAATGCAGCTCCACAGCCAAATGGAGTTTCTGTTGCAGGTACTTCTGCAAATCAAGTGAGACCTCAGCATAATAAACCACAGCAGTCAAGCTCAAAAGGGGATTTATCCAGGGCAACCACTTCTGTCAAAAGTGAAGCTGATAATACTCTTGCCCAAGGTGGTACAAATAAATTATCGTCTGATACAGGAAAAGGTGGTCCTGGAAACAAGAACAAAGGTCAGACCGGTAAAAGCAGTGCTGGGTCTGGAGGCTTAGCAAACTTCTGGGATCGGGCATCTACAAAGTCAAAGTCTTCTAGTGTTCCGGCGGAAGCAAATATTGTTGCTCAAAAGAACAATGGTTGGTTTTATATTGTGTTAGCTCCCTTTATAGACACTGTATTTTGTACTTATTGCTTAAGACATACTATTAGAGTGGATGTCAAATGGTTATATGCATGTTTTTTAGTCCCCAGGTGTTTTCTTTCTCCTCAATCTCTTAGAATGCTTTGAATATCAAACCTAAATTCACTATGTTGGCACGTGCAGATGCTCAGACTACTGCATGCAAAGCTGTAGATGCTGGGAGCAGTGATGACGAAAGACTAAATATAAATCTCAAAAGATCTTCAAATGGTGACAATGGGAAGAAGAGAAGATTTCTACTTGATGATTCCGATGAAGAAGCTGACTATAAGGATGCAGTTAACCTAGCATCTCCAGATCCTCCTAAAGTGAAGTCAATTGTAGATTCAAAACAAAAGAATGAATCCTTGAAGAATTTGGAGAGAATTAGTCTGAAACTTGATGATGAAGAACCAAAGGTCAAGGAAGATAAATCATCTGGCGTGGAGGTTATTCAACCAGTGGCTCATGACTCTTCTGACATAAACAAAGGCAAGAGTTCTGGCACTGCTTGTGTAGAGCCAATTCATGGCAGTAAATCAAGCAATGATGCAAGCAAAAAGAACCAAACAGATAGCAAGGCTCCAAATTCCCCTAAAAGAAGGAAAGTGTTGAAGACTAGAATTGATGAACGTGGGAGAGAAGGTACATGTGCCATGAAAAGCTGCATGCCGATTTTCACAGATTTATTACTTTAAATGTGTGGTTTTTTTGTTACAGTCCAGGTGAAATTTTTGATGTTTGCTCACATTTGCTTATAATAATTTTCTTATGGTAGTTACCGAGGTCGTCTGGGAAGGTGAAGAGACAGAGGAGCAAACGAACAAGAATGCAGCAACCAATGGGAAGATTGAGGCGACAAAAACAGAACATGCTGCAGCTAATCCTGTTAACAGGTATCTTCAACTGTTATAGGGAGGATTGCAAAAAATAACACTAACACTGGTTGAGTGGATTTAGCAATATGCAAAAAATAACACCAGCTGACTTAATTTTTGTGACAACTGTTACTAACAATTGAGTTATCCTCAAAGCTGGTTCACCATCCCAACGTTGGTATTTCCACCCCCACCTTCCTCCAATATCCCTTTTATATTATTCTTAGCAAAGATGTCACAGAGTGTAGTTCTGTTTATATACTACATAAACCAAGGGCAAGATATTTTGTCTTTGTCTTTTCTTTCTATCCAAGCTGAAATTTTGAAAATTTTCTGTAGTCTTTCACTAAACTATTGATGGATGAGGCTCAAAACTGGATCATTAAAACAATATGGATTATATCCATTGATGATCTGTTTGTTAGTTAATTTTTTTTTTTTTTACAACTTACCTTCAAATATATTCTTCATATGTTATGATTTCAGGTCCGCCACAGTTACTAAAAAGTCACCTGCAGCTGTAAACATGGCAGCTCCCCCTGCGGCAAGCAAAGCTGGAAATAAAAAGGGAGCAAACAAGAAAGATCCTAAGCAAGGCAACATCTTATCATTCTTTAAAAAGGCTTGAGCACTAACTACTGTACTCTGGTATGGTGATCATCTTGAATTAAATTAAAGCATATCATCTTCCTACTCTTCAAAAACAAGTTTCAGAATGTACCTTCTTGTATTTGTTCATATGTTAAGTCTCCTTGCTTCTTTATTTGGCTTCATTTGTGCGAATCAAGCCAAGGATCTGGCGCTGCCCTTCGCATAGTGACATGGAACAGGATGCCAGGCATCATGTTCTTTGTGGTTTTGCAGTTGAAAGATCAAGGATGCTGAATGTAAGTTCAAATTGTTTTGCAGTTGAAAGATCAAGGATGTTGAATGTAAGTTAAAATTATTTTATCTGAATCGTAGATAATGGATGTGGAATCAAACCCATCAGTGGGTGCAAGGAGGAAATGCAAAAGCCGCTTGTGTTGAAACTTGAAAGAAGGAAAAGCTATACTTGAATGCAGACTCTCAAATAGTCTCAATTAGGCTGAGCTAATGTTAGGGATTTTTCACGAAACTTGTAGTCTTGGATGAATTAGGCAATTAGTTTTAAGGTTTAAAGTTACATGATGAGTTATTTTAAACTTCACCAACTGAGCTCTAGTTCACAAGTGCTCAACATCAACCCAATTTCAACTCGGTTAGTTTATGGGTTTCAAAGTTTAATGTGGATTTACTTTCAAGCTTCACAAACTCGATTCTGGCTACTTTCAAATCAATAAGAAAAGGGGATCATTGTGTGTAAATTGGCATCAAACTAGTTACTCGTTGGGAGGTAAGTGACTAAGTGGGTAACACACTAACACTGGCACATAGACTTGCTGTACAACCGTTAACTGGTAGATTTGAAGTACCAACAATTTGGTTAGTGCAACCATTCATGTCTTACTCCAAATTTCTATATCATAAAATTTCCCTTCTCTCGCCAGTTCGTGTATAGATTTGTCAATTGGATTAGGTATGTTAAGTTTAAGTTAACCCCATTTTTGGATTCAATTTACTTTTAAGTGACTAGTTTAGAAAATCTGAAGTTGGAATTTTCTAAATATTTCCTTAGTTAGAATGGGCAAACCTTAAGAAAAAAAACATTAAATTAACAAACAATTTTTATATTCATTAAGTTAGGTATTGTTGTTTCTCCAAAATATAAAAGTTTGGTATTCAATGTGTGTCCAACACACGTTAAAAAATCCTAATATATAAGTTGTGTTGTCGAATTTGGGAGAAAGACTTATGTATTCAGATCTGATTGTTGCTTGCTTCATTACTTTGATATATACATGCTATTTATAGGGGCAAGATTTTGGTTTGATCTTGCCGTACAAAGTTAAACTGATAGAAGGTCGTCAAGCCGTATATTACAATCCATATGAAACAAAGCCTATTAAAACAAAATAGGTATGGATATAGGTGAATCATTCATCTTCAGGTTTATCTCATAACACTCCCCCTTGAATATTCACCTTTTATTCAGGGTTATGTATATGATGTCTTGTTAAAAACCTGGCTAGGAAAAAACCCAATGGGATAAAAACCATAGCACAGGGAAAAAGAGTACAGCTTGTCTTATATGCTTTCATAGTATTGCCTCATCAAAACCTTGTCAGGTAAAATCCAGTAGGAAAAAACCTGAACGAAGGGGGAAAAAAGTGCAACGCGTATAATTCCCCCTGAAATTAACATACTTCTCGAAATCTGCGCATTCCGATCTTGTACACAAGTTCTTCAAACTTCTTGGGTTGTAAGGATTTTGTGAACAAATCTGCAACATTTTCACTTGATCGGATTTGCTGGATTTCAATCTTGCCCTCCTTCTCTAGATCATGAGTTGAGAACAATTTTGGTGAAATGTGCTTCGTCCGATCTCCTTTGATGTAGCCTCCTTTGACTTGTGTGACACATGCAGAATTGTCTTCATATATCATGGTTGGATTACCTACAATTAATCTTATTTTGCATTCCTTTTGTATGTATCCAATCATTGATCTTAACCAGACACATTCTCTACCTGTTTCATAAAGAACAATTAATTCTGCATGATTTGATGATGTAGCAGTAAGCGTTTGCTTGGTTGACTTCCATGAGATCGTCGTATCTCCATACGTGAATACATAACCATTTTGAGATTTTGCTTTGTGTGGATCTGATAGATATCCCGCATCTGCATATCCAACAAGAGTAGCATTTGCATTTCTATGATAATATAACCCAAGGTCAAGACTACCTCGTAGGTATCGAAACACATGTTTAATTTCGTTTCAATGTCGTCTTGTTGGTGATGAGCTATATCTTGATAACAAACTTACAGCAAAAGCAATATCTGGTCTTGTATTGTTTGCGAGATACATTAATGCACCAATTGCGCTTAGGTAGGGGACTTCAGGACCAAAAATCTCTTCATCATCTTCTCGAGGTCTGAATTGATCATCCTGTATACTAAGAGAACGAACTATCATGTGTGAACTCAGTGGATGTGCTTTGTCCATATAGAACCTTTTCAAAATTTTCTCGGTGTAATTTGTTTGATGAATAAAAATTTCATCCTTCAAGTGTTCAATTTGTAAACCGAGACAAAATTTGGTTCTTCCAAGATCTTTCATTTCAAATTCTTTCATCAAGTATTTTGCAGCATTTTCAAGTTCATCGGATGTACCGATAATATTTAAATCATCAACATATACTGCAATAATAGCGAATCCATTTTTTGATCGTTTGATGAAAACACATGGACAAACGGTATCATTTTGATATCCTTCTTTAAGAAGATATTCACTAAGTCGGTTGTACCACATCCTTCCAGATTGTTTTAGACCATATAATGATCTTTTCAATTTTATAGAAAATATTTCCCGAGATTTTGCTTTATATACCTCGGGTAGTTTTAATCCCTCGGGAACCTTCATGTAAATATCACTATCAAGTGATCCATATAAATATGCAGTTACGACATCCATAAGTCGCAGTTGTAGTTCCCTTGAAACAGTTAGGCTAATTAGAAATCTTAATGTAGTTGCATCAACTTCAGGGGAATATGTTTGCTCAAAATCTATTTCGGGTATCTGAGAAAAACCTTGAGCTACAAGCCTTGCCTTATATCTCACAATTTCATTTTTCGCATTACGCTTTCGTACAAATACCCATTTATAGCCTACTGGTTTCAAGCCATTGGTGTTGACTTTATTGGGCCAAAAACATTACGCTTTTCAAGCGATTTTAATTCAGTCTGCATAGCCTTTTTCTATTTTGGCCAATCGCATCTAGCACGACACTCATCAATAGTTTGTGATTCAATGTCATCGTCATCAACCACTATTTCCGTGGCAATAGAGTATGCGAACACCTCATCAAGGATAATGTCTTTCCTGTTCCACCGTATTCCAGAATAGACATAATTTACTGCAATTTCGTAATTATCAATGCTTTTGTCATTATCCGGAACATGTTCCATTTTGTTCTTATCCGGAACATTCTCTGTTTTGTTCTTATCCAGAACAGTTTTCATTTCTGACACATCCCCTAAATTTTCGGAGGTATTTTTGTCATGTTCTCTCCCTGAATAGGAAATCGGTGCGGCTTCATTTGGATTATTCAGCCGCCTATTCTTTCTTGGTTTTAGATCTTTTGATCCAGGCGGACGGCCGCATTTTTGGCGCGCTATACATTCCTTTTCAGGAATCTTATCTAGTTGTCCAACAGGAATTTCAATCCTTTCAGGGGCATTTACAGCTGGAACATGTGACTTTGTCACTTTCTTTGTATCTGTAAATGAGTCAGGTAATTGATTTACTATACTCTGCAAATGTATAATCTTTTGTACTTCTTGTTCACACATTTTTGTACGTGAATCAAGATAAGATGACGATGAAGCATTCCGAGTAATTTCTTTATGCATTTTTCCACCAAGATTTGGAAATTCATTTTCCTTAAAATGACAATCATCAAATCTTGCCGTAAATAGGTCACCGGTAGTTGGTTCAAGATATTTAATAATTGATCGGGATTCAAAACCAACATATATTCCCAATCTTCTTTGTGGACCCATTTTTGTGCGTTGCGATGGAGCAATAGGATCATAAACTGCACAACCAAATATCTTTAAATGTGATATATCTGGTTCTTTACCAGTCACTAATTGTAACGGGGAATACTTATGATATGCAGTAGGTCTTAATCGGACCAGAGCTGCGGCATGTAATATAGCATGTCCCCAAACTGATGTTGGCAGTTTAGACTTCATCAATAATGGTCTAGCTATTAATTGTAATCGTTTAATCAGTGATTCAGCAAGACCATTTTGTGTGTGAACATGAGCCACCGGATGCTCAATTGTAATCCCAATTGACATACAATAGTCATTGAATGTTTGGGAAGTAAATTCTCCTGCATTATCAAGTCGGATTCTTTTGATTGTATAATCCGGAAATTGAGCTCGTAAGCGAATGACTTGTGCTAGGAGTTTAGCAAAAGCTGTATTTCTTGTTGATAAGAGGCTAACATGTGACCATCTTGTCGATGCATCAATTAATACCATAAATTATCGAAATGGTCCACATGGTGGGACTATCGGTCCACAAATATCACCTTGTATTCGTTCTAAAAATGTTGGATTTTCAATTCTGACTTTATTCTTGGATGGTCTGGTGACTAGTTTACCAAGTGAACAACCACTACAGTTAAAATCACTTGATTTAAGGACACTAGCTTTCTTTATTGAATGTCCAGTTGAACTTTCAACGATTTTATGCATCATTCCATTACCCGGATGACCCAAACAGTCATGTCATAATGTGAACATCTCTTTATCATTTAATCTCTTATAAGATGTTACATTTGTCTCTATTGGACTTATATATGTGTGATAAAGTCCAGTACATTGGGCTGGCAGTTTTTCTAAAATCTGCTTCTTGCCACATAATTGTTTTGTGATGCACAAATATTCTTTATTACTCTCGTTTATGGTTTCTACATGAAAACCATTCCGACGCACATCTTTAAAACTTAGTAAGTACATTTGAGACTTACTTGAATATAATGCGTCATTTATGATCAGTTTTGTCCCTTTAGGGAGCAAAACACAAGCTCTATCACAGCCTTCGATTAATTTTGTCACACTAGAGATTGTTTTAACATTTTCTTCAAGCAAAGTTAATTGAGTAAAGTATTCTTTATTTCTCAATATGGTGTGTGTGTAACACCCCCTTACTTACCTTGGAGGTATTATCGCCAGTAACCCTGATTAGAACTAAACCAGAATTACCCAAGGCTTTAACCTGATAGAACATACTAAAACAAGGTAAAAGAAACCATTTAAAACCTAACAAAATTAAGTAAAATATTACAGCGGAAAAACAAGTAAAAGGTCTTATACAAACCTTAACTTAAAAAGAATAAATAAATAGAACTTTCTATTTGAACAAAGTCTTTAAAAAGTTTCCCGTAAGTTCTTAACTTCTTTCCCCCTTCGCTTTGCAGCAACTTAACCAAGAACTTCACTCAAGTATAGCCATTGGAAACCTTTCTTCAACTTCTGAAGCTTCAAACCTCTGGATCCGCCTCTTGAATCAACTTCCCAGAAGAGCCTGATGTGTCGTATACCAACGGTGGACATCAGCCAAACATACAAAAGAAAAGATGATGGACGGGTTAGTCTAATGAAAGACTAAGCAAGTGGAGAAATTAACTTGGTTCTTAGGGTTGTAACTAAACATATTGGCATCAAAATCCGATTAAACTCGAATTATAATTCAACAGTTAGCAGTCTTATAGAGAATAAGAAGGATACTTTCATAATCGAGAGAGAGAGCACCACAGCTTGTGGTTTCTTTAAAAAGCATAAACGATTAATGGAAACTTATACTAGCCACACAACATTCACCATCGTCTTCGACGACTAATCAACTTAACTTAATCAAAGTTTGATTAAGAATCATCCTTAATCAAGAGCAAGAATGGTTATCAAAAGAACTAACCATTCAGTTACATAAACGTGCCTATCGTACTCTCTTCACTTTATGATTTGAACGTTACATATCCATTTTAATAACTTTTAATCGACCCAAACTGTTGCCGATAAATTTCCTTGTAACTGATGTCGTCAGGGTGAGAGGGCCTATTTCATCCGTGACCACTTGACCCACATCAGTTCCTTTTGCACTTAGCTAGAGTGCACCATTTTCCTCCTTCAACGTGAAGGGAGACATGATTCATGACTCCAATATTGGGATCTGCTAGCAAGCTACGCCCCCCAATACAAACTTTGTTATAAAGAGGTCATTGGAGACTCGGCTCCTACCCCTGAACTAACTTATTTTACAACAGTGTTTCAGCATAGGACCACTAAAGAGATGTTTTGGAGTCTAAACTCCCATCTCTAACTATCTTACTTCACAACAATGTCTCAGCATGAGACATCTAATCACACAAGGTCACACAACGGTCCTAAGTTCAGTTCTAGCGCAAAACTGAAATAACGGCATGGTCATTATTTCTAAAAAAATACTGAAAATAGTAATCTATCATACTTTATTCAACACACAAGTTGTTTCCAACATGAAGATCAAATGGAATTCAATTCCTCATTAATAACAATAACGCAAGAGAGAATCGTCCACTTGCCTTAGAAGGCGTGCTCAACGCTCTTATGATTCCAACAGTAATCCTAACACCCTTCTGTCAAAAATAACAAAAAGATTTCTCAACAACGACCTCACGGATACACTTCTTAGTTGTATACTCAAATTCTACAATTTCATAATCGATAAACGATTTGATTTCGTATATCGACTATATAATAAATCCTTAGCTATCACGCTTTAAGGAGCCATCTTGGCGAAATTATAACTAATTATCCCCTTCACTTTTGAAACAACTTTCTAAACAAAAAGTGTTCATCAGTAATAGTTCCTTAAGGTGACCAAAACTCGGATTTTATGGATTAATAACGAATCCCGAGTAATTATCCGAAGTCCTTTACCTGTCAATCGGTGTCAAAACTTGTATTCGCTATAACTGAAGATCCTGACGTCCGTTTCTCGAGCGGTTTGAACCTATGGAACTGTAACAATGTTAAGATTATAAAAACCATAAATTTAATTATCAAAGCGGAACCGAAAGGTCCTTACGGTGGCTCCGCAACCAAACCGCTAATTAATTTCGATCGTAATTACCTTCACTTGAACCTATGGCTCATTTGGCTCAATAGGGGCTCGATCCCCGAGCCCGAGGGTGGCTGGGTGTTGCCCAGTGGTGGCCCTTGTGGTGGGTGGTGGTCGGAGCAGTGGGTGATTGTCGGCGGTAACCCATAACGAGGCAAAGAAGATTGTCGACGGTGACGTCTTCACTCCTTCCTTCTCGAGTCCACGTTCCGTCCTGCTCCTCTCCCTCTCGAACGGCCAACCAGGTGGCTGGTGGTGCCTGGTGGTTGAAGCCTATGGTTGACTAAGGAGAAGGCCGACGGTTTCACGCCAAAACAGGGGCGAGGCAAGGGAAGATTGCCGGCGATGAAGAGTTCGAATCCTATCTCCTCGAGCCCGTCGTTCCTCCTGATTCTCTCATGGTTCTGGTTTGCAAAACAAAAAGAATGGAAGAGAGGAATAAGACGATGAGGAGGTGGCAAAGAAGGTGGGGGGACGAGGAGAGCAGTCGGTAGTGAAGGTTTCGATTCTTCAAGTCCGTCGTCGTCCTTCGTTCTCTTTCACAAACCCTCCTCTGTTTCTTATTCAAGAGTCTTGAATGAGATGAAAGCATTTCTTGCTTTCCACCTGGCGTTCCTCCCCTACTAAGTAATTGAAGATAAGAATTTTCCGTTTCAGAACGGGATTTTTCGATAAGCGGTAAAATTATGTACCTCGGATGCAAAAACTTACTAAATACAAAATGTCCCTTAAATTATGTAGATCAATAAAACCAATTTTCCATGATTTTATCACGCTACCTTCAATTTTTAAGGCTTCCGTTTCGTATTTTAAATCCTTTACAATACATAATTAAAAAGACGGCTTATCCAATAAATATTCTTTTTTCACTGAAAAATCCTAGAATTCACACTGATCCATAAAATTATTTCTTTATGATTTTAGGATATCACCAACAATTTTATAGGATTTAAATTCCAAAAAAAATATTGAATTAAGCGTTAAAAACGAACAAAGAGGTTAAAAGGATATCCGAGAAAAATTCAAAAATATCCTTAAAAACCACAATTATTACAGTGTGTAGTAGCGCTATCCACTAGACATTGATGCTTGCTACTTGATGTATCTTTAATCGTTTCCATATCTTCAAGATAAAGAAAAACATAATTAAAAACATAAACAACAGATTTATTTATGATACATAGTATTTTACAAGGATGTTGATAAAGAAAAAAACACACTTTAATATTTTACATAATATTACACGGGTCAAGATTCTAGTTTTCAGTAGTTGACATTTTCATTGATCCCAAATTCATCATCTATGATGAAATCAGAGATGTCCAGGCTCGGTGTAGGTTCAGTGTCGTCAACAAAATGAGTCTCCACGTTCTTCCCTTTATCTTTCTCAGAAGCTTGGTATAACTCAACCAAGTGTTTGGCTGTGCGACACACCCTTGCCCAGTGACTCGACATACCACATCTATAACATATAGATTTGGGCTTTTGGGAGGGTCCTGTAGTACCTTTCTGGACCATTTGTTTATCATTCCCCTTGGATGTGGATGCATCAGAAAAGTTACGCTTCTGATAATCACCAAAACCTCTACCACAGCCACGTCCTCGACCACGGCCACGGTTACCATCTTGTCCACGGTTATCTTGATGTCTACTATCATTTCTTTGAGAGGCATATGTGGCATTTGTTTCAGGGTACGGTGCAGTACCAATTAGGTTGTGGTTTTTCATGAGCAGCTCATTATTCTGCTCAGCTACAAGTAGTACTTGTACCAAATTTGAATATTTATTAAAATTCCTCTCTCTGTATTGTTGTTGTAACAACACATTAGTAGCATGCATGGTTGAAAAAGTTTTATTCAGCATGTTCTCTTCAGAGATTTTCTGCCCACATAAACGTAATTGAGAGGTTATACGGAACATGGCAGAATTGTAATCGCTGACTGATTTAAAGTCTTGAAACCTTAAAGTAGCATATTCATAGCTTGCTTTAGGTAGTAAAACTTATTGTTGGTGCCCATACCTTTGTTCTAGGCTTTCCCATAATTCTTTGGGATCTTCAACCAACATATATTCAGATTTTAGGCTTTCATGTATATGATGGCGAAGAAAGATAATCGCCTTAGCCTTTTCTTGTGGGGAGGTATTTTTATTATTTTTTATGGTCTCTTGTAGACCATTTGCTTGGAGGTGAGACAGTGCATCAACCCTTCATTCCAAATATCTCTGACCTGATAAGTCGAGAATATCAAATTCTCGCTTTGCAATATTTGCCATTTGATCAACTACACAATTAAATCAAATATTAATTATTGATACACATAAGAATAATTTAATCAATACCATAAATTATTTAGGTTAATAACGTCTAAAATTAACGAACATATCTATAAATAATTGTACCTTAATAAAATCCTACTTACACTTAGTCATATACAAAGCATGATTTTGTTTTGTTATATATCATAACTATAACCTAAAGCGGAGGTTAAAAAAATTATTAAACGACACATGTCACTTTTAGATTGGACCACATCACCCCTTTTTTTTAAAATAATCTTTTATTTTTGGATATGATAAATTTTTATCCATATTTTTAGAATATATGATAGAAAATCCCATTATTAAACAATCTTTTATTTTTGGATATGATAGATAGGAAGATCATTATGATATTTTTTTATGCTATCATACAAATTCTAAAATATTTATTTTATGGGAGACCAATGTATAAATATTTTATTTATATCTTAAAAAATAAATTATTTATATTGATTTATTGATTTTTTAAACAAAATAAAAAAAACTGATTCACGTAATTTATTTAAGATAACTTGATTTAATTTATTTTTTAAGTATTATTCAATTTGAATATTAATAATAATAAAAAGTTCTAAATTCTAGAAAAACTTAAAAGATAATTGTATTAAAATAATTTATTTAAGATAACTTGATTTATTATTAAATTGGAATATTACTAATAAAACAGAGTTCTAGATTCTAAAAAACCTTTAAGTTTATCTTAGTTATATACAAATTAAAAATTAATTTGCGCCTTAAGATCATGATTATTTGTTCCTAGATAATTCATGTATTTGAAAAAAAACTATTATTAATATTTTGTTTAAGCAAAACCCGTACAAGGTACGAGAATACATACTAGTACGTACATAAGAGCAAAAAAAACTTAATATAATACATGATTTTACTATATAAAGACAAAGTGGAAAAATTCATGTCATAGTTCAATATCCACGTGTATCTTTGTGCAGTAGTAGAAGAGTGTAATGATATCATGAAAATAGCAGAGTTTAATTTATGTACACGCAAGTCAGAAGTTCAAACCAGTCTATCAATATATATCTAGAACAGTGGTTTAGGATATTCATTTGTCTTGTCAAGTTAGTATATTTGAATGAATTTTATTCACGAGACAGGAAAACTAAAATTTAGAATAGTATCCAGTGGTATTTAAATTAGTGTCTTGAACGTGAAAAGCTATCTATCATATGAATCAAAAAGAAAACTCTCTATCTCTTTTTTAACAAAAAACACTCTCTTTAAAATTTCTACATCAAAACATGAAGAAGAAGGAGGAGGTTGTCTATTCAAGACACATGAAGAAGAAGAAAACCGTGTTTATATGCAATCAAAGGAGAAAATTCTTAATAAACATATCCTACAAATTATTATAGGTATTTTTACGTTTCTTCTATTTCACCCATTTTTTAATCTCTACCCCATAATCACTCTTTTTCTCCTTTATATTTCCTCCACATATTTGTCTGCTCCCTTGTTATCCGCTCTCGACTTCTCCTACTCATCTTCTTCCTCCTCATATTTTTTTTTCGATCGACATGTCTCACTCCGACCAATTCTTCATTGAATCTTTCATATGCCTTACAATTATCATGATAATCCTCTGGATCCTCATCTGGATCAACCGACCTCAGTTTTAATAGATATGTAAAATCCTTTTTTTTTCAAGTTTAGTTTAGATCTGATGTAAACTAGGAGTTTTATTTCGATCTTGAATGTAAAATTTGATCTTGTCGTAAAAGCCTTTCAGATCAAATAAAATATCGAGGTTTATGCTAAAAAAATCTTTCGTTTCGTATGAGAAAATAATTTTTGATGCAAGCTCTCATATCATTGAGCTATTAAAACGAATGATTTGAAAAATTGAAAGCAGTATGAAATTTGTACTACCTTCAAGAGATCTAGCACTCAATTGGTATTTTTGTTTGAGAAATCTCTCGTGCTGATAACGTGTTGTGGAATTTGGGAGAAAGACTTATGTATTCAGATCTGATTGTTGCTTGCTTCATTACTTTGATATGTACATGCTATTTATAGGGGCAAGATTTTGGTTTGATCTTGTCGTACAAAGTTAAACTGATAGAAGGCCGTCAAGTTGTATATTACAATCCATATGAAATAAAGCCTATTAAAACAAAATAGGTATGGATATAGGTGAATCCAAGGCCGTCCAATGCAATTTGGAGACCCTGTTCGAAAATCAAAACGAGTCAAATAAAATGATGCTTCATTTTTGACAAAGACACTTTGTTGGTTGAATAAAGAGTAAAACCAATGGAAAAAAAATTGGAGAAAAGGGGTGAATAGCTTTGGACGTGTAGAAAGAGGCCATCAGTGTGAAGGAGTATAAGAAGAGAAGTGTGGAAAAAAAATTGAGAAAGAGGTGTGTTAATTGTTGCCATTAATCAATATAATGGGAGAAGGAAATTTTAGACGTGGGAGAGTAATTAGGGAAGATTTCCTTTTCGTGAAAAGGAAAGAAAATAAATCAGTATTGATAACTAATATCATTAATGATACTAATTATATTGTAATCAATAATATATGTATTAAAAGAAATAATGGGGGTCCTTAAAAATCGAGAATCTTGTTCCATTGGATTTTTTGCATAGCCTAATAAATGGGCCTGGGTGAATCATTCATCTTTTATGCTGCATTACGAATTCATTTATTTTTTTGTTCAAACTTGTCACAATAATGATTGTATCATTCGTACGAGAATGATTAGGACTGTATATTGTAAGGGTCGTATAGTTATCAAATGATTACATTCGACGCCTTCTAGCCCAAAAAGTGTAATCCACTTACCTCAATATATAAAGAAGGAAAGGAATTACCTTCAGAACCTTCCAAATTTTAAAATAGTGTTGCTATGCACAAGTTTGATTCAAATGAAACTAACTATTGTCCTGAAACGAATGTACTTTTTCTAGTTCATACTGCACTTTTCCTACTTTAGAGTGCACTTTTTCGCATTTGCACTTTTCATACTTTTTTTAGTGCATTTCTTCATACTGCACTTTTTGTATTTTGTAATGCACTTTTATATGAAAAGTGCACTATTAACTAGGAAAAGTGCATTCGTTTTACGTTTTAGGATAAAAGTTTGTTTCATTTGAACCAAACTCTGCTATGCACTGCAAACTCAATTTCTCAATATTGTAAGCATTGTAATTAGACATGTCGATCGGGTCGGGTCGGTCGGGTTCGGGTTCAATCATTTCGGGTTCGGGTTCAAAACGGGTTCGGGTCAATCGGGTTACGGGTTAAGTCGGGTCAAGTCATGGCAGGTTATCGGGCGTGTTCGGGTTGACCAGTGGGTCAATAACATAATTTTTTTTTGAATTACTATTAAAATAAGTTTAAATAATAATATAAATAGGTCTAAAAATTGATTTAAAAATAAATTTTTTATTAATTGATATTTTAAAATATAATTGAGAATAATTTTCCTAAACCATTATTTAAACTATATTAAAATACAAGTTCTATAGTGTTTTTAGCAGGAATAAGTTTTCATTTTCCGCTATTATACAATGTCGGGAATTAGCGCAATGAAATATGCAATGACAATAGTTATATAGTATGACCGCGTTGCAATTAAATTTGACCCGATGGGTTGAACCCGACCCTAACCCAAAAGTTTTCGGGTTTAGCGGGTTCGGTTTATTTCGGGTTTCGGTTTTAAATTTTTGGGTTTTAACATAGAAAAAATCGGGCGGTTCGGGTTGGGTTGTCGGGTCGGGTCATGTTTTGACGGGTCTAATTGTAATAGAATTATTACCTTTACTAGTTGTACCCGTCGCACCATGTATGACTACGATTCGATCAGTATTTTATAGACATTATAAATAGAATATTAATAAATAAAAATATAACATAAAATTTAATATAAATAATTTATTGTTCCTAGAATGTATAATTTTTTAAATCAATATAAATGATTAAATTTAATGTTGAGAAAAAAGATATATTATTAAGATAAAATAACTACATTTCTCTTTTTCCTTGATGATATTTAATTAAAAAAAGAAGACAAAATATTATTAAGATAAAATAACTACATTCTGGCCCCACCTCATATTTTCCAGAATTGTTCTGGTGACTCGAAAAGGTATAACTTTAATATATAGTTATAGATTAAATAAAAATATAATATAAAATTTAATGTAAGTAATTTATTACTTGTATAATGTACAAATATTTATTTTCTGTAATCCGATAAAACAAATTAAATATAAATTATTAAGTTTAGTGTTGAGAATAAAAAAGACTATTAAGGTAAAATAATGCACATTTCTCCTTTTTCTTGATGATATTTCATAGATATTTAATTTAAAAAAGATAACATATGAATAAAAAAAATTTATATAGTAGAATATGGAAGAGATAAGATTTACATAAAATAATAATTAAATAAATAAATAAGATACAATAAAATTTGAAAGATAAAGATAAAAATAATTTATTTATAGAAAATAATTCAAAAAAATAATTTATTTTCATTTAAGGTGGGGGCCAAACTCATTTTGTGGTTCGATAAAGTAAAGATTATATAAGATTAAATATTATATTTTTTATTATTTTATATGTACCTTAATTTAGAGATTATCAAATATTTCAATATATCTATTAAATATTATATTACCTATTTTTATTATTTTTAAATATTATAAGTATTTATCATTAATTTTTTATTATAAAAGATATATATAAATTCGTGAAAAGATATCATGATAAAAGATATTTATGCTTATTTTAAAATATTTTTAATTCATTATTTTTAATTTTAAATATTTGTATAAGGAAGTTTTCAAAAGATATTGTTATACTAAATAGATATTTATTTGATGTTAAAGATAGATTTACATAGTTAAAGAAGAATTTAATAGAAAAAAGTTAAAATATTAGGAATAAAAATTAATTTTGTAAATATGAGGTGGGGTCAGAATCGTTCGGGTGACTCGAAAAGGTATAGCTTTAATATATAGTTATAGATTTTTTTAAAAATTACGTTATGTATTATTGTATTGTATAAATCAAATAATAATAAACATGTGTTAGTTTTTGAAGTCTAGAAGTAACTTATATTTTATAGTAATATGATTTTTCTAACCTATGTGCTCAACGGTTAACCGCCTTAAATTAAAATTTTTTTTTGTTGAAATATGTTATACGGAGTATATGACTATTTTTTTTTAACAAGGTTTATAAACTTTTCTAATCTCAAACGGTAGAGAGAATTAGGCCAAGACCCTCTAAAAAACCAAACCAAATTTTAATTTCGAAGGCAACAATGCTCGTCTGATTTTGCAAACTTGGTAATTGGTATAGTTTGTTCGTCACTAAATTTGTAAGCAGAAGAGAAAATGGTTGCACCATTGCTGAGACATGGGCGTTCCTCTTCTTCTCTGCTCAAACAGTCGCGTTTTCTGATAACCCAATTTCTCAACTTTTCTACAACTGCTAACATTGGAGTATCCACTGCGCCTGGGTCCGAATCCCGACCTGGCCCGCCTCCGATCCAGGTGGCTTTTTCCGAGTCAGCGGGTCGGGGGATCTTCTCCACCCGGAGAATCGGAGCCGGTGAGCTCATCCACACTGCAAAACCCCTCGTTTCCCACCCTTCTCTCTCTTCTATCCACTCTGTTTGTTACTTTTGCCTTCGCAGATTGAAACAGTCCACAGACGAGTTTCATGTTCATTGTCTCCGGATTTGCAGTGATGAGTGCAGAGAACAGGCCAAGGTAATTTTGATTGCTGCTTACCATATAGATTCATTTTTTCATTGTTTGGACTCGGATTGAAGTTTATTTATTCCTATGTCCGTCCGATGGAAGAATTGGAAGTCAGTGTGCTGGTGTGATTTTGGTGTCATAAGGTTGCAGGCAAAGTGCTTGATATTTTGCCTGACCGAACGGATAAATCATGGAGGTCTAAGAAATATGCTGAGCGGTCTTGTTTAGAGTTAGGAAAATGTTTGGGATTGTTGATTGTTTTGTATATTATACTGAAAGTTGATTAGCTATATTCCGTAAATGAAATTGACTGCCATATTAAGAGTCTCTTTTTTCTCTGTGGACTGCACAAGTCTGGTTGTATTCCAAAATGTAATTTCTGACTTGATGTATTCATGTATGGATAAGTAAAATTGTGGTGATCATCAGCTGAACGTTGTGAAAGTGTAATATTTTGTGATGATATTAAAATGAAATTCTAATGTCGTTTGATTATTGATTGACCCTTTTTATGCGACATTCCTTGCAACTCATGTTGATTGCATATTGTAGTACTAAGTCAATTGACTAGATAGCACTTCTTACAATCTTTAGCACATGATACTTACCTTAGTCGATTTCATATGTTATTTTGCCTTGTCAAATTTGGGAGCCTCTCTAGACCTCTATTGCGATGTGCTGGTGCCATAATGTTTTGTTTTTACCCAATTGAATTTGCAATAAGCTCCTTCTTTGTTAGTAGTCTCAATGAAGCTGCTAGTTCTCAAGTTATGGATTGAAGATCATTATGATGTGCCATCCATTCTGCTGCTAATGCACATTTAGAAATTTTTATTCCATGGTAATTGTACTTACAAGTTACAACTTGTCACCATTGTGCTTCAATCGCTGGCTTGTTTTCTTCCTATTGTCTGCAGACTTTTTATGAAGTTGAGAGTAAAGTAGATTGGTCAACGTATCATGATTACTGTCGGTATGGGAAGAATTCGATCCATTTCAATCCTATTTATTCAGCATGTGATTTTTTTTAAAACACTAATATGCATTCTTGTCTTGTTTCTTGAAGAAAAAATGCATTGAAATACCCCCTTCTTGTAAAGCGGTTGGCGTGTATGGTTATGTCAGGATCTGCACCTATAGACTGCCTTGAAATACTTCAACCTGCCTCTTTATCTCCAGAAGTGATTTCAAAGGTGAAATTTTTTTTAGATATTTATGTTTTTTGCATCTAAAAATTGAAAGCTGACTGCTTTCTCAGATGGAAGAGGAATTTAACTTGCTGAATAATGCATTCAGAGAAGCGGAAATTGGTAATGAATCCCTCAAATGTATCCTTAATAATTCTATTTTATTTACATGCTACTATAACAAATTGCTCAAACGATCCTTATAATTCCATGCAATACTGAATCCCATGACTATGAACTGCTCAAACTTAAGAAAAGCTTATTTTAATGATTATGAATTCCTTAAACATGCTTAGTTTTAACAAAGGAGTGGTATGTTAGTATTCTGGCCCGGATAAGGATTAATGCTTTCCGGATTGAGTTGGTTGGAGGTTCCTACGAAGATCTTCTTTCCATGGCAGCCATGGCCATAGAAGCTGAATGTGCAGTAGGAAACGCTGTTTACATTCTTACTTCCTTCTACAATCATGATTGTGGTATATATGCACCCTGCATTATGTTGCCTAACTTAGTATATTACCCAAGAGGCATGATCACAAATGACGAGGCATATTCTTGACCATTGCTGCAGATCCTAATACACATATTGTGTGGATAGACAATGTGGATGCAAAACTTAAAGCGCTACGTGACATTGAAGAAGGTTGGTTAACTCCAACACTCATCTACATTCTCACATTCTGAACTTTTGTTACATTGATCTTTGGTTATGGAAAATGATGATAACGCAGGCGAAGAGCTTCGAATATGTTACATAGATGCAAGTATGGATCGAGATGCTCGACAAGCCATCCTTTCGCAAGGGTTCGGTTTCAACTGCACTTGTCTTCGTTGCCTGTCTGGTGAATAACTACACGTTACTTGGCCTCTCTTTTTGTCTACATCTTAGATTTGCAACTTGTTGGGGAATCTATTTGCATATGAAGCATTCTTGTTGAACATTTCCGGGGTTGTGTTGGTGTAATAGAAAAAGTCTTGCTCCGCGAAACTGTGAAAGTGTGTGAAACTGTGAAAGTGTCTTTTGAGAAAGATTTATTGGATTTACTGGTAAAAGTTTTTGTTTGATGCTACTTGTACCAATCCCTAATATTAGCTCAATTCAAAATGATTCATGTACACGAGAAAGACCAACAGTTATTGTTATTATATTATTCCTTATTGTAACTTGTAAGAATCACTTTCATTTGCAATGGAACTTGCCAAAGCGAGTTGTGAATAAAAAATTGTTGTGCTGTTGGGGCAGGGGACTTGTTTATTGTCTTTTTATGGACCAGATTGATATATTTTTTGATGGAATGGACCAGATTAAGTCGGCCACACAATAAGTAGTGTATTGGGGATTGATTAATAAATAGAAAGGTCAACAAATCAAAGACGTGGAAGAATCATGCTATTTGTTAATTCGATTTGCACTCAACATCTCTTGCTGTTTTGATATGAAAATATCTTGCTGTTTATGTACACTTGTGAATTGAATGATGTCATTGATAACTGATAATTGCCTAATGTGGGTTGATTTTTTTTTAATTTATAAGAGTCATAGGTTATAAAAAGAAAATTTGAAAGCATTTGAATTTGCACGAGCAAAAAAAATACGCATTCACATACATAAGTATCCAATTGTTTTGAAAGATGTACTCATTCTACTATATGGGGGTACATGGATAAGATATGGATGCACTTTAAAATTTTGGGGTTAATTTGAGAATCCTATTTTATATAGGAAAGCTCTATATAAATACGGTTTCTCTAACAAGCACATACATATAGTTAAGAACCCAAACCAGGAAAAAATATAGTATTAGATTTTTTTTGTTTAGCAAAAATTAGGTTTTTATTAGTAATATTTATGGTTTTCATTATTGTAAGGTAATCAATAGAAAGTCTTCAAAGAAAAATTGAATTGCATTTATTATAGAGTTATTCTAAAATTGATATAAAAATAGTAATTTTTTTACATAGTTTTTATCATGATACACAATAATAATTTAAGTTGAGAACAATAGTTAACCTAACTCTACATTCATATGTATTAAACCTTAAAAAATTTAAACGTAATAGATATATAATTAGATTTAATTTAATTAATAAATTTGGATTTATTAATATAAATTCTACCTATTTTTGTTGAATATTATAAGAAAGCGACACCAATTTAGATTTTTTTTACTTGCAACAATGTCATTATTACTTATAATATTCTTCTATGAGTCATATAACTAATATCAAGCCAACCTTGTTCGTTTGTACATGATTTTTTTTCCGGTGTAAATTGTAGAAAATTTTGTGGTAGCTTTCTAATATCAGGCCAAATTTTGATTAATTCAAAACAAAACAACAAAATTTTTTTTTAATAAATAAGAGAAATGGAGGAAAATTAACTTATCAAATATTGTGGGACGGAGGGATTATAAAATTAAGAGTACTGATTATACCCATCAAGCGGGTTGATTTTTTTATATAAGGAAAAGAATTAGGGATGTCACTAACATAGGGCATCCCTGACGTATGAGGGTACAAAATCCCAAATCAACTGCAAGTGGAACGAAAGAGACCCATCGAAAAGAGCCAACAATGTAGTCAACCACAAAATTGCACTCACAATAGATATGAACAATACTCCAATCCTAGAACCGAGTCAACAAACAATTGATGTCCGCACGTAACAATTCGATCTCCCACGGGTAGCGTTAGTCACCAAGAACGACCTTGACGAGCTGCAAATTATCGCCTTCAATACGAATGGCCTCGAGAAGTCCCTGGTGCAAGGTGATAGTCTCGGAGATCAAAACAGACTACTGACCAATCAGTTCTCCGTCAAAATGGACGGGGAAGCCACCAGAGTCCTAAGGATGAACCCGAATGAAGCCACACCGGCATCTGCACCATCAAAGTTCAACTTAATGTAATCCATCTTGGGTTTTGCTCACTTAGCAGACATTTTCACTTTTCCAACTCTCGCAGTGTAATTGCGAGACCTGGGGGAATCAGAGGCTCCTGCAAGTTTACAGTCTTTAACCTGGTTTCAAGTAAACTCGCTAATGTTATCGACATTATTCAAGGTTCTTCCGTCGTTGTTGTTAAAGACTCTTTTATTTTTAGAGAATCATATGTTCCACCATGTGTTGGTGAGGAGTTCCATTCCATTTCTTGTTGCTATTGTCCTAATTTCCTCGAGGATATGATGTGATTTTTTGTCGTCCGGGGATACTTGGTCAACAATCCAATGTAGTTTTGGCCTTAGGAATTCGGCCTAGTAAACGGGCATGAGAGTAAAATGTGGTTTGTGTCTTCAGTCTGTTTGTTACACGCTTTACAAACTTGTGGTACCAGAATATGATTGTTAGCAAGACTCATTTTAGTTAGTACTTAGTAGGCCATTTCGTATCAATTTTCATAAAAAATTCTTTATTTGTGGGGGTGTGGGGGTGTTAAAGCTTGTTAATTTATTTTAGGTTAATTTAGCTGGTTGATTTGTTGGATTCGATTAGTCATTTCCAATTTGGATTGAATAATTTTAAAATCTGTGGGACAATCAAATCAGATTGTTACGAATTTCTTGCAAAATTCGACCCAGATTGTCAGATTAGGTTGTCTTTGAGTCTTGACAGCTCTAGACGTTCTATACAATAGGCCACTATTTATTTGCAGTTGCGCGTGGCACCTCAATCTTGTAAGAGAAAGGTGGCCGTTCAACGTTTGCGAAAAAGCGATTCCAATTTACACACCGTCCGTTGTGCACAAGAGACAGAAATAGCCAAGGGCTCTTTCGGTAATTTGCGCCGCGTTGGATCTCGGAATTCTAAATACTTGTATCCTCTCAAATACCAAAACTACCCTCATCTGACCTCCTCCTGTAACCCGAACGTTACGGCTTTATCGCCTCACTAGCCCCCTTCTGTGAATATTCGAAAAGCTTAAGGGCTAAAATGGAATTTCATAACTAAAAGAATCTCCTTTAATTCCTAAGGCCTATATGGGCCTATTGCACCTTCGTCTTCTTCTTCCTCCCTCCCCTTTTTCTCTCTGCTCTCTCGAGCTCCGTTTCTTGTTTTTCTACTCTTCAGCATCTCTCGCCTCTGCTGGTGAATCGGTGCATTTTCTTAAATCTTCTTCCTGTGTCTCTCCGTGCTTCACCTGTCGGCAGTGGAAGCCAATTTTAAGAGCCTTTGGTGCGAAATCGACGGTCCTTCTGGTTGATTTTGAGGAAGAATTCAGATTGCAAGAATTGTTAGGGCTTTTTTCGTGTGTCCGATTTTGGTACGAGCTGGTCATCTGCCGACTTCAGTCAGATGCTTCGTCGCCATCAACAGACGTCAGACTCTCTCTGACTGGATGGTAAGATTAATGTGGCTTTAGTAAACTCTCTAGTAATCTCTGGCGATTCCGCTGAACGGAATGTGAGCACCTGAAAAGCTTGCATCTGTATATGTATTTAAATGTATTAAATGCTTTTTTTGGGTGTGTGTATTTTTATGCTTTGTTTAGGATTTGTGCTAATTGCATATCACAGCTTTATTTTCTAGAAAGCTCTTCGCTGGGACCCCCCTGGGAGTGAGAAAAATCTAGAATAGTTCAGCTTAGGGGGTGCTTTTGAAACAAATTGGAAAAATAAAAATCATTGCTGTGTGGATTTCTTACCTGTGTTTTTATTTTAATCTCAATTTGGCTTTTTTCATTGCAGGCCCGCCATTAGAAATTCCTGTTAAAGTAGAAAGACAAGAAATAGAAAACAAAGAATTACCAAAAGTGAAAGGCTTTAATCAGCCAAATTTCTGCGATATATTGACTAAGGTACTCGACTTTTATTTTATTTTCTATTTTTACTGTAGGCCCTGAACCATTTACTCGTCCTGTTCTAATTTCTATTCACTACATCAGTACTTCATCAGCGTAGGTGTCCCTGTTTCGATTTCAATTTCAATTTAAATTTCTCATGCATGCATCTACACCGTTCACGTGTGGGTTTGACAGAGTTTTGATTAAACTGGGCTACTATTTTGTTCTTGTGGGGTGAAGCATAGTTTTCTTGCGTGCGTATTGCCACGTCTGCCTGGGGCCCAATTCTGGCCTATCATGATGTGGCAAGATCATGAATTCATGATCCTAGTTTTAGTTGCTGGGTCCACTTAAATGTGCTTTCTAGTGGTTTGATGACATGAGTCCTATTGGTGGGTTAGGGTGGAGTAATAGTGGAAAGAGAGAGTGTGTATGTGTGTGCGCCTTACTCTTTGGATGTTTTTATGGTCAAAATTCCAATCCATAAACCGGGAAACGAAAGTTCGTTCCCTTTCGTCAAGTAGGTTTGGGCGGGGACTCTGAGGACCACTAACATTGGCAAAATTCTGATGTGAAAAATATGCAGGAGTATATGATCTATGGTAGAGAATACATCATGTTATGGGCCGGGTTTGCTCTTTTCTGTACACATTTGACAATGCTCTTGCTAATTCTTTCCCCCATTTTCCTTACATGTTTGCCTTTGGAAATTGGGAGGGGTTTATCATGTGCATTCTTCTTTTTTTTTTTTTGGTAATATACACAATATGCATTCAGGATAAGGGAATTTTTTTGTATGTACTAACAATAATATCAAGAACATTTTTTAGGAATTAAGGAAGCAATCACTGAGCACCCTTGCCTGAGAAAGGTAAGGGTGCTTACTTCCCTGATTTTGTTTCATAGTGAGATGCTTTTGGCAAAAGCTAACCCTGATCTTGTAGATTGTTTGACATATTTATGCAACTCTTAGTGCTACTACACATTATTGTTGGGTTAATAAGATTGTGGTGAGTGTAATGAAAGCGAACTTCTTTTTTTTTTGTAGTACAAGGACATAGTGTATTTTGCTTATTCTTGCACATTCGGATGCCATTTTGTGGTAAAATGTGAACTGCTACATCAAGTCAAAGATGCTCTATTAAATACTCCCTCCGTTATATAATATTTGTCATTATAGCCTTCTTTTTTTGTTACAAAGTTTTTGTCATTTTAAATTTTTTGTCATCTACTTTACAATTATGCCCTTGTATTTATTGTTACTTTTTAATTAATGAGGGAAGATTTGTTAGTAGTAGCATTGGAAAATAAAACAAAATAGAATAATAAATAGGGTTATATATGTCCATTTACTACTTTTCTTAATAAGTGTGAAATGATCTAAAATGACAAATACTTTGTAACGGAGGGAGTATATGTTAGTGGCAAACAAATAATCTGCATTGATATCCACAATATTTCAGAAATTGTAATTATCGAAGGAAAAATTAACTACATTAAGTTTTGGGCTCACCGGGACAAACCCCCTTCTCCATTTTCCAATTTTGTAGATGGTCAAGGAAAACGGCACATGGTTTGTTGTGTATTCATTTATTTCTTCATAAAGGAGATGCTTTTGATTGTTGTCACTTGGCTTTGCAAAATCATTCACTTGCATGGTTGTCCTTGGTGTCATATGGTTATCTACTTGTCTTTTCTATGAAACACCAAATAAAAATACCATATGCTGCAACGTTTCCTATCATTCTAGCAAAGTTTCCCAATCATTTAGCCTTTGGGACCACTATTGCATTATAGCAGTCTCCATGCCTACTTCTGCCTGTTGAAATTTGGGGATTTTATTTGGTGTCTTGTAATGGTCACTCATGGATTTTCGACTAAAGTTCCAGATTTGGTCATGAATATATACTTTTTTCTTGTTAAGGATGATGTTTGGAGAATTGTAGATGATCTGGTGATTCGTTATTATGGTCTAACCAACAGTGGTCTTGCTTTCCTCCCTCTTTGCTGATTTAGGAGTCAAATCTTGAACATTATCTTTTCAAATTGTCTACATCTTCCTTCATTGGAAAAATTAAGAAGTGAGACCAAAAGTTGCTGATTTGTTTTTGCTGCCCCTAAATTTGGCATGTAATAAAAAAGCATATCTTCTAGTGATATGTTCAAAGCTTGTTTGCTATGTTTACTGTGCATAAAGTTGTCTGCTAAAATCTAAAAACGTGGACAATAATTTATAAACCATAGGCTTGAGTTTACGAGTTTTTGTGCCCCTTGTTCCATTTGTTTTCCCATCGGTTTTCCTTCTCGAAGTCCGTAGCAACTATTGTCAGTCTACTACTCTAATAAAGGCTTGCAAAATTGAGAAATATGTTCTTGCAAATTTCAAAATTTTTTAAATGTGTTTGGTGATTTCAAAGATTAAAAAAGTGTGTTCAGTTTTGGTTTCAGCTTTTTTTTTTATGGTTGCCCATTCAGCCTTTTTTGTCACTTGTTGTTGCTAAGGGCCATCTTTCAGCAAACTTCAAAGGTCAAAAATACAAGATAACTCTTATAGGTCTCTCAATGCATTAAAACATCTTAATTTCTTCTTTCTCTATATAACCACCTAATCCTTATCATCACAAGGATCCCTTTCCGTTGCTTAATTTAGTTTCTGAACCCTGCAATATATGTCATTCAATTCTTTCTTGATCTATTCTTAAAAACTTTTCTCTTCCTAGCTCAGATGGATTCATCAAGAAGGTCATCTGTTACCCCAGCCAAGAGCAGGCTAGCTCGAACTTTTGCAAAGGTTCTCCATGCTCGCACAGCCACAGGAATCACACCAGTTGATGGACTAGAGAAGGTAAAATCTGAACAAAAGATCAGGAATTTTAAGACTGACCACAAGATGAAGGTTGAGAAAAGTAATGTCAGTGAGCGCAAATCATCTGTCTTGAAAGATGATGAAGAGGAGTGGAGGATCAGAGCTGCCAATGAAGCTCTACTTGCGAGAATCTTTGCAAGCATTTCATCTATCAAGGCTGCATATGCTCAGCTACAGCTCGCTCAATCTCCTTATGACCCTGACGGTATACAAGCTTCGGATAATGAGGTGGTTTCAGAGCTGAAAGTAATCTCTGAGTTGAAGCAGTGTTATTTAAAGAAACAGTTTGATGCATTCCCTGAGAAGGTGCTGATTTCAGCAGAAATCCAAGAGCTGAATAGTGCATTGAAATCTTATGGGATAATGAAGAGTAAGTTGGAGTCACAGCTCCAGCTCAAAGAGTCTGAGATCATCTTCCTTGGTGAGAAACTAGAGGAATTCAAAAAGGAGAACAGATCTATAGAGAAAAAATTGAATGCAAGTGGCCAAATTTCTGTCCCTGACAACCTTCATCTTTCTGGTTTAAGCGCAACCCATTTCATCCCTTTTCTCGAACACACCATTAGATCCATCAGAAACTTTGTCAAATTAATGGTTAGTGAGATGCAATCTGCTGGGTGGGATTTAGATGCTGCTTCTAGTTTAATCCAGCCGGGCGTCATGTACTGGAAACCAGACGATAAGTGTTTTGCATTCGAGTCCTTTGTGTGCAGGGAAATGTTTGAGAGTTTCCACTCCCCAAACTTCTCTCTCCCAAATGAGTTCCTCCCTGACCAGAAACAACGAAGGAGACTCTTCTTTGAGAGATTCATCGAACTTAAATCTGTTAAGGCAAAGGACTACCTTGTTCAGAAACCAAAGTCAACATTTGGAAAGTTCTGCCGCGCTAAGTATCTTAGACTTGTTCACCCAAAAATGGAATCATCTTTCTATGGAAATCTGAACCAGAGAAACTTGGTGAATTCTGGGGAGTTCCCTTATACAGATTTCTTCACGACATTTGCAGAGATGGCAAAGAGAGTTTGGCTTTTACATTGTCTTGCTTTCTCTTTTGATCCTCCAGCTATGATCTTTCAAATAAGGAATGGTTGCAGATTCTCTGAGGTGTTCATGGAGAGCTTGGCTGATGAGCCATTCTTTGAGGTGGCTACGGAGCCTGTAGTGGCTTTCACTGTAGTTCCAGGGTTCAAGATTGGTAAAACTGTTCTACAAGCTCAGGTGTATGTCAGCCGTTGATCTTCAGGTGGACGGTGCTGATGAGTCGTGGGGGTGGAACCCAGGAAACGGCTTTTTGAACTGGAAAGCACATTGTCAAGTGTCATGCTTGTTTAACTCTTTTACTGGGAGTAATCAATCATGGAAAACAAGGAAAATGTTTTTCTTTTTCCTGCTTTGCTGAGCTGTGCTGATGAAGGGACCTGTGCTGCTTGCACAGACATGGTTACTCGGGCCAGGTTTGTCCTTTTAATCAATGGCGTCCCCTTTTGCTTTGTTGTCTTTTGAAATATGGGAAAGAGTGAATTGGAACGTTGTGTCTTGTAGGGACCAGGACCAAGATTGGAATATTTAAGTTGCAAAAAGGGGGGTACTGCGTGGAAACTGAAAAAAAAATACAATATATATGGGGGAGGTGGGAAAAAAGAAGTTTAGAGAAAACCACCCAATTTTGTTAATATAATGTTGCTGGTAAGAGGTCTTTAAGGAGGAACAGTAGAAGTTGTTGAAATTTGTACTAAATTTTTGTAGCATGTAAACATGTGCTCTCTCTTCCATGTCATGTGTATATGCTTCATGGCTTTTTAGCTTGTATTTGAAATGGCAGAATACATTAATAGATCCCTGTACTTACACTTTTTTTTCTATTGGACCCCTGTACTAAAAAATGTTCAAACAGACCTTTGTACTGCCCCTAATTTTGCCTATTGAACACTTTCAATCTTATTCTCCTTCCAGTGTACATCACGCACCTTATGTGTCATGTTATTTTGCCAAATAAGCCAAAATGGTCAAATACGTACATGTTATTTTGGCAAAATACGTACATGTTACATAAGGCGCGTGAAGATTTGAAAGTGTTCAATAGGCAAAATAACATGTACGTATTTGACCATTTTGGCTTATTTGGCAAAATAACATGACACATAAGGCCCGTGATGTACACTGGAAGGAGAATAAGATTGAAAGTGTTCAATAGGCAAAATTAGGGGCAGTACAAGGGTCTGTTTGAACATTTTTTAGTACAGGGGTCCAATAGGAAAAAAAGTGTAAGTACGGGATCTGCTGATGTATTCTGTCTATTTGAAATATGAAGTACTGATCTTCTTTGGTAGTTGCCCAGACTCATCAATGGGTCAATCTTCTTGGGCTGAAGTTTCAAAATTTTCTGCTAGAAAATATTGCATCATTATTACTACACAAAAATAGTTTTTAAAAAAGCCTAGAAAGTATTGCAATTGAGACGGCAGAATGTATATATGATCTCAAAAGTTCCACCTAACATTTTGTCTTACCTACCAAGTTATTGTGAAAAGTAGTTCTATTTCATTGTCATGGAGAAATAGCATTTCTACACGATGTAAGCACAAGTGTTATCCCCGGTTATGGCTAAAAAGTCGCAATAAACAATGTTGCTTTTGGGTTGAGTTTCCATAATGATACATCGTTATATGGATACATTGAATGATATAAACTACATAATTTATTATCTTTTGCTGATTGAGCCGATTATTGAATATTGAATACGAGAGTTTAGAATAGTTAGCTGGCATGTAAAAGTCATATCGATAATGGACATATTATGACTACGAAAGCACACTGAACTCTACGGTGAGGTTTGATTGGAATTCTTTATACGTAGATCTTGGAACCTAGTGGTATGATATGCTCTAGACAAAGATGCTCTACCATAACAGCTTATACACAAGTGGGCCTAATTGTCCCGAAAAATGTACGGGTTTGTAGTTGAAATCAAATACCACATTTTCCTTTGTGTTTTATTATTCCTTCTAGTGTTTTCCTTTCTCATCAGGTTGATAGGTCAGAAATCAAAATGGTTCAAGGTTCAGGGGTAGAAATGGATCGGGTTGTGGGTGAATGGTAGAGCCATTTTATTACCCGACTCGCCTAATAAAATGTTCCACTTGACCCAACCATCACCCGACTAATGTTTTACTTGACATGACACAAGCAGATAATACGGGTGGTTAATTGGGTGACTTTGTTTGTTCTGAGTATAATATTTTCATTAAATTTAACAAATAATACACAAAACTCTCAATAAATAAACTTCCATTATGCAATGGGCGACATGCACCCAATCCATCACTCTATTCCTCTGTCACTTGACCCGCCCATTATCTGGTTTCTTTCGGATTATCTATGCAATGGGCGCGTTGTCTTGGCTTTATGTCTTCGTTTTTGTTTTTTGTTTTTTTCTTTTCTCTTCGTTTTGCTCTGTTTCGGCTTTGCTTTTGGTTGCCCTGTTCTCTAGTTTGCTCTGTGGTCCCATCGGGTCTTTTGGTCGCTCCCCCGTTGCTCTAAGCCAGGGGTGCCTCCATTTTGACCCCCCGGATTTCCCGTAAGGGAAGTTCCACTGGGTAAATGTTGTTGTTGTTGTTGTTTCGGATTATCTCTCTTTTTTGGAGTCAGATTTTCCAGGCTTCGGATTTCACCCATTTTTTCAGATCGGATTTCCTCACTTGACCGCTCATCGATCACCTGGTTTTGTTTCCAATTTTCACCCATTTTACGGGTCGATTTTTTAGGAGAATTGGTCATCCATGTGCAATTTCCAACGCAACCCTTATCGAAGAGCTCGTATTAGATTGAATCTATTTAGAAATAGAAAAAAAAAAGGGAAATAATTTTGCCATTCAAAAGGCATGCGTCATATGGGATCTTTGGATCCCAATTTGTCTATGTTTGAAATCAATGAGGAGTTATCATTTCGTTGGGAGTGGCATTCAGATTCAGCTCATTACCTGGATTTCTCTGTTCTTCCTCGTCATCTCTGTCCTTGTAACTGTCCTTTTGATCAGGTAGGTTTTTGAATGTTTGTTGACACGCTGACAACTCATTACGTACATCAATAATAGATGCTTGATAGGAGAAATCTAAATACTCGTAATACGAAATCGGAGGGAGTAACTGTTATTGCAGCTAGCTATTTACTTTCAGCCTAGTGGTTTATGTACAAGTGCTAAAGTGTAAACTGATCAAGGGTGTGTTTGGCTATAACATATGATTTTCTTGAATATATTATCAATATTCAATAGTATTGTTTACACTTTTACATGGCCGCAATAGGGGAGTTTTTTTGAGTTGAAGCCATAACTCATTGTAGCTGATCCGATGCTATTGTGGGCTTGCATGGAGTATCAAATTGGGCCGACCTAGTTAGTTACGCTGCAAAAGATCATCTCTTGGACAGAGAGTCTGAAGCCCATTACAGTACATGTCGAGGTCCACGGCTGATTTTAATTCAAACGAGAGGAATAAAATTCAAACATTAAAACAATATATTCAATTCGTTTAGTGATATGAATAAGATAGCACTAGACTTAAGTATTGACTAGGAAATTTGAATTTGAAAGCTCTTATGTATAGAGTACATTCTGAAATAGAACAGTCTTGACTGATCGAACCAAGCGAGTCAAAAAATACCTAAATGTTTCCTTTAAAAAAAAAAGTAAGGTGAAATACAGAAAATCACCCATATCATATATAGAATATCACATGCATTTGACAAAAATCTATATCTATATGAACAAAGCATTTTTAATCTATATGATTTTTATTCGATCTCTCTGATGCGGACATAACGATTGAATACAACAAAGTACAAATTTTACAGACTTTCTAACCTTAAACATTCAATGTAATATTCTAGTTTGCTTAAAAAAATACTCTGCATGTAATTTTTTCCCTTCATTTTGAGGGCTATTTTCCTATTACACGTACACCTCTATAAGTGTTGTCTTAGTTACACATGAAAATATACCAACATTAGTGCTAGTTCAGAGTAGAATCATGCGACGACACAACCAATTAATTGCAAATTTGCAATATATAAGAGATGAAAACCTTAGTGGCCAGCGCCTCCAGGGCTTGGCCCAGACTGTAAAGTGTGGACGTCACCCATGACATCAACTCTTACAAGCTTCCCACCCGTCATCCACGTGTTATTTTTTCGACTCAAAGAAGATGACTTAACATTGGATGTCTTACAACTCTCCAAGCAAACGTGAACCTTCTCCTTCTCTGGGAGTGCCCTAGCTTCTTGCTACTGATGCCGCTGGATTAAGAACAAACGCTAAGATTATCGACAAAATAATCACGAAGCTCGTTCTAAAACTCGACATGTTTTGCTTTTAAGTAATTACGTTGATCAAGAAGGCTAGAGAAGCAAAGGAAAGTGATTGAATTGATAGTTGAAATGTGCAAATCGATCGAGCTAATAGGGGGATGGAGGTGGTTATATATATATAGTCAGTTGGATTGGTAAAACCTAGTTATTTTTTGGGACGATCTTTTGGAGACAGATGGAGTACGAAGTAGTAGTAGCTCCACTAGCTATTGAGCACATGGAAAAAAGATTGCAAAGCTTACTATCGATAATCATGAAGGTGGAGAAACGACATAATTAAAGGCATGTTTAGCTGTTCGTTTTCCCTACTATTACATCCCATTTTGGGCAAGTCTAGGGATGGGATGGAATTTCATTTCTACAACAACACATTTACCCCATGACATTCTAACTTATTGTAACGTACCCTGCTAGTCAGGATTAATTCATTATATGTCTAGACTAGCTAGAGAGGGGTATAAAGTGTGTCATGTCAAATCCGAATTGGAAAGTATTAGGCATCTACAACTACGTAGTATACTTTGAATACAATGAAAGGACGGACAATTATATATATGTGTTAAGATCGAGTGCTACAACTCACAAGTAATCGATTCAGCAACCATCCACGTTAAAGGGATGGGATTTAATTTGAGTAATTAACCTTCAAATCTTTGATAGAGTTCCGCATAAACAAGCAAGAACTGATCCCATGCAACTTAATCATGTCACTTTTTAATTTCTTTACCATCAACTACGAGTGTAAGATATTGACCTGGGGTGGATGGAGGATAAATTCATCCAATGTGTTTTTGAGATATTGAAATTCACCTAATTAATCATGTTCACTAACTGGGGTTGTCAACCTGACAATAGTGTATACAAGAAAAATAGCACCCAATTTGAACAAGTTAGTGTTACACCAGGAAACATCCTATAAAGCCAACTCATTATTAATATATAGCAATATATAGTTACAAAACATAGCAACAGTTTTCAACAAAAAAAAAAAAGGTGGTGATTTTCTGAGCTGTTCTAGAATTTATAGCATATGTATTTAATTTCTTGATGAATATCCACACCCAACACTAATTCATGCAATTTTATACACCGTACTAGCCGAATCAAGCCCGTCCGTTGGACGGGGCAAAATTTATATTTTAATATTTAAAATACATATATGTGTACACATTTATAAAAATAATACAAATCACAATAAAAAATAATTAATTTAATAAAAATTATTAAAATTTGAACTTTAAAAAAATTATTTTGTGCAAACCTAATTACCATCCACCAAAAACCTTCATGTCTTACATTTTCACATTCACTCTCCCCCATCTCAATTCGTGTTTCGATTCGATTAATATTTTTTGCAATCTGATGGTTGTCTTCTATATTTTTCGCTTCATAGTGGATGAAATTGTGATGCGTTCATACATTAATAAGAGGTATATAGTGAGAAAGAAAAAGGTAGAAATTAAATTCTATATTATGTTCGGTTAGCTATAATGCCAACAGTTGTGTTGGATGTTGTGTTTTGTATCTAGTATCAAAGGTTCATAATTTAATGTGTAATATCAAATGTTGATGTCAAATGTTGCAAAATTAACTTTTTAAATTAAGATAGACAATTATTGTGCAAATCCTCCAACTTTAAACAAAAGGATTTAAAATATTTCAAGACATCAATAAAAAAATATTTATTTGGTTTTGATGATATATAACTTCGCATGTTGTAAGATTATAACTTTAGTGATTTGGATTAGTCTAGTAATGCTTTCAAAATTTTACCATTAAGATTCACGATAGGGGTGTAATAAATCTATTTAGTTTTTTTTAATGAATGATTTAGTGTATTATATATAGTCTTATTGTATCATTTGACATTCTCTTAATATCCACCCATCTAAAATTGAATTTGATCCTTTAGCAAGTGTAGGCTAAATACAAAGAGATTCATCTAAATTTTTTAATGCACTCGTGTATCTAATATTGAATTAAAAAAAATATAGCAAAGTCATTTTCATTGTTTGAAAGAATTTGGATCATCTTATAACAATATGTAATCAAATAGATTGGTGTATACTTAACAAATTCATATATTAGTTAACACATTAATTTACCTTGCTCTATGTGTTTTTTCAATACAACTTAGCTCCTATGTTTAATAAAAACTATAATTTTTTCTATAAACGTTTCAAAAATATGACTCACCTTATAACTAAATTAATCAAATGGATTGATGTATAATTAATTAATTATCAAAATCATATATCATTTTTCATACACTTATGTGCAACTATCAGCATAATAAAATTCTTTTATTCACATACTTTTAATATCAAAACTAAATTGAATTTAGTATTTTGTATGGGGTCTTTTGATTGTGGTAAAAAAGTAATCCAAAGTGATTATTTGAAGACTCAAACTTTAAACCTCCAATATAATTGTCAAAGCTTCAACCATTGAGCCAAAATTTCATATTGACATATAATAAAATCAACATAATATAATTGAGATTTTTTCATAAATTTAATACATTCACCTAGTACATACCATTTTAATGTTGTAAATTTAAAAAATAAAAATTAAGGTGAATCTAAAACAATTTATTTTATTATATAATAGTGTAATATTGTAATTGACTATACATAATGGTGACTAAAATATAGTATACTAAAGACTAAAATAGTAAAAGTATTTCAATTAAATAAAATACATGCAACAAAATAACAGTTGCCAAGAAAGGATGATATATTATAGTATATACCAATTATAATTAAGCCTTAATACTAAATGTGAATAAAAGGATCTACCTTATTATGTAATAGTGTAATTGACAATGTATATGGTAATATGACATACTATATCAACAATTAAAAAAACTAAGAGTGTGTTATCTAAAAAAAAATAGTGGTAAAGATTTGAACCATGATCTATAGGTTGTTTAAAAAATTCTTTACCGCTAAACTATGTAGAATTATTTTATTTATTTAAAATGATAAGTATTCATAACAATAAATATTATGTGTAATAAATGTGGCAATGAATGTGGTTATGTACATATATTTATCTATTTAGTACGGAGTATAAATTATATTAAAGGTGAAAAAATTAATTATAAATTATCATTAAGTGCATTAAATGTGACATGTACACAAAATTATATATGTATTATAAATAGAATAACAAACATACATATATGTAATTTCACCACACTATCAGATCATCATATATACCACGAGATTTACACTTACCAGATTAATAATATATGGATCCTAGTGAAAGCAGCTTTCAGGATTTGATTATGCAATCTATTTCTAAAGGCATTTTGATGTTTAAATCATTACGTTACGACACGTTAAATAGATTACTTTTTCATTGATGTAGACAGAAACACTGAACCAGCTAGCATGCATCATTGAATGAAGCGTAACACAAGCTAGAAAAGCTAATATCAAGATCTAGTATTTCGATCTGAAACATTTGTAACCATGTTTGGACATTGAGTTTATTTTTACCAAACTAAATCCCAACTCGAACATTCATGATCCCAAGCCAAATTAATTTTTTTTTTTAAAAAAAATTGGATGAAAAAACATTGCGAAAGTTTCAACGTTCTGATTATCCGCGCGTTTTGGGCCTGACACCTGGATAAACAACTAACGTTACGGTGGTATTACTTCCGTCCGAGTTTTCTACTCCATAATCATACCCCCTCTTATACTCCGTAGAGGAATATAGAAGGGAGTATATTTAGGAAGTAGAAGATTTGATTTGGTATTACACTATTTACTATTAGACTATTTGCAGTTTTTTAGTGATTTTTTTTTCAAATGTCGAATTAATGATTTTCGCCCGGTTCGATCGGTCGGACACCGCTCTACATTCGGACCGGGTACTTCTTGGCCCCATTTTGGGGGAGACCCTCCCAATATCAGTTTCTCCATACATGTCGCCAGTGGGATTCGAACTTCGAATCTCCTGGAGATCACTTAAGGAGTCTAACACCACTTTACCACTAGACCAATTGAGTATTGGTAGCATAAGTTTAAACTAAGTATGCTGGGCAAAATAACATTTACATTATAATACTCTTGCATTATCATATAACGTGTGGTTATATATCAACACTCCACATTATTTTATGTCTTATAAAATACATGTGAACACCTTATTAGAAGTTGGATTATAGTAAATGCTGGAATTAGCTAGGAGTGTAAAAATAACCGCCAAAAAATTATTGAAACTTGGATATAGTTTGAATCATGTAAAATATCATTTCTAAAAGTAGTAATTCGGCTTTTATTTGTATGCTTGGGGCTACATGAGTTCCACGTAAGATACAAACAATTAACCCTCAATGTTCCATGCATGTTAACTAGCTATAGTAGGATTGCCGTCCTAATCCATGAAGTTGACATAATTGGACCTGCGTTCGAGTATTATTATACAATTTAGTGTACACCGAGTATATATTAGAGTTAAATCGAACCCTTAGGTGAGCCTTGATCATACCAAATGATTGATATCACTAAAATCATGGACATTATTAGCACCATCCAATTCAAAAGATGGGAGTGTAATATCGAGTGCGAGACTCAATAAAATTTTGGTATTTATACGAAACGAGCCCTACCATATTTCATTAATATCGATACCAAACGAGCCCTTAATACATTTCCAATTCCCATTTACATGGTCGCACTGGTATATGGTTTTGATCGAGCTGAACCCACATACATTCAAACCAGAGAAATTTACAATCGGGCTATCTCCCATCTAATTAATAGTTAACCCTTTTTACTTATAATAAAGGCTGTTAAGAACGCCTCCTCTCTCGAGTTCTACGTATACCAAAAATGAATCAACTCAATTTATTCGGCCAGTTTAATTTATTAAGAAAGACAATCATAAGACAATCTTCCTTCATGGAGTGTGTTAAAAACTCTACCCACCAATGTCATGATTTTGAAAACACAAAAAATAGTGATAGTCATTTCATCACATATATATATATGTAGCCTACACGTAGATCAGACAAACGAAAAACTCAAGAAACAACTTATGACACGTGTAAAATTTATAACAAATATAAGGCTTATATTAAATCATACGAAGGCATTTTATTTTGGCTGATACAAAGAGTACGTTACATAACAATAAAATACTCTTCGTCGCCTAAACTTTGCTTATATGATAAGAAGGCTGTAAATTCTATTATCATTATTGAATATCCTTTCTTTTTTTTTTTTTCCTGCTACATGCTATAATGTATAGTTACATGAAAAATATAGTGCTAGTTCAATCATATCACATGACATAAACGAGTAAGTTCCCCAAGATCGATCGTCATAGTTAATGCCTTAGTGGCCAACTCCAGGGCTAGGCACAGACTGCGAATTCTGGGCTCGAGCTCGACCCATGACCTCATGAACTCCGAACGACTTACCACCGGTCACCTGCACCTGAATTTTCCCAGTCGGAGAAGTTTTAGACGATACAATAGAGATCTTTGGCAGGGAACTAATTAACAACAATGGTGAATTGCTAGCCACCTCCCTCTTCTCATTGAGTGCTCTTCTTGCTCCTGATGGTGCAAAGACAGAGAGTAATATTATCGACACTATAATCACAGAGTACATTCTAATACTCGACATATTTTTATATATGTTCAACATGCAATAAGTAGCTAGAGAAAAAAGAAATTAATGCTCTAGAGAGTGGTGGTATATATGGTATGTGTTATAATGTGACCTTAAGCCAAGGATGCTTATATAGGCGGCTCAAGATTGACCTTGTAGAGGAAAAGAAACGTGAGGATCAAGGCTCTAGATTTTAAGAAAGGCCTGAAAGTGATATATGATTGATCGAAGGAGAGAACGTATACATATTTAATTTCTGGCATGGCCTGTGTCGAGAGGGACGTGAAAAGTAATTAGTCCTATGCAATGTATAATTTGGCGCCCACAAGGCACTAAGTCGTTTGTGCGTCTAAAAGGAGTGGGAGTTTAGGACGTGCATGCATGAATAGAAACATATATTACATCATGCACCCAAGGAATTTATTTACTAATAAAGAAAAACATCCTTCATATATGCATGTTAATTAGTGGCTACGAAATTGGAGCTGCGTTCATAAGTTTTTATATCTTGTCATATATGCATGTCACCATTGAGGTATTAATTAAATCTAAGATATTTATCATCATCATCATTTTTTCAGTGTGGCTTCCTTTGCGGAAAATCTGGGAGGTCAAGATGGGGGCACCCCCTGGTTGACGCAAGGGGGTGTGACCAAAAGACCCGACACGACTACAGACCACAGAAAGAAAACGACTGAAAACGAAAACGAGGCAAAGTAGAAACTTAAGAACTTTAAAATCTTAGGAACTTGGAAACAAAACAGAACGACCGCGCCTCAAGGCTACTTGGACTGGTCTGCTCGAGTGCCTAGCTGTTCAACACTCGAATCCTCTCTCTCCAATCATCTCTACACCATGCCATATCTGTCGAAATTCTCAACTGGCTGACATCTTGCCTTATACTGTCCTCCCAACATTCCCTCTACGAACTTCTCCAAGGGCCAGCAACTCACACCGTCGAACTAGCTCCTCGGGGCCCCACCTCTAAACATGCACAAACCAGCGCAATCTTGATTCTCGAATCTTATCACCTATACTGGCCACCCCCACTCTACTTCTGATCACTTCATTTCTGATTTTGTCCATTAACGTGTGCCCGCTCATCCATCTTAACATTCTCATCCCTGCTACCATCAGCCTATGTTCATGTGCTTTCGTGGTGGGCCAACACTCTGCCCCGTAGAGGATGACCGATCTGATCACGGTTCTGTAGAACTTTCCCTTTAGCTTAAGCGGTACTTTCTTGTCACACAAAACCCCCGATGTCGCCCTCCACTTCTGCCAACCCCTCTGAATCCGATGCGTGATGTCGTCATCTATGCCTCCGTCACTCTGTAAAACCGACCCCAAATATCTGAAATTCTCCTTCCTCGTTATAACTTCCCCTCCTAGAAGCACTCCCTCATTAGAGTCTGCCCCTTGCCCGAACCTGAACTCAACATACTCCGTCTTGGTCCTGCTCAATCTGAAACCCCTAGGCTCCAGCTTCTCCCTCCAAATTTCAAGCCTACTGCTGACTCCGTCTCTAGACTCGTCCACTAGGACAATATCGTCTGCGAACAACATGCACCAAGGGATCTCTCCCTGAATCTCCCTCGCCAGAACGTCCATCGCCAGCGTAAAAAGGAAGGGGCTTAAGGTTGAGCCCTGATGTAGACCTGCCTCAACCTTGAAAAACTCGGTGTCGCCGCCTAAGGTGCATACACTGGTCATCGAGCCCTCATACATGTCTTTGACTACCCTGATAAACGTACCAGACACCTCCTTAGCTGCCAACCATTCCCAAATCAGCTCTCTCGGTACTCTGTCATAAGCTTTCTCCGAGTCTATGAAAACCATGTGCAGATTCCTCTTTCTCTCTCTATACGCCTCTATTAACCTCCTCAGCAGGTGAATGGCTTCCATGGAAGATCTTCCAGGCATAAAATCAAATTGATTCACTGACACCTTGACTACCCTCCTTAATCTCATCTCAATTGCCTTCTCCCATACCTTCATTGTGTGACTAAGCAGTTTTATACCCATGTAGTTGTTGCACTGTTGCACATCTCCCTTGTTCTTGTAAATTGGGATCAACTTGCTAAGCCTCCACTCATTTGACATCTTGGCCGTTTTGAAAATAGCATTAAATAGCCTAGCTAACCACGCCAGACCTCTCTCTCCCAAACACTTCCAAACCTCCACGGGATTTCATCCGACCCTACAGCTCTCCTGTTGCTCATTTTGTAGACCACTCTTTTTATCTCCTCCATGGAGAAACGTCTGTGAAAGCAAATAGGGTGCTCTCGGCTTACTCGGGACGTCGAATCTTGTCTCACCCCCAACTCAAAACCCTCCATCTCATAACCCTCATTTAGAAGACCACTGAAGTACCTCTCTCACCGCTGTTTGATTTGTGGGTCCTCCACTAGCACCCGTCCGTCCTCGTCCTTGATACATTTTACTTTGTCTATGTCTCTACTCTTCCTTTCTCTTGCCTTAACTAGCTTGTACAAGACTCTCTCCCCGCCCTTTTCGTCCAAAGCCTTATACATACCCTCGAACGCTTTCCCTTTAGCGACCGCCACTGCTCTCTTGGCTACCTTCTTTGCTGCCTTGAGCTCAGGCTGCTCAGCCCACCTTGCTTCCCTCTCTAATTCTGCGCTTCTTAACCAAGCTTTGTAGGCTAGTTGTTTCTCCCTAACCCTCTATTGAACTTCATCATTCCACCAAGCTACAACCCTTGGGTTGCCAAAAAAGCCTCTCGACATACCTAGAACACCACACGCCGCTTTGCGAATGCACTTTGTCATCTTGCCCCACATCTCGTTGTCGTCACCTCGCTCTTGCCAGGCTCCCTTTGTGTTTGCTTCTTCAAGGATCATTTCTCTCAGCCCCTGAATTTTAGTTTCTGAAATGCACCACCACCTAATTCTCGGTTGGGGTACCATTTTTTCCTTTTTCTTTTTGCACGATCCCTTCAAATCCAAGACCAGCAACCTATATATGTTGGGTCAACAGGCTTTCGAAAGGAATGACTTTGCAGTCCTTACACTTTCCCTTGTCTTCCCTTTTAATCACAAAGAGGTCAATATGTGTCCTTCCCAAAGGGCTCTTAAAGGTAACCAACTGTTCATCTGTCTTCCTGAACCAAGAGTTTACCACCAAGCAGTCAAAAGCTGCTGCGAAATCCAAGAGTGCTCAACCTCCATCGTTTTTGTCGCCAATCCCCCAGCCTCTATGTATCTCCTCATACCCATCTTTGTCCTTCCCTATATGCCCATTGAAGTCCCCTCCAATGACTAGCTGCTCTGTCGACAGGATGCTTCTCATTAGATCATATAAGTCTTCCCAAAACGTCTCTTTTCTTCTGAACTCAAGCCCCCGTGCGACGCGTAAGTGATAGGCGTGAAATGGTCGTGCAAATCATGGCTATGCAAAAGAATCTAAACTAACTAAGAACCGTAGTCTTTAGGAAGTCCGGTTCGAATCCCCAAGGAGGTTGATGAACTAAACTAAATCTAAGAATGCAAAACTAACAAAGTAATAAAAGATTATGAATAACAATAATTAGGAAGATAGCTTAGGCAAACAAATATCCACAATCGTATGACAAGTTGATCATTGATTTCACCTCAATATCACATGCAATGGATTTTCCAATTCCTTTTCAATTCTAACTAACAGCACAACCAGATACTATTAGTTCTAACTAATTAAACAACCATGAAACCATCAATGATTCAGTTTAATAGCAGCAGTAAGGATAGGAATATGATAGGATACAATTCTAGCATAAAACAACCAGCTTTTATCCTATAATGTAAATCAAATCTCTTCTGCATAAGACTAGCACAACCAGATACTAGCACGATGCAGTTGCTACTTTAATCTAGAGATGCTCAACCAGTAACACTCTAGATCTAGCAATAGATTAAATAACAACAAACCCTAGTTGTGATCAGGCTAGAAACTGACATTCAAGCAAGAGAGAAGATTAAATCCAAACAATAGATAAGGAATTAGAAATCTCACAACTTTAATCAAAATGATGCTTCCATTGTCTGACTAAGCAAAACGGCTTAGTTCTCCATGAAAAACTAAAAACTCTGAAAGAAAAATATGATAATGATAGAATGAATGAGAGATGCAACTCTCTAAAACCCTAATATAATAGAACTAGGTCTGAAAAGTCTATCCAAAAATACAATATCTCGGAATAATACTTATAGAAAAGGAGCCAATCAGATAAAACACGTGGCGTGTAAGAGATTTCTCGGCTGTCAGGGGCTGTGGGCGCCGCTGGGTTGGCGGCGGTCGCCGCCAGCACCTCGGTTCAGAACTCAAGTGACACTTCGGAGGCCGTTTTGACTTACTTCGAGTTGGAATTTGGACTCGGAGTAAAAACATGAATTGTAGCTCTTTGGATTAGCTTTCCAATGATGTCAAACTCAACTTTATCAGATCACTATAGCTCTCAAAAAAACCCTTTCAAGACAGAGGTGTCGAACCAACAACTCCAACGGATGGCCCGAATTCAAGCGCTCTTTCCCCGGTTTCCATTCCTTTCACACTTGTTCACTTTAAGACCTGTAAAACAACATAGAACAAGTGCAAAAACCCAAAACTCCTAGACACTAAAGAAACTAACTAAAACTACCTAAAAGCAACGCAAAAGAAACGTAAACATGCATCCTAAATACTACCTATATGCAAGCTATCAGTAAGAACTAACAACATTCAAGATCTTTTCTCCTAAGATGATCATCAACATCATCAGACGATCACTTATCCGTACCACTTGTACCACCTGATCCCTCAGCTTCCTGTCCACCAAGATCCCAACCCTATTTTTGCTACTAGAGGCTCCTGAGTACCATAACTTCCATCCATCAATATCCAGAGCTTTCTTTCCTTTCCACTTTTTCTCTTGAAGACAAGTAACCAATACTTTGTACTACTAGAGGATCTTGATAAGTTCAATTGATTGTCACGTCATTGTGCCTACATTCCAAGAACCTATCCTCAGACCGGTAAACTATCTCTGCTGCAAGGCACTGCTCGTCTGACCAGCCATCTCATATTGACACGCTCCTAAACTGACATGGAAGCACACCATAGAAAAACGCACCTGCAAAGAATCCACAACACAACCAAGCCAAAACATGGCCAAGCAAAGCCACAGGACCCAAAACTGAAACACAACTAAGGCCAGCTAAAAACAACACAAAGTTATAGCGCAAAGACAGGGCAAAGCAAACAACAACAAAGGGGAGGCTAAAGCAGAAACCAACAGACTAAAAAGCACAAGCTAAAAGACTAAGAGGAGTAGGGTAGTAAGCAAGTAAGGAGCAAGTAACAACAAGCAAACTGACCAAGATACCAACCAAAACAGACAACCGTCGAGCAATTTGTAGCGAAACTAAGCAAGCTTAAAACAAAAGAAAGGAACGACAGAAAAGGCACAAACTAAAATAGACTGAAGCAAAGACTAAAGCAAAACTAAAGCAACTCTAGCACAAGGACATGCCAAAAAAATCAAGCAGACCAATTTAGCAGAACCAACAGCAAATATAACCAGCAGAAAAAAAGGGAAAAATTGGACAATCCAGCTTGCAGAAATGGAGGCTCCGGAGTGAGCAAAACCTCAACCAAAAGTAAAACAAAGGAACGATGTCATCGGTCGATGTATGGACGAAATGATGAAGCGTTGGTTAGAGGGGAGGGTAGATTGGGCTAGGGTTCAAGTTGGCCAATGAAAAACCTATTGAGGAGAGGGCGGATTTGGGTTGGGGTTCGGGTGGGGTTGGGGCTGGGACTGTGGGAATAGGCGGCTCGGAATGGTCGGGTCAGCGAGCCTGGGTCGGAGGTCTTCAGGTGGAGTTGCAGCGGCGAGGCGAGGCCGACGGTGTGGGGTTCCGACGGTGGGAGGGAGGGAGGGAGGTGTGGGTTATTGCGGTGTGTGTGTACTGTTTGGGTTAGGGCGGCAGGAAGGGTCGGTCTCGGAGGGAGGCCGACGGGGTAGGGTTCCAGCAGGCGACGGGGGTTGTCGGTGGTCTGGATGGCGGCCGGGCTAGATGGGGCTAGGTGGCTAGGCTAGCAGACGTCGCAGGTGAACGTTGTAACGATCGGGAGAAAATCGCAGGAGAGAGAAAAGAGAGGACAGAGCTTACTGCGAAAATATATCATGTGTATTAAGATAGGAATTGAAGTTATTGTGATACTATTCAGAAATTATGGGAGGATTTGAAATGAAGATTCTTGGTCGGCAATGGACTAAGGATTCTTCAAATATGATCAAATATTTTTCAATGCCGTCAACAAGGACAAGGTGTTGCAGCTTACTACGAAAAATAGAAAAAGCTTTGGAATGAGTTGGTCACTTAATTATGTGTTAACCAAATTAAGTGACCAACTGAATACTACCATTGCATTCGCGACTAAATACAAGACAATTGATCAATGCCCTATTGATAATATGTATTTCTTTTATTTATTAGTTTACATATTATCATAATATCTCTCCTAGGATATATTGTTAGATGGTTACAAGATATTAGCTAGTAGTTATAGATTAGATAAGATGAGATCTTATTCAGTACTTCACTTGTATAAGTAATCTTCTCAATTAATAATACAAAACTACGCTTCTTTACAAAGTCTATTTGGGTAATTGTTTTTGGTTCAAGGGGAGGTGATTGATGAATGTGGAGATTGAGTTTAGAGCACTTCGTTCAAATCATACTTGGGATCTTGTACCGCCACACCCGACACAAAATCTTTTCGGTTGTAAGTGGGTATTTCGTCTCAAGTATCTCCTTGATGGCACTTTGGATCGGTACAAGGAGCGGCTAGTTGCAAAGGGTTTTCACCAACGCCCAAGATGTGACTATACTGAAACATTCAGCCATGTAGTAAAACCCGTTTCCGTTCGGGTTGTTCTCACAATTGTTGTTCTACGTAAGTGGCCTCTACGACAACTTGACATCAACAACGCCTTTCTTCAAGGTACTCTTCATGAAAGTATCTATGTTGAACAACCTCCTGGTTTTGTAGACAAAAATTATCCCAATCATGTTTGTAAGCTGAACAAAGCTTTGTATGGGCTGAAACAAGCGCCCCGTGCCTGGTACATGGAACTCAAGATATACCTCCTTTTTCTTGGCTTAAAAAATTCGATATCAGATGCATCCGTTTTCACGTTTCAGTCCAAGTGTGCATTGATTTATCTACTTGTCTATGTAGACGATATAATAATCACATGTTCCTCAACTGAAGCGGTAGACAAGCTGATTCAAAATTTGTCTTCCAAATTCAAGCTAAAAGATCATGGTGCACTTGCTCACTTTCTCAGAGTCGAGGTTCTCCCAAGACCGAATGGTATATTCCTTTCACAGCGGAAATATGTCCAAGACCTTCTCATAAAGATGGGCATGGATAGTGCCAAACCTGTCTTGACTCCACTGGATGTGTCTCCAAGCCTGATCGTTGGCGCTAGCGATCCATTGCCATGTCGCTTGAAGTATAGAAAAATCATTGGCAGCCTGCAATATTTATGCATCACACGCCTGGACGTTGCTTATGTTGTAAATAAGCTAAGTCAGTTTATGCAAATGCCGACAACGATTCACTAGGCAACCCTCAACGACTTCTGAGATATTTAGCAGGAACACTTCATCTTGGAATCTCAATAAAAATTCAGTCCTCTCTTGTCTTACATGCGTACTTTGATGCTGATTGGGCAGGCGACAAAGACGATTTTGTGTCCACTACAGGATACATTGTTTATCTCGGTGCCACTCCTATTTCTTGGAGTTCGAGGAAGCAAATGAGTATTGTCAGATCGTCTACTGAAGCTGAATATAAAGCTCTAGCTGATGTCGCTTCTGAACTAGTATGGGTCATGTCCCTGATCTCATAAATTGGCTATACTCACTCTGGCAAACCAACCCTATATTTTGATAATCTAGGTGCTACGCGTCTGAGCTCTAATCTAGTTTTTTTTTCATTTGCATATGAAGCACATAGCAATTGCATATCACTTTATCCGGGAACTTGTTGAGCAGGGCAACTTACGAGTTTCACACATATCCACTCAAGATCAGCTAGCAGATATCCTCACAAAGCCATTACTGAAGCCGAGGTTTAATCAACTCATTCACAAGCTTGGTCTCTTTACAGAAACTATCGCTTGAGGGGGAATATTGATAATATATATTTCTTTTATTTATTAGTTTATATATTATCATAATATCTCTCCTAGGATATACTGTTAGATGGTTACAAGATATTAGCTAGTAGTTATAGATTAGATAAGATCAGATCTTATTCAGTACTTCACTTGTATAAGTAATCTGCTCAATCAATAATACCGAACTACGCTTCTTTACAAAGTTTATTTTCCTATATGCCCTACTACGAATGCCCCATGTTCTCACTATGGTTTTACGAACCATGATGTCTCTAATGTTACAAACTCCATGAAAATCTAGAAGGTGGGTCCCTCATGGTCGCGATACTGCTGGGTCTGGTTCGAACAATACTAGTTGTGGTGATGGAGGTGTTGGTCATGGTGATGGAGGGGATGGTAGAGGTTGCGGACGAGGCATTACTATTTTATACAATTTTAAATAAGATTATGTTTTTAGTTTCTTATTCGTTGCCCTCAAGACGACAAATAGCAAAACCCTTTTCAAAAAGACCAAAATTTGTAATTGATCCGCAAAGTCTTGAGCAACCATCGCAAACTTTCATTGCGAATATCTTGATTATGAATGTTGAATTAGGAGGTGTTTGCGTCTATTAAAAACAAAGTTACTTGGTTTCAAAAGTTTAGATACTCGTAAATATCCATTATCTCGTAGCGGAGAGTAACATGTAATTTGATTTGTACGTTTGTTTTTTTTTATGTCAAACTATCCTTAATGTTATTATTTTATACAATTTTAATATTTAAACATATTTAATTTGTCCGGATTTTTTTACTATTAGACTTATTTAACGTCTCCCCCAATCATCCAGTTGATTTTGCATCCGCTAGTGTCAATGTTACTTGATACTTTAAATTAGGTTTAAAAGTTCTGAGTTAAGATAGACCATTGTTGCCCCACATGGGGTGGCCTAGTGGTAAGAGGCATTGGGGGATGTTGGGAGGTTCCAGATTCAATCCTTGCCTCCGCCAGGGGCGTAGCTTGGAATTTGTGCCAGTGGGGGCTAAATTTCTTTGGGTAATTTTTTTCGCTACAGAAATATCCCTGGCGAAACCAGAATTTTTTTTTTTGGTATTTTTAAAAATAAAATATAGAAAAAAATTATATTTTTCTGTATACAAAAAAAATTATATAGAAAATTTTGTAATTTTTTATAAAATTTTATATTTTTATTTATAAAAAACCATTTCAATATAATATATATGTATAATTAATCTGCTTTTTTCGGACCACATAAGTTAGTTTTTATCAAATAACCTATTTTTATTACTATATTTATAAAAAAATTTTTTTTGAAAATCCCAGTGGGGGCTAACATGCCTCCGCCCATGGCCTCCGCTCATCCATTTGGGTGAAAAAACAAGTCTCATCATTCTTCCTTCCGCTAGGTCGAGCCATTTGGTGTAAGTCGATTTACCTGGTTCGTGTGCTTTGCCGACTAGTTCACTGACCCAAAATTTAGTACCAAAGGTGACCTAGGTTAAAAAAAAAAAAAGTACAACATTGTTTGTCACGGATGAATCCACTATCGCGAGTAATAGACTAACAACTTTAAGCCGAAGAAACTCAGGCCCGATTTCACTAACTGAGAACCGCCCGGCCCAAACGTCATTCAACCGATCGGATTTCACACGTGGCAAATAAATTGACATGGTGCCACGTGGAAAGCATGCTCTCGCCCGCCTTCCCAACCGCCTCTTTTATATAACCCTTTTTTTCCGCCTTCCCAAACCAACAAGAAAAACGAAAAAAAAAAATGAATGGCAGCAGTTTTGAGCGCTTCTACGAAACCTGGTTCGAGCAGCTCCACCGCCTCACCGCCCAACTCGGTCAAACCCACGGCGACCACCAACTCACGCGCCAGCGCGTCGACAAGGTCATGGCCCACTACTCCGAGTTCTTCCGAGTCAAATCGCTGGCGGCCGAGTCAGACGTGCTCTCCTTCTTCTCGGCGTCGTGGGCCACCTCCCTGGAGCGGAGCCTCCACTGGGTCACCGGATTCCGACCCACCACCGTCTTCCACCTCGTCTACACCGAGTCCAGCGCCCGCTTCGGGTCCCACCTGGTCGAGATCCTCCGCGGGATTCGGACGGGGGACCTTGGCGAGCTGTCGTCGGGTCAACTCGGCCGAGTCAGCGAGTTGCAGTGCGAGGCGGTGAAGGCGGAGAACGATATCTCGGGGCGGCTCAGCGAGTGGCAGGACGAGCTCGTGGGGGTCGACTGGCCGGCGATCTGCTGCGACGGTGGAGGAAACGAGGCGTTGGAGGGGAGGATCGGACGGCTGAGGGAGGTGGTGGGGGCGGCGGATGATCTGAGGCTGGAGACGCTGAGGAAGGTGGTGGAGCTTCTGACGCCACAGCAGGCGGCGGAGTTCTTGGTGGCCGCCGCTGATCTGCTCTTCGGCGTCCGCTCTTGGGGGTTGCACCAGGACCGCTTACGGGGCACCACTGTTTGAGAATACGTTGGTAACGGTTACCCTTAATTAAGGGTTGTTGACTTGAGTGTACTGTAATGTGTACGTGTGCGTTTATCCACGGAAAAAAGTTTTTTAAGTTGTTGTGTAGGATTAATAATCTTTTTAATTACCGATTAAAAAGATGAAGATTTGATTGAGTTTTGCCATTCCAAACTCCGTTGAAGTAATATGTGATCTTTTCTCTGGCGGCGGATTGAAAATGATATGATATGTTTTAGGTCGGTCTTGTTGTTTCGGTGGAGTTGTGTTTTCAGATAGATTTAAAATTGTCAAGAAGTTGGAGAGATTTGATATATGGAGACACAGAATAATACACAAATTAACTTTAACTTATCAATTTTAATTTTTTTATTGACCTATCAATTAAATTAATTAATTATCGAAAATTAAAAGTTAAAAAATTATTTTTAAAATTATAGAAAGCATGTGGGGAGTGGGAGAGCAATCCCTCCAATTTCCTCGATAACTACGATGATGTACAACATGCATGTCGACATGTGTATAGATCGAGTTGAACACGTGGCTCAAATGCATGCAAAGAGCTTCCAAATCCGGAATGCTCGAGTCATTTTTGATCCATCTCAATCCAAGCCCGAGCCAATTGGACATTTGGACCCGATTTAAACCAGCTTCAATTCACTCACTGATAAAGAACAACACAGCACAGATTCCCTGTGCCCCGCGCCGCCGCGCGTGCTTGTCGTTTTTGCTCGTTATCCTTCATCTTTTTTCTAGACCATTATTTTTATTAGGGTGTAATTTGTGAATTTCACTTTGAAAGTTAGGAGAAAAATAAGTCAATATTTAAAATTAAGAGTTATTTCACTTATTATTAATTGGTCTTAGAATGAAATTTCATTGACTTAAATATTGGTCTTGGTAGTTGGATTCATCTCTTAATTAATTACGTCTTTTTAGTTTGTATGCTAAACAAAAAAAAAATATTCTACTTTATTTTCCAACTGTACATTCTGAAAAGGAACAGTTACTGTAATTTACATGTACGTATTGCCCAAAATCTTTGTTATGTTACAACTTACAAACAACAAAAAAATCAATGCCACTAGAATTTCTTCAACTGATCGATCTAGCATCAAAGTTGGAGCGTTCAATTCCTGCATGAATTCCTAACCCATTTAATTACAACTTTCCTCCCTTCTTTCTACTCGCAGATTACATTGATCAGAAGAACAAACACAAGTCGATCGGTAATCATTCATAATTTTCCTTCTCGATCCGGCCATATTAATTTGTTGTTGTTGATTAATGTGTTAATTAAGTAGAATCGGAGAGGATCTCAAGCTCAGCCCACCACAAGGGCGAGACTCTCTCAGAAGCAGCCTCCGGGGAGATGTTGGTGGCCTGTCTCAATTTACTCGTCACTTGTTTCATACTCGGCCTCTGCATCGGATCCTTCTCTATGCATTCTTTTACCACCTCACAAATCGCTTCCAGCTCGTTCTTCTTGTATGATTTCAGGCTCGGATCCGCCACGTTCCCAATCTTCTCCGAATCATGCCAGTATTGTGAAGCCTAGTAATTAACAACAACAAAAAAACAGATATTACAACATGAATGAAAAAAGCTAAAGAAAAGTTTCTTAATTTTTATCAAGTACCCATTTGATGATGTTTCCTTCGTTGGTGTCAGGCGGCTTTGCTGAAACGATCTCCAGTAGTAAGACTCCGAAGTTGTATACAATGTCTTTGGAGTTGGGTGCAGGTTCTGGAACAGATTGTTTGGATTGTTCTTCATCTGGCACTTCTGCTTTGGATGCAATGTCTGTCCACACACTCGCATGGACAAGCTGATCCACCAACACAATTTCAGAATTTTCTTTTCTGATTCTACATTATGAATGAATATTGCAGGGCAAATCAGAACTCTTTTTTGATACCTTTGCAGCATAGTCATCAGTTAAAAGAACTGCATCAGCATGAACAGGAATCATAACTGGAGGGCGCAGCTCGTGATGCACATACTCAAGACAATAAGAAACTCCCATTATAATCCTCATTCTCAGATACCAATCCAGATGCTCAAAACCATCCACTGAAGGGGAAAGCAAAGTATTACATAATTAAAAACAATGCATTTATGCCTTTGGTAATTTCAGTACTGTTATGTATAGAGAGAGAGAGAGAGTGCTTTAGGTAGAAGAAGACTGTTATTAATTATCACCATGTAAATGCTCATAAAGGTTTCCATTGGGAGTGTATTCAAATACCATCATCCTCACAAACGGATCTGCCTCTTTACAGAAACCAAGCAGATTCACAAAGTTTTTGTGGTTTATTCTTGACAACACATCTACCTGGTCAGTATCAAACAGCAATACAACACAATAAATCATCACAAAGACTTCCTTTGCAGCACTTTGACAGATTATAACAGAAGAATTAAGAACCTGTTTCGTGAATTCCTGTTCTGCACTGGAATTCCACTGTCTAGATGACCTTATTGTGGTTGATACAACAGCAATTTCCACTCCACTTGATAAGATCCCTTTATACATTAAACATCCACGGAGCGTGTTGATGATATTGCTGAAATCCTCACAGGCAGTTTGCAGCTCTGACCCATTCAGCCTCGGAACACCTGCACCCAACAACTCACAAAGGCTTGGTTTATTTCTTCTCCAGTTTCTTGAATAGCATCATAAACACCTAAAAGAATGGCAAGTACCTTACCAGTTACAAAAGCTTTGCTCAGTCGGTGGAGAAGATTATTATCCCTAGCCCTCACTCGTTTGGATCTTCTTCGATGGAGGAGGAACAAGACCAAGCCCAAGATCATAAGTGCTAAAAGTATACAAAAACCTAAAATGATGTAAAGTATTGCAGAAGTAGTATCATCATTGCGAGTTTGTCGATCAGAATTGGATGAAGATCCTGGAGTATTTGGACTTGGACTCTTCCTTGTTGCTGAAAAGGAACCGCTGCTCAATACAACTACATTCTCATCTGTTGAAGGTACAAGTTTTTGCATTGGAGCTGGTGATGCAGCAAGATTACTGGTATCTAAAAGTGATCGGCGGGGTATTTTATGTTCAGCTAAGCCAATCAGGAGAAGAAAACAGAATTATAATTAAAACAAAACAATTAGAACTTTACATTGTGATTCTTCTACTTTACGATACGCTTTGTACTTACTGGATGGTTTGTGGCAACAACTTTCTTCCTTTGAATAAACATAGCTATATCCAAATGTAGACCTTAACAGTACAAAAATAAAACTGGCATTATGAAAGTTAATGCACTAATTTCAATGCAATGCAATACTAAATGATCAGATAAGGTTAACACATACAGAGATTTGATATCCAAACAATTCTTCAGTTGATTCAAAACTCTGCGCAAGGTACTGTTCAAAATGTCCTCTGTTAATAGGTGCTAGAAACTTCAGGAGTATATGGAAATATTCTATACAAATTTTAAGGGAATGAAAGAATCACAGGAGAGCGTTGTGATCTTTTATAGAAGGGTGAAACAAGATGGAGCATCTATAATTCAAAGACATGGCATTATGATTCATTTGTAAGTGTACATACTGTACTTATTAATCATGACTCGCTATGCCTTCAATGACACGACACTAATTTTCCAAATTTTCACTTCCAAATGTAATATACGAACTGGGTCATCCCAATAGAATCTCTAAGATTGAAACTAGCAAGACATTCCATGAGCCTCAGAGGAAGAAAAAAAACGATCAAAGGGAACCAACTTGAATCAAGTTAAAATTGACTTTTTTGATTTACAAACTAGCAAGCTTAGTGCATTAAGTATAAGTCACCATACCAATATCCAATACTACGACGTTGACGAACTTTTGCTGCTAAAAAATATTTTTGGAGCCTTTGATGACATTGGGAATCCATAAGCCGATCAAGCTTCTCAAGCTCAGCTGGAATACCCCTTTCAAAATTGTTTCCGTAAAGAAACCTAAAACGGGAAAAAGAAGTCACCTAGATTGGCCACAAAAATGCTTCAAAACAGCATAATATCTACAACACATAAAGGAACTCACAGGCATTTTAGTGATGGCATCCCACCTATCTCTGTTGGAATAGTACCACTCAAATTGTTATATCTCAAATCCAACAATTCCAGCCTTTTTAGCTCACCAATTTCTTTCGGAATGTAACCTGATAAACTGTTATTGCTAAGTACCCTGTCAAGCAAACACAAAACTGATATGAACGCAAGGACAAAGAATTCAATCTGTAAGACAGTACAGCTAGAGATAAACCCATATGATTGATTGCCACTTATGTCATGGAGGTAAAAGTAATCATTTGACTTACAATGTTCGCATGTATCTGAGTTTTCTAAGCCCGGGAGTCAAGGCTCCTTGTAAGGAAAAGCCACTGAGATCCCTAGAGGTAAAGCACAATTCAAACATTAGAGTGAGTGCAAAAACAAAATTTTCAATTTCAGGTAAGGACCTATACACTTGCCTTCTTAACTGCAAATCATGATTATAAATTACAATATTCAAAGTAACAGCTTGACACTTACAGGATTTGCACTTTCCCGTCCACGCATTGAACACCCATCCACAAACACGGATCACTACTACTTCTATTCCAATTCAGAAAAGCTCCAAAAGGATCATCTTCTATTCTTCCACGGAACTCTAGCAAAGCTAATCCTACATTTATAAACCATTCATCAAGTCAAACCCTTGAATGGAAATGAACAAAAATGGTTGCTTTCAAAAAATCAAAGACACAAGAGGGATAAGAAATACCTTCTAAATTTAGTGCGACACATTCTCGAATCTCAGTAAGTGCTGCCAACACCATGAAACAGGAGAGCTGGATTCCATAAGGACTCCACCTCTCTACCATTTTCCAGATTAAACCACCTCTAAACACCAATGGGCATATCACCCGGTTCACTTAATTGAAGAAGAAAAACTAGATCTTTCGATTCAGGGGAACTAATTTTGTGTAGATATAAGCATACGCACGTTGAAGATACCAAACTAACAGCAAAATACATATTTAGTCTCGAATCACAAGAATGGTTTGATGCAATTGGCTGTCTCTAATTCCACGAGTGGAATTCGTTGAAGGAATGTGCATTATTCTATCATTGCTCCAAAATTTAACGTGTAAAATGGGATGAATTGGTACTTTCAACGGGTTAATCAAAAAGCAACTCTTTGAACAACACAGATGAATAGGCCAAATATTTCCGAGAGCAGGTAGAAATAAGGAATTGTATTCATCAAATACATAAATCGCACCATATTACCCTGGAATCAAATTTTCAGGTATTCCTACGGCGAACCCTTGATAAAAAGACCGATCATTGCAGGAAAAAAGCAAGCAATAGTTCGAGACTTTGAGTGACGCAAAACTTTACAATGCGACAGAATTGTGAGAGGCTCGGAGAATGAAGATTAAGCTAGGGAAATGAATGAGTGGATGAAATATCGAAATGCCCACCACCTGTTTGATGATTTTCCTGAATGAATCGATCAAGGATTTAACAATGTCTGAAAAACAAGGAAAAGAAAAAAGAAATCACCGCAGCAATTCGTAATCGGCTATAGCAAACAGTTGAAAGGGAAAAAAAAATCCAACAAAAAAATGAGAGAGGGAGTTTTGTTGGAAGTTTGATTTGAGGATTTTTCGCATTCCTTAGACGATACTCAGATGGGTGGCGGTAAATCGTTCGACTAGCGAGTGGCTAAACGGTTTTCGCCGACCTGTTTGAAGTTTTAGCGCGGGATCTGTGGTGGTTGGTGGGTCCACTTCCGAACTTTGGGCAAATGTCAAATACGGATGCTCTAATTTCTCCGTTTTATTTTTTAACAAAACAAATAATTAAGTTTCTTTTCCAAAAATTAAAGGTTTTTTCTCCTTAAAAACATTTGTTTTTTTGGGTAAAAGGAAAACCTTTGGTTGAAAACCAGATCCTCTACAATATGTCGGATCATTTAGAGATAAACCCACCTGTTAATTATGTGGTGTTTTCTTATAGCAATACTTGTCAGAAAAAAAAAAGTTAAACCTAATTACGAAGCATCATGATGGTTATTCAAAAAAACCGAGACCAAAAAATTAACCATATGAATTTTTAAATTTTAGTTTTTAAAAAATTAAAATCAGTTTTTAGTTTTAAAACATCGGATTTTAATAACTGTTTTATTTATGTTTTAAGATATTACCATCATATAATAACTCATAATATAATATATTCTAAAAATTAATTTATTATTTAATAAATAAAGTAAATGTGAGAATTTATATGGTGGGGGTTGCAACTCCATATAAAGGTGGCGACAACAATATTGGTGGCAATAGCGGCAACGATGGAGGTGACAACGTGGTGGTGGTGGTGGTGGTAGTGGTGGTGGTGGTAGGTTTGATAGTGGTGGAGGTATTAATGCCAGTGATGAAGTTGGTTATAAAGGTGGTGGTGGCGGCAACGACATTGAAGGTGATGGGGACGACAATGGTAGTGGTGGTAATGGAGGTGGTAGTTGTGGTGGTGGTGGTGGTACCATTAATGGAGGTGGTGGTGCGGGGAGGAGGTTATGGTCGAGGTGGTGATGGTAGATGCATGTGAAGGTGTTGGTGGAGGTGACGGTAGTGGTGGTGGTGGTACGTGGTGGTGGTGGTGGTGGTGAAGCTAGAGGTGACAGCCGTAGTGGACCAGTGGTGGTGACTTTGGTGGTGGTTGTGGTGGTGGTAGGCAAGGTGATGGTATTGGTAGCGGTAAAGGTGAAGATGCCTTTAGTTTTTTTAACAAGATTTTGTGGTTTCATGTTTTATGTGTTGAGTTTTCAAAACTTAATAGGATTTTCATTTTGGCAACAATTTTGTCGAACAAGTTTTGTTTTATATTTTTGAGTTCAAAACTAAAAATTGAAAACTCAGGGTTATCGAACATACCCTAACTTAAACTTTACATGGATCGATGGACTGGGAGTAGTGTAGTAACGGGTCTAGCATAAGTTCAATAAGATTTCAATACAAAACCATATAACAATGGATGGAGTAACTCATGGGCTCATATATTAGGCAATTCCTGCACCAATTTTTCCATGTGGGAACACTCTCAACATGCCCCCTCAAGTGCAATTGTCTGGTCAGTTATCACTTGGACAAAATCCCTCAAGGCTTGCAAACTATCTCTATAAGACTGGTGGGCTGATAATCTAGGGAAATTGGTCTAGTTGACACTTGGACAACACAACGAGAGGTGTGCATCTCAATCTCTTTATAGCCTAAGCCAACACCCATGCACAAGAAACGAGCCCAAGATTGAGATAAGTTATTAGGCAAATAGTTCTGATACCATATTAAACTTTCCATGGGTCGATGGACCGGGGGTCATGTAGTAACGGGCTTAGCATACAAGTAAATAAGGTTCCAACACAAAACCATATATCAATGGGTGGAGTAGCTCATGAGCTTATATATTAGACAATCTTTATTCCAATTTTCCCATGGAACACTCTCAACATTAACTAAACATGTATTTTTTCAATGTACGGGTTGGTTTTATTTCGGCATATTGTTATTAGTTTTTTTATGAGGTAGGCCTAGTACAACCGCGAGGTCGTGTAAAACGGCACCCAAAATAAAACATCATGAACAGACGTGTAAACAAAAAAACGCACACAAAGTAAGTACAACTGACGAAACTAGCAACGAGAACGAGGAGGGTAGTGGGGAGAGTGAAGGGCTAAAGATGGTAACGTCTTTAGCATTCGAGTCAAAATGGACAACTTAATAAGAGAACGTGGACTATTGACATTGTCTCCACCAAGATGAAAGATCTTCAGCAGCCTCAAAAACGTCCAAGCGACCCCGCCAATCACAAACAATCCACACCCAATCCTATAACCAAATCTCGAAGAAGTACAAACTGTGCTCGAGGCAAACTGACAAAACACAAAACAACACACATGACAAAAATGCCAAACCCGAACAAATTTACCAACAAGAGGGTCAAAGAAGAAGGATCAAAGCCAAGTGGGCCAAAGCTAAAAGGGCTAAAAGCCCAACAAAACAACAACCTAGCCTAAAAACAAAGGGGAAATAAAAAAGGGCATAAGATGACAACAAGGAAGAAAATCGCCAGGAGCATCAATCAATTAGAAGAGAAGGTCATTAGCCGCCGCAAGCTGTTGATAGGGTTTCTTGACAACAAATAAATTTATATCAAGACCCCGCTGTTGTATAGCAGAGTCAGGTTCGTCCGCAGGGAGAAAGTCTGTATCAAGTTTTGTTACTTGTTACGCAAGCAATCAACAAAATAAGGGTTTTAACAAGAAAGAGAGAGATTCTAAGGTAAAGGTGTCACCACAACAACAATTATGCATGTCAAACGTTATGAAATATAAAGATCATGCTTTTATCACATAAAGGTGTCAACTTTCGTCAACTAAAGCAAGTAAATCAATCAACTTTCGTTCTATCAATAAACTTACTATCTATCTCTTCTACTTCAACTAGGATAGATCTGCTTTCGCTTCAAAACCCTAATTTGACTATTCTGATTCAAGGTTTCTGCTTTCGCTTCAACTATGAATGAGAAATTCCTTTCAACTTACGTTTCAAGGATTAAGAGCAAGAGAATAGATTCATGCAATAAAAACAATCAAAACATGATCATAAACAAGCATGCACAACCATTGTTGGGTTTAACCCCAACCTTAGAGAGGAAGACTACTCACAAATCATAACTGAAAACAAAGCAATTAAATTAAAGAGAAAGCTTACAACCGAATTCCCCACAAAAACTCGTCTCTAACGTGCCTCCTCTCTCTTCTCTCCTCCTCTAACTTGAATGATTGATTAGATAACTAAAGAGGGGACAAGTGTATTTATAGAGAAACTATTCTATCTTAAATCTATCTTTAAGGAAATAAATCTATCCTAAATCTAACTATAAGGAAATAATATCTTCTAATAAAATATATTCCTTCTATCTATCTAATAACATAAAAGAAAACAAGATAGAAGACGTTAATTAAACACCGACTCAGGTCTCCTCTGCGCTACGGTGCCTCGTTAACGACCTTGTCAGGGTCGTTAACGACCCTGTTCAGCACTTCGAACAGCTTTGAGTAAAACTTGCGTAGAAGATTCGTTACAACTCCGTTTGACTCGATTCTTTTTCCTATGTTCTTGTAACGAATTTCTCTATCTCTTTCCAAGCTCAAACTTGATCTTCAATGACTTTATTTGAGCGCTTAATCCTCATCTTTTCTTCATTCTTTGAGTGCTATCTTTCACCAGCGTTGCTCCTTTCTTCAAAAAATGCATCAAATAGCTTCTAAAAACTTACAAAACACCACCAAAGCTTATGTAGACTCCATATCTTAAGAAAATATGAAAACCTACACAAATGACTCAAAACAAAACACAAAACTAAAGAAAAAGACTCAAACACACTAAAAACACACCCTAAAAACACGACTAAAAAGGCGGACATCACAAGCAAAAGCACAACATAAATGAGGTCAGGTGGGTTTCGATCAGTAAAAAAACACTTAGAGAAAATTCAGATGTAGAAAATACATCCTAACCAACGAGATCAGTCGATGATGAATTTTCCTAAAGCAACGACACACACTAGCGCATCAACCATCAAGTGAGGATGGAATAGTGGAACTCGATCATTTTTAAACGAAGTTGGCAAGATGGCGAACCTAGCACACAATCTGAAAGTTGACGATGAACAAGAAAAAACAACCAGAAGGATAACAAATTCGAAAGATCGATCAAAAGATCACTCACATAAACAATTTTGAAAGGGAGAGCTAAAGAAAATTCTCCCATGAAATTCACATGGTCGCGATGAGGAAATTTTTTACCAGACCTCTAAACAAATCAATCAAGTGTCCTTGATAAGATCATGAAACATATTCACTCAAAGTTACACTTAAGGGAGGGCTTCCTAGACAAAATCTCACCAAATCAACCAAGTTTTTGAAACTCTAGGTTGAGATTACACACAACAAGACCAAACTCGGCCTTCTCGGCCATACGAGATTGATCGAAAATTCTATAATAAAATGATTGTATAAATTTTACTAATATCTGGGCAAGATGAGATCAAAAAATTAAAATCTAATTGAGTTTGCCCAATGTCTCACTTTGTCTCTCATTTTCACATGGAAAGAGAAAGGCTAAAACTATTTTACCGATATCTCACTTTGTCTCTATTATGTCACGAAGAAAGGCCATACAGGGGTTTATTGGTCAACTAAAAATTGGCATGCTTCGTGACATTATTCTTAGTTGACCAATAAACCAAAATATATTTTTAGTTTTTTAATATAAGATAAATACACTTTGGCTTAGTGGTCTAATGACATGCTTGTTTCTAAAAAATTGGCATTATATTCGATCATCTATAGCATTATTTTTCTTATTATTACCATTATTAACTAACTAATTATGCTTTTTTAATATTTTAACTCTAATAGAATGGTTATATATGATATATATATATATATATATATTATAAAGACAAATTAAAGCATAACCATCATATAAAATTAGTACTTATTTTGAAGTTCCAAAAAAGGGATAATATCTTTATTTCAAGTTGGCAATTTTATTTTTTCTTTAAGCGTATTTTTATAATCTAAAATCACATGAATGGTTATTGGTTAAACGAGAAAACCGAATAAAAAAAATGGTCAATCGATCTCTAAGTAACCGAGATTAGTTAGTCAGTTAAGATGTATGATTTTAACTAACCCAAATCATAGTTAACTGAAATCACGGTTAATTGAGATTGAGCATCCCTAAAGTTCATATTAAAAACAAAAAGGCTAAATGCATTTATATAATCGGCTTTTCTATAATTTGTCATAACTTATACGGGCACATTATGCTCGTCTTAGAAACTAAATTCTAAAAGAAAATTAATAGAGTAGACCTTATAAACACATATTATATAATTCTAAAAAATTACTCCTAACCAAATATTTTTAATCAAAAATCTTTATCATGTGTCCTTACTCCTTAGGACACATTATAGATTTTTACAAAATTAACTTTCAAGTTTATTGTAACTCCACAAAATATCGGTCTTGTTTCCTGTGGAGTTCATAAAAACTCTATAGGTGAAGTACTTAAACCTTATAGTAAAATAATTTTAAAAAAAATTTATATGAAAAAGAAAAGAATCAAATCTCAATTCATGCCAACTTCACTTGAACTAGATCCCCACACAATCTTTACATGTATGATCTCAAGGAATGAGATATGTATATCCACTCTTTTTTTTATCATACAAATAACAAAATCGGATATTTTTAAATGAGCTTGTAACCATTCTAACAAAATGAGAATTATTAAATTAGTGTTTATTTTGTGGTTGTAGGCATACATATACTTTGTAACACATATTTGACAATAGTATAAATACCATGTTAATGGTCAAAGTGTAAACAAGAGAGAAATAATAAAAAAAGTTATTCATGAAACTAATTTTCCTGCTCTCACTCTTTCTTCCCTCTTCTCTTTTCTCGTTTCAGTTTATCCAATTCATCCAATTAGATCTTCGATTCAATAAAAAAAAAATATGGTATCAGAGCGCTAGGTTTCATATCTGAGTAGCATTAGTTGTTCAATCGATCTGATTGAGTCGAATTTCGTCAAAATTATTTATCAGTGATTTGACCTAGTTGGAGAAGATGACCGGAACAAAAATTCCAGATCAGAATGATCCTTACTTCCTTTCTTCAAGTGATAACCGAGATTAATGAGTCTTGTGACTCAAATTTTTGATGGATCGAGCTTCAGAGAGTGGAGAATCTCTATGAGGCTCGCCTTATTTGCGAAAAATAAAACATGCTTCATTGATGAAACCCTATCTATGTCGGCGGCTGGAGACGCTAAGCGAAATCGATGGATCAGGTGCAACGACATGGTGAAGTCATGGCTTCTTAACAATTTCAGTCTAGATATTATTAGGCGAAGTATTCTGTACATCGCCACCGCTCAGAGAATTTGGGAGGAGTTGGAGGCTCATTTCAGCCACCTGGAATGGTGCACAAGTTTTCTTAGTACGCAAAGAGCTTCATGGATTAATGCAAGGTGTTAGTTCTATCTTTGCGTATTTCACGAAGTTGTGAAATCTTTGGGATGAAGTTGACAACTTTTCTTAGTATCCATGTACATGTGGATCTATCAAAGCAATCAGGAAACGCGAAGAAGATCAGAGGCTAATTGACTTCCCGATGGGATTAAATGATTGTTTCACTACATCTAGAGGAGGAATTCTGATGATGAAGCCTTTTCTTGACATTAATCATGCTTATGTTATGCTCCTTCAAGAAGAGAAACAACAAGAGATCCAGAATTCAACACATATCTTTGAGGAATCTGCTTCGATGCATGAATGACAATGCTCGATCTACTCAAGTTAATGCAAGATCAAACAAAGATGGCACCTAGAAAAAATCTTTGTACTGCACTAACTACAAAAAGACTAATCACAACATGGATCAGTGTTATTTCATTATAGGTGATGAAATCCGAAATAAACTAACGCTAGAAACAAATAACGAGATTATATATTAGACGAGACAAACCCTTGCTTTTATTGGTGATTGCCAAATGAGATTACAACAACGAGATTCGATACCTCTTTGCTACAATGATATTATTGCTTACAAACTGCTAACGAGATCTTTTTCTTTTACAAATGGAGGATTGTTATCTATTTAGCGAGGCTAGGGGCCTATTGATTACACGAGATTATAGCTTGTAAAACTGCTAGCGAGGTCTAGCTAAGAGGAGGTCTCTTTAGGCGACTTGAAGTCTTTTTATTGATCTTCTCTTGATGGTAGTGTGGTCTCTACGTTTGCTTCAACGCGTCGATCTTCAACAAGCAAGATTGTTCTTGAGTTAAAGCTGTTTTTTGACCCTTGCCTCCTTCAGGGTTCTCCTCTATTTATAGACATTTGAGGAGCGCAATTTTTATCAACATCCGATATGGGATGCTCGAGATATGACCATCTGAGTGGGTGAGAGGGTGGTAGTTGATCATTGGTCGAGAATAAGGCAGTCTTTGATTGGTTAAGCGGGGTGGTAGTGTCAACTTTTGAACATGCGCGGTTCTCTCTCCTTGTTCCTAGAGATGTTTTGATTCACCGACGTTTTTATGAGAAAAGTTGCGACACTTGACTTCGCTTATGCAGGGAATGCGCGGTGTTTAGGCCTTCAACCTTCCTCTGACTTTGGCCTAGCTCGCTTGTGAACCTCGTTTTTTGGATGGGTGAGAGAAGAACCTCGGAAGACTCCCTCGAACCTCGCTCTTATTACTTTTACCTCGCTATTCGTTCTTACTGTTCACACACCGTTATTCTGCACACCATCAATAAGATTTCCTCCAAACTATAAGAAGAAGAAACAAAATTCTGATGAGAAGTTTGCTGGAAGTGCTAAAACTTCAGTTTCAAGTTATAACTTGATTGTAAATCAGGTGACTAAGTTGATCATTTTGTTGGAAGCACGTACATCAATAGGAAAAGAAAATGTGCAGGATGACTTTGCTGGCTTCGCATGTATGACTTTCACAACTAAAATTTTTAATAAAGGAACTGGGATAATTGATAACGGGGTAAGTTGCCATATGTGTTGTGATGAGAAGTTATTTGAGACTTAAAGGCATTTATCCAAGCCTTTTGTGATCTCTTTGCCAAATTAGGCTACTACAGTTGTTCATACAGCAGGAACAATCAGAATATTGAATAATTTGACTTCGAAGGATGTGTTATTAGTCCTTACCTTCAAGTGCAACTTGATCTATGTTGGCAAACTTGTGAAAGACATGAATGGTAGGATGATTTTCATTCCTTCAAAGTGTTTCTTGCAGGCTCCTTCCAAGAAGATGCATGTGGAGGTTGGTGAAGCAGCCATAGACTTATACTTTCTAGTTCCTCCAACTCAACGAGAATAATAAAGAGGTTGTTGACCAATTTTCAAGTCATGTGGAACTTGATGAAAGACACTCGTCTTCCTCCATACAAATTATAAACTTTACCTTTTGCTCAGTCTTTTAAGTTCCATAAAGACAGTCCACCTTGTTTGTTTGTGCTGAATCAAGGCAGTCTAGATTGCCTTTTCCCTCTAGTGCCATTAGCACTACTTACCCCTTTCAAATGATACATGTTGATTTATGGGGGCCATAACATGTTAATACCTATAATGGTTATAGATATTTCATCACCATTGTTGATGATTTCACACGGTTTACTTGGATGCATTTACTATTTGTTAATAGTAATGCTTTTCTAGTGTTGAAGAGTTTTTTGGCTATGGTAAAAAGACAGTTTGGGAAGCTAGAGCAAGTAATCAAGTCGGATAATGCCTTGGCGCTTGGGTCTAGTAGAGAGATAAGGAAATTTTTACTATCCAAGGGCATTGTTCATCAGACCTCTTATGTAGCCGCTACGCAACAAAATGGAGTGGTCAAACGCAAGCACAAGCACATCTTGGAAATTGCTAGGTCCCTTATGTTTGAATCTAAGATACCTCTTAAATTATAGGGGGGAGTATTCTGATTGATGTCCTCATCCTAAATAGGCTACTTGCAAAAATCCTTGACCATAAGGCTCCTTATGAGCTAGTTTATCACAAACCACCTACCTATGAACATATGAGGTCCTTTGGTTGCTTGTGTTTTGTTTCTACATTGAAACATGGAAGAGATAAATTCCAAGCCAGAGCAACACAATGTGTCTTTTTGGGCTATCCCTTTGGGAAAAAGGCATACAAAGTGTACAACCTTGATACAATACAAATTCTTTTTTCAAGAGATGTTATTCTCCATGAGATCTTTTTCCCTTTCACTAAACCTTCTCACCACCTTGAATCTTCATCTCTTTTTCTCTCTCTAAACCACACTCATGATGACTTTGAATCTTACACACTCTTTAACATTGAACCTTTAGTTGTTGCTCAGGATATTGATCAGAATATTGCTTCAAATGTTGCTCAGAATGTTGTTTTGAGAAGATCTAGTAGAATTTCTAATCCTCCTCCACATTTGTCTGATTATATATGTGGGAATCTTGTGGTAGAGAAGATTCTTTATGCTCATACTTTGACATCAATTGTTCTATTTCCTCATTACACAGTCGATTCACATTTCTTTCTAGAATTTGAGCCCTCATCTTATGAATAATCTAGTAAATTTGATGTTTGGAAAGAGGCCATGAGAACTAAATTTGACGCACTTCATTTAAATCAGACTTGGGAAAGTGTTGATTTGCCTAAGGGTAAGAAACCAATCATTGTAAATGGGTGTATAAGGTTAAAAGAAAGGTTGATGGGAGCATTGATAGAACTAAAGCCTGGTTGGTTGTGAGAGGGTTTACTCAAAAAGAGGGGGTTGATTACAGTGAAACTTTTTTTCATGTGATTAAGATTACTATCGTGGGGACACTTGTTTCTATTGCTTTGAAAAAGAATTGGTGTCTCTCTCTCAGTTGGATGTCAACAACGCCTTTTCGCATGGAGACTTTGGTGAGGAAGTCTATATGAAGGTTCCTTTGGGACTCTCTATTGATAGTGATAAATTAGTATGCAGACTAAGGAAATCCTTATATGGCTTGAAGCAAGCTTCTCGCCAATGGTATGCCAAGTTATCTTATTCACTCAAAAACAGAGGTTCTACTCCGTCTCTTAATGACGATTCTTTGTGTTACAAGCATTCTTCCTCTGGAGTGGTCTTTGTGGTTGTGTATGTGGACGATATTTTGCTTACAAGAGATGATTCAAATGAGATTATGCAGCTTAAGTCTTTTCTAGATGCCACCATTTGTATTAAAGACTTAGGAAGGTTGCATTATTTCTTAGGGATTGAGTTTATTGATACACCACATGGCATGATGATCAGTCAAAGGAAATTCATTGTTGAAATCTTGCAAGAATTTGGTCTCATTTCTGATTATTCAGCTAATCCAATTGATCCCATGTTTAAATTGTTGCCTTTAGATGGTAAATTGTTGAATGATCCTTTGAGATATAGACAGTTGATTGGGAAATTGAATTTCTTGGTCAACACACGACCTGATCTTGCCTTCTCAATCCAGTTTCTTTGTCTGTTTAATCAAGCACCTCGGAAGCCACACCTTGAAGTTGCTTACAAAGTTATGTCATATCTAAAGGGGACTCATTCCAAGGCTTTATTGCTTAACAATTTTTCAGATTTCAAGCTCCAAGCTTATGGTGATGTTGACTGGGCTACACGCCCTCATTCTAGATGCTTTGTCAGTGGTTTTCTGGTTCCTTTTGGAGGCAATTTGATTTCTTGAAAATCTAAAAACAACAAACCATTGCTTTGTCATCTGTTGAAGCAAAATACAAGTCCTTGCTCATGGAGTGTGCTAAGTTATCTTGGTTAAGTAGGTTGCTTGCTGAATTGACAGTTGAAGGCATTATTCCAATTCAAGTCAAGTATGATAGCCAAGCTGCGATTTATATTGCCAAGAACATGGTGTTTCATGATCGCACGAAGCATATAGAATTGGATTGCCCTTTTGTGCATGAGAAATTGCTTAAAGGATTGGTTAATTTATCACATTGTTCTTGTTACAATCAAATGACAGATTTTCTCACTAAACCATTACATGGTGTTAGATTTCATTCTATGTTTCCCAAGATGGGGATTTTAGATCCTCCTTCTTGAGGGGGGGGGGGGGGGGGTATTGTAAGCCATATTTGGCAATAGTATAAATATCTATAACAATATATTAAAGCTATACCTTTCCGAGCCACCAGAACGATTCTGGTCCCACCTCATATTTACAAAATTAATTTTTATTCCTGATATTTTAACTTTTTTCTATTAAATTCTTCTTTAACTATTTTAAATCTATCTTTAACATCAAAAAATATCTATTTAGTATAACAATATCTTTTGAAAATTTTCTTCTAAAAATATTTAAAATTAAAGATAACAAATTTAAAATATTTGAATATAAATATAAATATCTTATATCTTTAAGCATGATATCTTTTCCCAAATCTATCATCAATCACTATATATTAAACTTGTACCTTTTCGAGCCACCAGAACGATTCTGGCCCCACCTCATATTTAAAAAAAACAATATCAATTTCTATTATTATAATTTTTGTTCTATTAAAATCTTTTTTAACAATTTAAATTTATCTCTAACATCAAAAAAATATCTATTTAATAATATCTTTTGAAAGCTTCATTATACAAATATTTAAAATTAAAGATAAAATATTTAAAATATATTAAAATAAATATAAATCTTTTAGCATATATCTTTTGATGAATTTATATATGGGTATATTGAAATATTTGATAATCTCTAAATTTACGTACATGGAAGGTAATAAAATATGAATAATATAATATTTTATCTTATCTAATCTTTACTTTATCGAACCACAAAATGAGTTTGGTCCCTTCTTAAATTAAATTAATTAAATTTTAAATATTTTATATAATTAAATTATCTTTATCTTTCATAATTTATTATATCTTATTTATTAAGTTAACTATTATTTTTAAAATACTTATCTCTTCTACATTTGAATATATAAATTTTTTATTCATATTTTATCTTCTTTTATAATTAAACTAGAATTTTTAACCCGTCCGTTGGACGAGACAAATTTATATTCTATTTTTATTATTAAAATTGTATATTTTTTGTAATTATAAAATAATTATAACAGGTATTGACTAAAACCCATTCTTATATCGGATAACAATATGATATTGATTAAAGCTATTATAATAATGTTCTTGTTTTGTATGAAATATAATAGTATTAATAATTGTCAAGGACATTTAGTCTTATAATATTATTATTATTATAGATTATAGATAGAAAGTATTATAGATTGTATTATCGAAACTTCACATATGCTATATAGTCACTTATTAAATGGTTTATAATACATGCAAATGAAATCAATATTCACCCTCTTAATTTATTGTCTCTTGAAAACTTTGTTTTATAATATTTCATTTTTTATTATAAATAGCTAGTTTCATGAAGATTTTAGTGAAAGGTTTTCATAAACAAAAGGATGTAACTAGGCCTGTCAAAAACTCACCTAACCCGCTAACCCGACCCGACCCGCCCGACAATTTTAGGGTTAAGACCCGAAAATTTGAACCCGAAACCCGAAATAAACCGAACCCGATAGAACCCGAACTCGTTGGGTTGAAACCCGAAACCCGTTGGGTTGACCGATTTAGCATATTTATAAAAAAAATTATATTTATTTTAAAACTTATAATATATTTTATTGTTAAAATAAATAAAAATATTATATTATAATTAAATATTATTATTTAATTAAAAATTGATTTTAATAATCATAAGAAAAAAGGATATTTTAGACCCGTTGGTCAACCCGACCCGACCGGAAACCCGCTACAACCTGACTCGATTGACTCGTGACCCATAATGACCCGGAACCCGATTTAGCCCGAACCCGAAATGACAGAACCCGAACCCGCCCAACCCGACCCGATTGACAAGTCTAGATGTAACTATTTATTCATTTGATGCAATTTAATTATTTGGTAAAATAATAGTCAATAATCTCATTGATTTCAGTATTTATGACAAAAAAAATTCTTCTTATTTATTTTGATTATTTTAATAGATTGATAATCAATCTCATTTAATGCATGATGAAGTTACAATTTCTCATCGTCTTGCTTATATTTTTTGTGAAATCGATAATTTCAATAAAATATAATGGTGAATAATCCTAAATTTTAATTATAAATATTTAATAAACAATTTTTTCTTTTGTTAAAATTTATTTCTATCTTAAATTACCGTGTATAGTATATTTCACTAAATCATATTATACCACTGATAACCATTTTTAATGTAGATTTGTATTAGTTGACCAAATTACCCTTAGCTTATTAAGTGATATATTTTAGAAGTTATTTTAAAAATAAGAAAATTCATGAAAATTTGAAATTTGAAAGTGAATTAACCTTAACAAATGTAATTTGATGTTAAAAAGTAATAAACTAATATTTCTAAACTAAATTAAAAAGGATATTTTAGTCAAATAATATACATATAAATTTTATATAAAAAAGATATTAGTGGCACAATTTTATCGCTATATTTTATTATCAATTATTCATAGAATAAATCTATGAAAATATTTTTTTAGGTTAAAATTTTACTACCAAATAAAAGTTTTATCTTATAAAATAAATCCATGAAAATACTTGAAAGAAGAGACAAATGAATCTACAATAAGTCTAAAACATTGAAAAAAAATTATTTGCATTTGAAACAAATATTAATAAAGGTCTAATATATAGACAAAGCTTCAAAAACATTTATATTTTTTTATATTAGCAATTTTTTCTGAACATGAATTGAAAACATAAAAAAACCAACCCTACCAGCAACACTGAAGACCTTAGCCAAAGAAAACTATCCTCCAGTGGCGCGATTGCCATCGACGATCCGCTGCAACAAAATCTTGACCTCTTACTGCGAATACACCATCGAGTCTTCACTTATCTTGATCTCGGCGGCCTCACATCGATCGATCTTGAACACTCAAAGAACCTCTTGCACCGATTAGTCCCAATTAGGTAAGATCTTTGATTGCAAAACCAAAAACAAAATTATTACTAATACATTGTGCCAGATGCTTTTGATAATTACGGATTTGTGAGCTAATTTATAGGAACTCATACCTGTCAAGTTTCGTATTATATAAATATCTCTAGAACGCAAGACTTGTGGTCGATCTTGATCATTAGAAGGGTGGATCGTGGCAATAAACATGAATTGGGAATCGAATTGCTATTCGATTTGGTCACAATAGCAGCCCTATATTATAAACTATAGACTAATTTAGGGTGTGGCGTCGCGAAGCCATGTTGAACACAGATAATAGATTGAGGGAAGAAGGATAATGAGAATGTAGGTATGTTTTTTGAGGATGGAAAAAGGATGTTGAGATAGGTAAACTAATTTAGGTATATGTAATTAAATATGAAAATTAGTAGCATTTAGAGGAGGGATGTTACAAAAGGATTACAAACTCATTTTGGAATTTGAAGAGATTAGTCAAATGGTGGATTGATTTTATTAAATTTCTTTTATTGACATTCAATGCCGAATTAAAGTAGGTTATGACATTATATAAAATTCATATAATTTGTATAAAATGTGGGGGCATTAATTGCCATGGAGAATTAATCTTATAGGTTTATAGATATCTATGAAATATCATTAATGAAAAAGAGAAATGTAATTATTTTAACTTAATAATATATTTTCATTCTCATCATTAAGTTTAATCATTTATATTGATTAAAAAAATTATAGATTCTACGAGCAATAAATTACTCATACTAAATTTTCTCTTATATTTTTATTTATTAATATCTTATTTATAATGTCTATAAAATATCGAATCGTAGTCGTACATGGTACGACTGATACAACTAATTAGGCTAATGATCAAAGTGTAAACAAGAGAGAAATAATCAAAAGTTCTTCCTAAAACTAATTTTCCCGCTCTCACTCTTTCTTCCTTCTTCTATTTCTCGCTTCCAGTTTATACAATTCATCCAATTAGATCTTTAATTCAATAAAAACAACAACGGTATATTTGACGCGAAAGAACAAGGGATACTGTTAAGGCCTTAAGGGTATGAAAGACTATACTAAACAACATTTGAAGAATTGACAAAGGATAAAAAAAAATGGAGAGCGCCAGAGCGGTGATTGCACGAGGCGATCTACTAGTATGGCTAAAAGCGAGAAAGAAATGAAACATCTACTCCCTCCGTCCCATTTTGTTTGCCCGTCTTTTCATTTCGAGCGTCCCAATAAGTTTGTCCACCTTTAAACCTTTCCATTTTTATCTATACACTTTTACACTCTTATCTCTACCCAATCACTTATTTTACCTATAATTACCAACTCTTTCTTCCCCAATAATCTCTCTACATCTCTTTAACTCAATAAAATCACTACACTTAAACAATCCATACCAAAAAAAACACAAATTTACAATTGATTTTCAATACCAACATTTTTATTTTATTTTTGTCAACAAAATGAGATCCATTTTGATGGGTTTTTGGACCATATTTTTCGGGCTTATTGTTGGACCTCCATTGTTGGATCACATGAGCACAATTTTTGGGCCCGATCCATGAAGCTCCTTCACCCCTTGGAGAAAGCTCACAAACCCTAGCTCTCTTCGTTTGTGCCCGCCGCTTCTTGTTGATTCGTCTCTGGCTCTCTCACAAACCCTAGCTCAAAATTTGGGGCTTATTTGTTGGACCTCCATTGTTGGATCACAAGAGCTCCATTTTTGGGCCCGATCCATAATGCTTCCATATATACCCCTCCGAGAAGCTCACAAACCCTAGCTCTCTTCATTTGTGATCGCCGCTTCTTCTAGATTCCTCTCTCGCTCTCTGAAAAACCCTAGCTCTCTTCATTTGGTGTGCCTCTCTCTGGATCTCATTCAACCCTCTCTCAATCTCACCCAAAAATCTCTCGATCCATCTTGAATTGGTTCGGCGTCTCCTGTAGTTGGTTGGATCGATTCATCTTGGTGCGCCTCTCTCTGGAACTCATTGAATCCTCACTCAATCTCACACAAAACTCTCTCCAATTCTTGAATCGGCTCGACCTCCCCTGTTGTTGGTTGGATCGATTCATCTTGGTGCATGCTTGGCTGATTCTTCGATCCATTCATCATATCCAATTGTGGTGAGTGTGTTCTTGCTTGGCTCTTCGATCCATTCATCTTGTATGTGTTGATCCCTTTCTCACCTTTGCTCTTTTTGCGTCTGTGTCCTCTGTTTTGTGCATGTTGTCTTGTTGGTTCGATTGAGCCATCTTCAACCTCCCTCTGGTGAGTCTTATTGTTGTTGTTGCTTATCTCGATTCGTCTTCTATAGCTCTCTATCTCACTTGTGCAAGTTTTCTTACTTGATCGATCCATCTCCTATCTTTTCTGGTTGGTGCATGTCTGTCGATTGATTGGATCGAGCCTTCATCAACATCTCAGGTTGTTTTTTTTGCTTGTTGCTTTAATCAATTTCTGACGTTTTCATTTCATATGTTCTTTGATCGATTGATTTGATCGATTTCTCACTTTTGCCTGTTTTCTATTCTACTGGTGCTTCATCTATACCCTCTGTTGTGTGCACGCTTGCTGGCTGGTTGGATCGATCGATCTTCTACCCCCTCTGGTGAGTTTTTGTTGGTGCGTTTTCTATCCATACTGAATCTCAGTTTCGACATGCTTTCTACACATGTTGTCCTCACTCTTTCTTGTTTTTTTGTGGTTTCTTGCAGTTTGCTAGTCCCCTAAGCTAAGATGAGTCTTGATTCGTTCTTTGGCGACGATAAAAGTCCCCGATCATCTGATTCATGGGCTCCTGCATGCTTTGAAGAACCCAACTGTGAATGGGGGCCTGATTGCAAAGGAGTGCACTCCTATAGTCCCAAAAAAATTGAGGTGGAGACAGATGATGAGGCCGATGGCCCAATTAAGTCCCCTGATTGTGAAGAGCCTCCTGAGAATGAAGAGAGCTATGGTCATTTCGCTGAGCTTGATGGTGAATTTGCCCCTGATTCTGAGGAGGATAATTAGCTAAGTCCCCGTGAGCTATCTACTTTCCTTTCAATTCTGTTCTCTGTCTTGCAATTTGCTTGCATGCTGTGTGATGTGTGCTTTGTTCTCAATTCTCTGTTCTCTGTTCTTTGTTGATCTTTTCCTGCTATGTGCAATTGCCTTGCATATGTTTGCATGATTGTCACCCCTCACCCCTGTTGCATAGTATGGCACAAGTGATTGAGAGAGCTAGGGTTTATGCTTTTAAACTAAGATGCTTGCTCTTCTATGACACATTTTTTTCTGTTTTTTTTAATCGATGATGTTGTCTTTCAACTGAGATGCTTGTTCTTGTTATGCCTCTTTACCAATGACATTCAAGTGGAAGCCAGCCATTATAATGGCTCTGGCACGCCACTTGCTGTCATGTGTAAGGATGAACAAGTATTGATGATGAATGGGGACTTCTGAGATTATTTTTTTTTTTGATCCATGATGATGCCTGTTGAAACTGAGATGCATGTTCTTTTATGGCTTACAACCTTGGCATTTTAGTTGAAGCCAGCCATCACAATGGCTTTGGCATGCAACTATTTGTCATGGGTAATGTGAGTGAACCTGTATTGATGATGTATGGGGACTTCTGAGATCATTTTTCATACTTTCATTTCATTCCCAAAATATTTGTACATAGCATCTTCATACGTACACATTCTTAATTTAACTACACAAAATATATTCACCCCCACAGTTTTCCTACATGGAGTTTGTTTCTGCAAATGGATCATCTTGACTTCCTTCTTCTGGTTGCATTCCATGATCTGGTTGACTTGCTTGTGTGTTGTCTTCAAAGACTTGTTCTGGTTGCACTCCATTTCTGTTTGCATGAATGATATCCCATGCTTCTTGCACAGCCCACATTGGTGCTTGAACTGTTGTTGGTAGATTTCCTTGAGCTTCAAGTCTCTTTTTGTTGACATGTGGTAATTCATAGTCATTGCCACCTTTTACTTTTAGAACTTCATTCATTACATATTGGAGAGACATCCAAACATTACTTAGAGTCTTAGGTTCTAGCTCATTGAATGCCCCATGAACAGCCTCTAACATTGCATCAACATCCTTAGGCATTTTTTTATACATTAAAGATTGAATGCTCCTAAAAAACCCTAAGTCTAATATATTTAAATCAGGACTGTTTGGAGGCTGTTGAACTAAAATGAATGTGAAACCATCTTGCTTGTATACCTTTTGTCATTCTGCATCATGTTGATTTATGTGTGGCTTTGCATTGTCATGTTGCATGAATATGACCCTGTGAACACCATCTTGTGGCCACTTTGCCTTGATTGCTGGTACAATTTGTTCTATCAACATGGTTCTTGTGACCTGTTTGTTGATAGATTCAACCAGTTTGGTCACCATTGTCCCCTTGATTCTGCTTTTTGAGTTCCTCTTTGCTGCCTCCTTGTATGTAAATGGGAAAATACCAATCTTGCCATCAAATGTGCATTCTCCACTTGCATCAAACCTAGGTCTAGCAACTGCAGCTGTGAACATGACCTTGGGAATGAACTTGCTTGAACTAGTTGCTCTGTATTTTCCTCTCTCATGTTGTGCAAGATATACACGCTGACTTTTTTTTGCTTAAATTGAACCATTTCTCATCTATGTGCACAAAGTCAAACATGGGATAATAGTTTGTCTTTGTTCCTGGTGTGGCTCCATTTAGAAGGCTTAAAATCCATTCTAACCTCGTAAGCTTGTTTGCATCCTTGAGCCCTGGTTTGAGGGCATTTGTATGTGGTCGTATGAGTCCCCTTTTGAGTAATCTGTGTGTGCTGTTCTTTGACATTTCTAGCTTGGCTGCCAAGTCCCTTATGTATGTTCTGTCTCCCATGTTAACTGTTGTGATTTTAGAAATATCTACCTCAATTCTCTTTCTGCCTCCGTTGTGATATTTTGTGCTGACATTAGGCCTTTGACTTGCTTGAACTTGTTGTTTGGCCATGTTCCATATTCTTGATGTTGTCCTTGTTGAGACATTAAATTCATCAGCTACTCCTTGCATTGCTCCCCTCATAAGATGTCCCCTTTTTGTTGGAATTTGATGCAGTCTCATCAGAATTTGGAACCTTTTTTCGCTGCTGAGCTTAGGCTTTGATGGCCGATGAGGTGAACGTTGTGTTGGCTGCTGTTGTGGTGCCTCTGGTGTGTGTAGTCCCTCTTCTTCCTCCATTACCCCTGTTGGCTCGTTCAAGTCAAAACTGTACTCAGATTGTACTGTTGGGACTACAAACTCTGGAGGTGGATCTTCATTTAGGTCAAACACTGAGGCCATGAGGTTAAAGAAATGATGCAAAAAAAAGGACCAAGATTTTATTCCCCTTCTAGCAGTTCTGTAATTTATTGGTTTTTGTGTAAAGGTAGAGAATGTTCTCTGAATTTGGCTGTAAGCATTTGTGTGTTGTTAGGTGCTTTTATAAAGCCATAAATTGGCATTGTGTGGGTGATCCGTGTGCATTGAATGCTGCATTGTGATTGGTCCCCTTTATTTATCCTTGTGTTTCTATTGGTTGAAAAAATCCCATGTGGATTGTAACTTTTGAGAAATCTTTCTCTTTCCTCCTTTAATGCTCAGATTTTGTTGTTATCCATTTCTTAATAATTGTGCCATTAGTCCTTTATGGACAAATGTTTTGGGGCAGAGGGAGTATATAGTTATAGATTTTATGACTTTGAAAGTGAATTTGAAAGCATTAGGCCCAAGTTCATTCAACTGAAAAATCCATCTAATGAGCCGGGCTGATCACGGGCCTGTCTTTAAACAGGCCCATGTTCATTCATCTGATTTGCAATATTCTGATGAATGAGGAGTGAGCTGGTTCGTCGGTAGGTCTGAAAGGCGAAACCAGAAAAATAGAATCAGGACTCGGGAGTTTGCCAAGGAGAAAGAATTCTTCACCGGCGGCGGCATATCTTCTCTGCCTCGTCAAAGTCGACTTCAAAGGTTTAAACTTCGTGTATCTATCTCTAGGTTTCCTCTCGTTCGTCTTGTTTGTAATTCTTAAAGATCCAAATTTGGTCGGTTTGAACTTGTCGTTCTCGATTGAATTCATTTTCTATTGTTTTTATGTCAACCGAGCTTCTTATATCTCAAGAAATATCCAAAATTTCACTTGTTTTGTGTTGCTCGTGCCCGGCCGTATACTCCCGGCCGCCCCCACCTGCCTCCGCCACTGCGCATTACTTATAGTGCTTATATTTTTGGTTTCGTTAGGGGAAAGGAGAAGGACTTTGATCTGGGTTTGTGTATAAAGTAACATTGGAAGATGGCAGCTTCACTCTCTTCAAAATTGACTAATGGTAAGACTTTCTAATTAAGATACTTAGATACACATAGTTATGATTTGCATAAATTATTGTGTTAATTTAAATGATTTGAATGTTTACGCATCAGTTTCTTAGATACCAAAAAAGAATTGCCTGCTCATTTGCCAGGAAAGTTTCTGAAGTGGAGATTTCTCCATTGCTTCAGCTTATGTTTTTTTTAATTGCGTTTTGGGCTGCAAAGTTGGAGCTAAGACTGGGAAACTTGAGCTTATCTGTTTTGTTTGGATTATGGACTAGGAGAGATTTAAAGGGTGATCATTTGTGTTTGTGAAACTGTGATGTATGCTGTTCTACTTTGGCTATTGAGCTTCTAAGCAATCTGTTAGAATTCTCCTGACCTTGAGTGGTCCTTATTTTGGACTTTAGCTATATAATTGTGTTAATGGGGTCATTGGGGGTGTTGTAGGTGGACGGTCTTTGTTAAGCAGCCTCATACAAGGCAATGGTGCGATGAAATCAGCCTTTGAAGCTGGATGCACCAATGTTTTTTCTCAGGTCTGTGCTTTTAATTGATGTCAAGCTGAAGCTGTAGGGTTGAACCTTGTCCGCATGTGATTGTTTCTTGTTCTTCTTTGAACTTACATGTTTGAGTTGGGTGCCTTTTATGTAGCATTGCACTTTGAGACTTGAAATATCACACCTTAGTGAAGATTTAGCATGCATAGAAATTAGGAGATGTGGTCAAGGTACTGAACAAATGTACAACTGAAAGCGTCGGAAAACTAATATATAGCTCAGTTGGAAAAAGGCAAAGGACTTGTAATTAAAATTATGCTATCCTCGAGGGCACTAAACAAGCATGAATTTCCAATGATAATGTCTCTTCAGATTAATCTACTAATATTTCTATGTTGTACGATGTGGATAATGACAGACATTATCTTGTTTAATTGATGTTAAGCATCTTTTTCGGTTTCTTTCCATTATAAATCTAGTGCAGAATGATATGAGCCAGCTTAAGTGAAAGGAACCCAACTTGTTCAGTGTTTCTTCCCACATGAAACTAAATTTGTGGGATGGAAAAATTGTTTCAGAATACATTTTACACTATTGTCATATTGTCAAATATCTACCTTTAGACCAGATACTTGTACAGTCCTTGCTTTTTATCTCTATTTTCCTTGTTTATCAGCACATGCTTCTAAATACGTTGAAAGTTTTAAGTATCGGTTTTTCTAACCTATGTGCCCTGAGGGCCTATCTTAGGAATCCTAATTGGGAAAAAGATAAAGATTGTAATGGATTTTTCACATTAAGAATTTTGAGTTTTTTTATAGGGTTTATCTTTTTTTAGTGGAATAGTTTCCAAAAACAACATTCTTAATCTATGGCATAGGTTAGAGTGACCATTATCTTCAATGCTGCCTTTGAAGGATTCATTGACAAATTTTCAAATCTTGTAATCATATGCTTTTGAGACTACTAAATCCTCAATATAACTGAATTGAGTTCTCTGAATGACACTACAGCAACAAAGGACTTTCATTCAGATGAGAACAAAGCTGAACGTAGTGGACAACTCAGGGGCCAAGCAAGTCATGTGCATACAAGCCCTAAAGGGGAAGAAAGGGGCAAGGTTAGGAGACATCATAGTTGCATCTGTTAAGGAAGCCCGTCCAGGTGGCAAGGTCAAGAAAGGAGACGTTGTGCGGGCCGTGGTGGTCCGTGCAGCGATGCCAAAGGGTCGCTGTGATGGGAGCGAGGTCAAGTTTGATGACAATGCTGTTGTTATTCTGAACAAGCAAGGGGAGCCTGTGGGTACCCGTGTGTTTGGGCCGGTCCCACACGAGCTCAGGAAGAAGAAGCAGCTCAAGATTCTTGCAATGGCTGAGCATCTTGCTTGATTGAAGAGTAGTGCTTTCGATGGCTGATGTTTATGTCATCTATTTTTGGTGAAGATGAATATTGTCAGTGTACACTTGTTCAAAAAATCAAACCTTAATGGTTGAAAACTGAGAGGATTTGATTAGTGGTCACCAACCTGAATTTCTGATTCTAAGAAATTATCATGTGGTTTCACTTGTGAGTTGTGATTCAAATAACAAAAGCCATCATAATTATTTGCATCTGATTTACTACAATCAGAATTAAAGGGGCACTACAAGAAGTAAAATTTGACATTTGTGAAGTGTTAACCTTGTAAGTTGTATCTGAAGATATGTGATTTGTAAGTTGTTTGATCGTTTTTACTTTAGCATTGAAGTGTCATATGACTTCAGACCTTCAAATCGACCAATGCGAGAATCTGCGCTCGGTGGAGGAGATACACCAGAGACCAGACTACCAGAGAGTTTCAGCTTAATTGCCGGACGAACAGGAAGTATTCAACCAGCTGGGTCAAAAGTCAAAACAATTGGGAAAGTAAAAAAATAAAAATAAAATCTGTGCACTCCTTTCCCTTTCCTGTCAAAGAGATCACAACTCCCACGCGCTTGAAAACGCGTGCGTGAAATCATATCATGAACAAGTCTGTCACGCCAAAAATCGACCATCTCCCAGTGACGTTATCATTCCCTTTCCTCCTCTTTCTGGCTACCAAGTCCAAACCCCCTTCTGCCCTCCCACATCTCTCTCCTCTCCCTCCATGATCGCCGGCCACCGCCGATGTCTCTGACACGGTCGTTCCTCTCCCGGCGCTCGTCTTCAATCCGCTGCTTCTCCTTCTCCAAATCTTTCAAGGAATTTATAAACCTAGACACCGCCGCCGCCGGCGTAATCGGGGGAGGGGAGAAAGACGAGGGTGGGGGTAACGACGATTTGAGCGATTCCGAGTCGAATCGGTGGGCTAACCTCTTGCCGGAGCTCCTTGCGGAGATAATTGGCCGGGTGGAGGCCACCGAAGACAAGTGGCCCAGCCGCCGGAACGTGGTCGCCTGCGCTTGTGTGTGTCGGAAATGGAGAGGCGCTGTGAAGGAGATCGTTAAATCTCCCGCCTTGACTGGCAAGATTACTTTCCCTTCCTGCCTTAAACAGGTATCATTGTCTATCTTCTGATCTAGTAATTTGACGATTAAGATCCTTTTCGACATTCTGTTCAGTTTAATGCCCCTAGTAGATTGATCTGGTACGATAATGGCTAATTAGTCCGCGTTCAGAAGCTAGATTCTTTTTGATCAATCACAAAACCCCATTCCCCCTTTATCAGTTGTGCTATCTGATGTCTGCCTTCTCCAAGGTGAATCAATGCAGTCTCTTTATTTTTTTGGAGCTCTCTATGTCTCAACTTTAAGAAGCAATATTTCTTATTAGGAAAGGTATTTGTGAGTTTAAGTCAGGATGATCATTTTTTTTTTCTGCCAAATGTCAGACTATCTATAACATTGTAATAGAGTAGTACTTGGTAGCTAAAGCTTACTCTTTTGGCCCTAAATTGTAAATACAGCCATGTAAAATTATTGGCTGTTTAATGTATAATTAAATTATTATGAAATTTGGAAATAAACCAAAGTATTCTTGACCTGGAAGATGACGAGGGTGTCAATAATAGGATTGCAAGTCCCTTGAATGTCATCAAACATTAAAAATTGCTCTATTCTAGGACGATTTACAAATTACTTCTATGTCCAAAAGTTCCTCACATTAGATGGAGAAATTCTTATAAATCTAATCTCACGCCATCAATTTTGAATGAATAATAATAATAATAATCGATGTCTTGTAATCTTTTAAATGAAAAGGCTAATGATCTTATGAGATTATCAGTTGTTACTGCTAGCATTTTTGGCTTCATATTGCGAGCAATAACTTGTAACAAGAATATCGGAAATGTTTCTCCATTCTTCTTTCTTTTTCAGTTTTCATTTAGACTTCTATCAATATCTAAAATGAGAACTAAATTTTAATATAACCCATCTCAAGTATGATTCATGATGACTATTATTAGGATTAAGTTAAGATATCCTTTGTTTTATTAGGATTATGCTATTTAGGTAAAGAATGTAAAGTTGTTGCGCATTCGATCTTACTATGTCATTGTTTTGTTGGTGTGCAGCCTGGGCCACGAGACCATCCTCTTCAGTGCCTTATAAAACGGGACAAAAGGAAATCTACGTTTTATCTTTACCTCTCCGTTTCACCATCATGTAAGTGTGCTTTCGATATGTCATTTAAAGTTTCTCTCTTCAAGGTAGACTATAAGTGCCTAATCATGCAAGCATATGAAATTTTATCATGTTATCACATTGAGTTTCACTATTCAGTGTTTATGGATTCTTAAAGCTTGGTGCCCTTTATCCTATATATGAATTCTCAAAGCTCAAGGCCTTGGGTTTTCATGATTAAGTACGTACTGCAATCAACTGTGAGCTAATTAAGGATATAAGGAGCATACTTACCTGTTATCCCTGATCATGTCAATCTACTTGTTGGTCTGTATCGACAAGGCTGATTCGTATCCTATGACATCTGACTTAGTGCAATGTTTTGTTCAGCTTTTACAGAGAAAGGAAAATTTCTTTTAGCTGCTCGAAGCTATAGGCATGGTCCACATACAGAGTACATAATTTCTCTTGATGCTGATGATATCTCTCAAGGAAGTCATGCTTATGTGGGTAAATTAAGGTATGAATTTTTCCCTCTCCTCCTGTTAAGGTAAGAAATATGCAGGTTTCTCTTTTAGACTTCGTAATTTTACCAAATTTGCAATGCAGCTCGGACCTCCTTGGGACCAACTTCACTCTATATAACAGTGAGCCACCACACAATGGTGCAAAGCCCTCGAGTAGCAGATCAACACGGCGTTTTACAAGCAAAAAGATAAGCCCCCAAATTCCAGCCGGAAACTTTGAAGTAGGAAAAGTCTCGTACAAGTTCAACCTCTTCAAGTCAAGGGGTCCAAGGAGGATGGTTTCCTCCATCAAGTGTCCTGGTCCCGTAAAAGAGGCTGTTACAGAAGAAACAGAAACTGCAAAATTTAACAAGTCAGATTCTGCACCTCAGTTTTACACGGTCCTGAAGAACAAAGCACCGAGGTGGCATGAGCACTTGCAATGCTGGTGCCTGAATTTCCATGGACGTGTAACAGTTGCTTCTGTGAAGAACTTTCAACTCGTTGCAACTGTGGATGAGAGTCAGCCGGGGGGAAAAGGTGATGAAGAGACTGTCATTCTCCAGTTTGGCAAGGTAGGGGATGACACGTTCACCATGGATTATAGGCAACCTCTTTCGGCCTTCCATGCATTTGCAATCTGCCTCACCAGCTTTGGCACTAAACTCGCTTGTGAGTGATGGTGAGGAGATGGTTGTGTGTAGCCATAAAGGATGGGTACTCCACACGACCACACCATGCAAGTTAGTTTTCATTCAAAGCCTTGTGTTCAGTTGACTGCTGCCATTCCTTGGGTTTGTTATTTGTTCTTTCCCCTGGACCTAATTGGTTTGTTAGGAACAATCATATATATATTTGTATATTCTTGCAGTTGTATGAAATGACGAATTATAATAGTATTATAATTATCTTCAAGGCATTTTGCCTTTGTTGTGCCTCTTATTCAACACAGTTTAAATCTATGTGCACTTGTTTTAAGCGTCCGAGAACCAAAAATATCAGGTGTGTAGTACTGATTCATTTTGCAGTAATGTTGTAAATGGTCTTATTGACACTAGTATATCAGTTTTGGATTAATCAGTAGAAAACTCGAGGTGGATTTAAATTGCATGCAACGCCTTTGTGATTTGTGATTTGTGAAGAATAGACAACTTAATAAAAGTCCAGTAGACAGTTGAAATTCGGTCAACGAATAAAAATTTACGAGGTGTCGAGGCTAGGAGCTCAGGCGGTAGTCACACTTCATCAAGCAAAAAACCAAATAAAAATACAGCTTAATAGCTCAAAATAGCTGAATCACCATATTCACTATTCAGTCGAGAAAAGCCGCATGGTTTACATACAATTCAAGAATGCTCTAAAATAGCCTTCAATATTGTACCAATTTTAGGTATTTTATAAACTGTACACTACACGGTATAGCTGAGAGCAGCCTCAGGCCTTTCCTACTAATGGTGACCAGACACTTTCTACCACAGCCTATTCTGATTGTTAAAATTCCTGCAAAACAGACAAGGGTAAATAAGAAAGGAAATCACAAGCATTGATCTCAGAATATCAGCCGTAAATTGTCTACATTTTGGAAGGGTCACTAGTCGAGTCTATTCTACTGGCTCTTGTGGTGAGGCCTAAATTTAACCTAATACTATTTTGCGAGATTAAATTTATATTTGATTAGTAGATGCAACTATCTGACTCGAGTTTGAGTGCAATACTTTGGGCAAGCCTTATTTTTCAGATGGATCACAGATCAAGAGAATGAAAACAGACTCTGTGTGACTGTGTCTACTTGGATTTAAGCAGCAGAAAAAGTTTCAGCAGTGAATAAGTGCAAGATAACAGAACAAGAATCTGGCACATAAAATAGATGCATACCCGTCCAGACTCTTCCCTAAATCTGAGTCGCTGGTTCAAGTAAAGTCACATATTGATCAGTTTTGTCTACCTTACAAACAATTGGAAAATAGTTTATCATTGCTCATTATATTCTAACTCAGAAAAAACAATTTCATTTAAGATCAAGACTTAGCATACCTCAGAATCCGGCACTATACAGGGAAGACTAGAAGTTTCTTTCTTTTCAGCAGCATTATTCTCTCCAGTATCAGTACCAGCCTTTGGTGGATCTATGAGGCCAAACTCGTCAAGACTTGCATTAGTATTCTGCTTAGCAGTATCTGAATGATTTGTACTAGTACCAGCATTGCTCTTATCATTAATCTGCAACAAACCCTATAATATTAAACTCTCGCATTGCATAAATCCCAACTAAACTACTAAAAATTCATTATAAAAAAAATGCATTTGGATTATCCACCCAATCAATTTTGTACATAGAGTTTATTTCAACCACATAACATATTTCACAAGCAGTTTGAACATCTAAAAAGAGGAAAACAGAATGGTCATACGTATTCTCTTATACAACTCTGATCAAAGGAAAAAACCAATCAGATTTTTTAAAAATAAAATAAAAAATCACCATCTACCAGATTTATGACTAAAGTGAACTATAGCAAGAAGTAACCATTACCTGCTGATCACCAGGGTTGTCCAAGACCAAAGGAAGGTCCGAAGTTTCCTTCTTTTCAGCAGCAATATCCTCCCTCACCTCAGAAGTAGCTTTTGATGTGTCCGATTGTTCATTATCATTTACTAAAGATGCAATATTAGTCTCAACACCCACAGGATCATCTTTACTAGCTTCGACACTGCTCATTTCATTACCCTGCAATATAACCTCAATTCTATCAAACAACCATGAACAGAAGCCGCCAAAATATCCTAGTATAGTCAATCACAGCCAAATTCTTGCAGTGTACTTGAAGTCCACTTCATCTCAAATATTTATATCAGTTTTTTAATGCATTATAGTCATATCTGGTTGCAACTCATAACAGTGGAGAACAAAATAGAAAAGATTTAATTAATTCTCTTAGATATTTTGCTTTTTAATTAATTCCTTTTAAGTATTGGATTAATCTAAGTTGTGGTTTAGGGCCTAACTTGTAAAAGTTAAGGCTAAGTTGTACAGGATAAAGTTTAGGGGTTCATGTAGTCTGAGTTACTAAGGTTGGCCATCAAACATATTCGATAGAAAACTGATCCAGGATAAGATACTAATCACGTTCCTCTACACATACAAGATGCAGTAAACTGCAAAGATGGTCAAATCCAGCAGAACAAGACAAGAACAGGTTTAAATCCTCTAAAACTGCTAGCACAGTCGCATTACCAGCTGATGGCTGAGATTCTTTGGTTTTAAGAAATCACATTCATATGAAGAAGTAAGCTTCACCTGCTGATCACCGGGACCAGGGTTGTCCAAGATTGAAGGAAGGTCAGAAGTTTCCTTCTTTTCATGGGCATTATCCTCCACCGCATCAGAAGTAGCCACCAATGGACCTGATTGTTTGTTCTCATTTACTAAGATTGCATGATTTGTCTCAACACCAACAGGGTCATCTTTACAAGCTTCAGCACTGGTCATGTCATTACCCTGCAATATTGCCTTAATTCTATCAATCAACCTTGAAAAAGAGAAACGTGCTGTCTCAGTCTGTATCAAACTCACACACTCAACTATCTTTTTGCATCGTCCTTAAAGTCCAATTCATCTCATATTTATAGTAGTCTATTTATGCATTATAGTCATATCTGTTTGAACTCCTGCCAGCGAAGAAACAACCCAACTTAAATCGATCCAGTACTCAAGTACCCCTAAATAGAAAGGAGTTTTAGTTCTTTTGCAAGTTTAAAGGTTAATGTGGTTGGAATTGCTAAGGTTGTCCACTTGTCTATCATTTATACTTGTTTATTGATCCAAGATAAGAAGCACATTTGTTCTACACATTACAGATACAAGACCAAGTAGACTGCAAAAATGATCAAATCCAGGAGAACAACAGAAGAACAGAGTAACTTAAATTCCATGAAACCACTAGCATTACCTGATGTAGGCTGAGATTCCTTGAAACCAATGGAAGCTGATTAATATCCCATCCAAGAACTTTGCAAAGGACCTGACCATAAGCCCTGTGAGCCGCCCTCTTCTTGGTATTCGAGATGGTTACAGTGTGCTGAACAAGAGCCAGGCAGTTCTTATACTTCCTCCCAACCATCTGGCCGGTTCCACCACAAATCAAACACAGGAACTCCCCATTTGCCCAGTTCTTCTCATAGTACTCCTTGAGCTCCACATCTCCCTCAAACACCTCCAAGAATTTATCAAACTTTGCACGATCATCGTCATGAGAGGCGTCATCTTGATCATCATCGCTTTCGCTCCCAGATTCGGGCCCATGCTTCCCTGCAAAGAAGCTCCGGAAGGAATTCACGGCCTTCTGCTGAACCCTAGTCGCCGAAGCCCTATCCCTGTCTTCCTCGGTGGCAAGCGGCGTCGAACGGGGAGGGAGCTCGGGCCAACCGGACTCGGACACGGGCGGGGCAGTGGGATCGGGCGGAACGGGCCATGGATTGTCGGAAACAGGTATCGGGGAAGAGTTTTTCTTGTGCTTTTTCTTGAAAGCGGTGGAATGGGAGGGTTTAAGGTGCGGGTGAAGATTTCCAACGGAATCGCCGAAATTAGAGTTGGAATTGGGAGGGCCTTGGTGCCAAAGCTGGTGGAGGAAGATGACTTCGCTCCGGAGCTTGCCTAAGTAATCGTCATTGGGGGAGGAGTAGTGGTGATTAGGCTGCGGAATTGGAGGGTTGTAGTTGACGACATGCGATCGGGGGAAGGGATAGTAGGCATGCTGGTGGTGGTGGGGGAGACCGATGTTGGAGGAGGAGGGTGGGTAGAAGACGGTGGAGTTAGCGGCGTAGGAGGGGTAGGGGATGGCGGAAGAGGGAAATGGGAGCTGAGGGAGGGAGTAGGAAGTGGGGTTTGTGGGCTTATAGGGAGACATTGGAGTGTAGATGGTGGGATCATGGGGCTGAGATGGGGCGGCGGCGGCGGTGACGACGGCGGCGGAGGGTAGCGATTGAAGGTAGAGGGGGTTTTGGGCGGGGTAAAGATGGTGGCTTGGCGGGGGATGATCCATGGAGAAGCTTTTGAGAGATGACAGAGGTGGTTACTGGGTTAGGGACTTGGGAATTATGCCACTTCCCAGACTTCTTTGCTTTTGTTGGTCATGCTAAATAGCTGCTCGCCTGCTCATTTTAACTTGTGCCAAAATATTTGTTCCAAATTTAAAAAACCCAATACAATTCTATTGGCTAAAATTTTGAATTTATTTAATTTTGTACCTTAAAACTAGGGCTGTCAAAATTTGATCCGACCCGAGAAATTCGCCCGACCCGCCCGAATCTAAACCCGAGACATGTTTGACCCGAACTGATTTGACTCGAATCCGAAAAAACCCGAACTCGAGATTAACCCAAATCCGATTATACCCAAATGGACTAAGCCTGATGCAACCCGATATCTGATGCTACCCGACCCGAAGTCATCCAAAAATCCGAAGTACCCGAACCGAAACCATCCGAAAATCCGAAATTACCCGACCCGAAACCATCCGAAAATTACATTATATTTTAAAATATTAATGATAGTGAATATTTATTATAATTATGTTTTAATTTAAATATTACATTAAATATTTAGACGTTAGAGTAGTTAAACTACAAAAAATCATCATTCGATATATGATCTGAATCAAAATCCAGCTTACTCGAAATCAGATTAACCGAAAATTCGGTCAAAGTCGAAATCCAATTCACCAAAAATCCGAAAAACCCAAAACCCGACTCACCCGAAATCCGACTAAATCCGAAACTAACTAAACCCGAAACCGGACTTATCCGAAATCAAGTTGGACCGAAACCCGAATGACCCCACTGAAATTGACCCGAAACCCAACTTTGCCCGATTAATTGAGCACCCGACCCGAATTGATCTAACCCAATTTGACCCGATTTTCAAAATATCCGAATTTGACCCGAATCCAAACTTACCTGAAACTGAATTGACCCGACTCAAACCCGACCCGACCCGCTCGATTGACACCCCTACTTAAAACCAAGTTAAAATGAGCTATTTTCATTATATTTGTACAAAAAGACATATTTTTGATCCAAAATATTTGTTCCAAATTTAAAAAAACCAATACAATTCTATTGCCGGTAATTCTGTAATTTTTAATTTATTTGATTTTATACTTTAAAACCAAGTTAAAATGAGCTATTTTCATTATCTATTAAACTAGTTGAATCTCCGTGAGGATAATTTTACTAAAGATTATACAATAATATGATATTAATATAAAATTTAAAACACTTGTATATAATATCATAATAATATTATGTAATTTATTAAAAAAAATCTTTAAGATTGTGCGGCTTGTGCCCCGTATTTTATCAACATATAGATAAAAAAAATATATACTTGAAGCCCAAGTCTTGTTAAAAGATAAAAAATATTATTATGCATAAAAAATATCAACATATATAGATCAAGTTATTATCTTATAAAAAAAATTGGATATATAAAAATATAAATACAAGTAATTATAATAATTATTATAAAAATGTAACATTATTTTATTCAAGGAATGTCATGTGGCGTAATTTTTTTCAACAAACATGGTTTCTGCTTTATAATGTATTAGGTAAATGCTTCATTCTACTTTTAATTTTTTTCTTAGGTTATAAATATTGGTGAGACCCATTAAACCAAAAACAACATCAATTTTTACCATCTTTCTCTCTTCCACATCATCATACTCTCCCAATTTCGTTTCATGAAATCCACTTAGGACCTTTTTGGTTCTATACTTAGGGTATAAGGAATCGGGTTAGGTATGATCTAATCCCCTTTTGGTGTTTCGTATGGAACAATGTTTGAGTATGTCTCATTCCTATTCCCTCAAAATACACATGAGCTCATACCTTATCTTTGAGGTGTATATGAGTGAAACTTATTCCAACCCGATTTCGGGTACAGAAACAAACGGCCCTTAAATACCAACGAAACCATGAAATCCATTTTTCTACTTTTCCTGCTTCACAACCACCGTTTATTTCTCTATATACAATTACAACTATACCCTTAATTTATTAATTCTAAATATTTCTTTATCTAATTAAACATGTCACATTAATTTTAACAAATTACAATTTGGATAATTTTATTTTATTTTTGGGTTTCGGATTTGTAAAATATGTTTTAAATTCCAAAAAAAATTAAATTTTAAATTTGGCTAATTTTGCCGATAACGCGATTTCCGACGATCATAATCTTCTCTGTCATCATTAATAAAATCATAATATCAAACACAACAGAAACCAAAACACATAACAAAATACATTAAATGAAATTAACGAAACAACATACATGAAACAACATACATAATTGTAAACATAACATCATTCATCATCATCTCCATGAGTTATTTTAAAAAGTGGTTAAATATGTGTTTGTTTACTCTAAACCAACTGATAGCACGCATTTACGTGTTAGTTTTAGGGCATATTTATGTTTAAATCTTAGGTAGTTGTTTGCATGTTTTCGGGTTTTTAGATCTTTATGAGGAGCAAAGATCAGTTACATGGAGATCCAAGCCGTCTTAAGTTGGAGGATTCAAGATTGAAGATGTTCAAGTGTCTTTTCCAAGGATATTCAAGCCACTTTTGATGATCATTATGCCCCAAGAGGTTGTGAGAAAATAACGCTTAAATCTAAGTTATGCATCAGAGTTGTTGTTTCGACACCTCTATCTTGTAAGGCTTGGTTTGGGATATATAGTGGTCGGATGGAGCTGATTTTGGTATCATTGAAAAACTAATTCAAAGAGATACAACTTATGTTTTATTCCAAGTCCAAATTCTAACTCAAAGTGGGTCAAAACAACCTATGTAGTGTCACATAAATCTTGAACCGAAGATGAAGCGTGAGCTGGTGCAGGTTGAGTGCGACCGAGTTAGGGAGCCCAAACCGTGTGATTTCAACAGAGAGTAGGGCGCAAAAAGGGACATGTGGAGCGCGGCCTCACTAGGAGATTGGGATCGCATCGAGTCTGTTACAATGGAGACTTGCGCCGACTTGATTTTTCCTATCTTTTAAGTGTTTTAATGTATTTTTGGGATGTTTTGTTATAAATATTCTCTTTCTAATTCAAAGTTGGGATACTTAACCTTTAGTTTCTATCTTTTCTATTATTCTAGGCAATATAATTTTGGAAGACAAGTTTGTTCTAAAGTGTTTTCTCAAGGGGGCTTTGAAACCTTAATTGTAAGTTTTATTTTCAATCATGCATTGCTAATTCCATTTGTGTTTAATTAGTTAATTGAAGTTATGGATTGCATATTATTGCGAGGTTTGACTGATTCTCCGTAATCTTGAGTAGAATTTATCCCTTTGCTTAATTTAATAAGGTTTGTCTAGTGTTTTGTTAGATTGATCACCTAATAAAAGTTCTAGATTTATCTACAACTAATCTTATTAAGAACCGGTAAGATTTAATTGGTTAAAGTAAGATCTATACTTGATTAGGACCGATTGGCTTGAGTAAGTATAGAAGGGGTTAAATTCACAAATAACTTGAATGACTGGCTGCTTAAGGAATTTGTCTCTATATATACTTGGAATTCAAAGTTGTTTAATTGAATCTAGAAGGTTTTCTAGGTTGTTGAATGATTAAGGTTGTTAGAATGGTAGTTCTAATAACTAAATTGAAGTTTGGAATAGAAATCCACAGTAGATTATTTAAGAAAAGTGAGAATCAAGAGAATTAATGCTCAAAAAGCATATTCATAATGAAGATTAATTATTTAAACATATTCATCTCATATATTACTTTCGCAATTAGTACTTATATTCATACTTTGATTTTAATTTGCATCTTAGATTTAGATAACCATTTAAAACCCCATTTTATTCTATTATTTGACACATAAGTAAACACCCTTTTACACGAGTCTCTGCGGATTCGACCCTTACTAATCACTCTACTGAGTCTGGTTAGTCAAGGTTTCATTGATAGGTATTAATGACTAAGAACAATATCTCATCATCAACCCAAAAAACTAATTTAATATTAAAATAAATCAAACATATACAAAATTAATGTATATGGATAGATAAAAAAATTATGTTTCAGCCAAAAATACAAAAAAAACTATGAATTGTAGTATAATTATAATTATTAATTAAAAATTACCCTAAATTACCAAATACTAAATTAAGCTTTAAAACTACCCAAAACTAAAGTAAATTGTACATGCCCACATAGCACATTCCAAATGGGTGAAATTGGAACATGTAAGGAGTGAAAGTGTGAAACTCATTTCATTGGTTTCCTTGTGAGTTTCATTCGTATTTTTTTGGGGTGAAATTCTAGTGAAATTGGGAGGTGAAACCCCCAAAATTAATAACCTTAATATGTGAGTTTTTTTTAAAACTTTTTGACAAATATAAGAACACGTGCAATGGAAACTAATCAACCTCCTTTTTGCTCTTTCTCCCTCTCCTCAAAGAGGAGATCCTTTTTATTGTGGAACAAGATCCTCTTTTCCAAAAGGAATGGAAGAGGAAATGGAGTAATTCTCCTTCCATAATAAAAAATGGCTCTTGTGCCCAAATTTGTATTTTCATCCATTTACCATTTGACAGATGTCCTCCCAATTTTCAACTCATTTCATTTATTTCACTTCAATCTACAATTAATAAGTTTTCAGTAAAATGACATTCCCTCTGTTTTACAATGGATGACCATAGGAAATTGTTTGCATGACACAATGTGCCATGACACAATGAATATAATAATAATAAAAGAAGAGAGAGAAGAGAAAAAGTAGGTAGAAATTTCGTTTTTTAATTTTTTTTATTTCAGCTATGGATATACCAAACCTATAGGATCGGGTTTAGGTTTGTGTCACAGATGGGCTATTTTGTATGAGCTTTAGGTTATTGGGCTTAGGTAAAATCAAATGGGCTTACATTATGAATAACTAATGGTCCTAATCAATAATAGTATATGGGCTTATATTTTACTATCAGAAATAGTATATGGGCTAATATAACATATAGTCCAAATTCATTAACATATATCATATATTCAGATCTATATCAAACTCGAGTACAATATCAAACTCGATGAAGAAAATTCAGATCTGAGAAATGGTGGAGCACTCGGGTAAGCGGTTGTCGTCGTCGGTTACGATGGACGAGGGGTCGATTCATGCTCTTATCCTCAAGGTGGCCGTCATCTTCGATCTCGTCGCTCACTCTGTTGTGGAGATATGGTGAAGAGGTGATGGGAAAAAGGACACAACTCTGGGGTATTCATAATCGATGAAATTCCGGTATCATCCCCTTCATTCTCATGTGATAAATTTGGTAGTGAATGATTTTTTTTTCTGTGAATTGAACAGTAGTTGTATTTGAATTCAATTTGATGATGTCTGCTAGCATATGAACGCGATTTTGAAATTATAATTGCCAAATGGTTTTTTCTGGATAGACTGTGTTTGGGCCTAATGAAATTGCAATTTTTATGGTTTTTCTGGTACTTAAACAAGAGAAAATACAAAAAGAAAGGAAACGAGAGAGAAAATCAGATGGATTAGGGTCAATTGATGAATCATGATTTGGAATTGGATGTTTAAGCTGGTGGTCTTGATGAATTGAGGGAATACAGTTTGCAGTTTTACAGTGTTGATGTCTTGTGCTTGATCACATCCTTTTTTGCCTTGTTGAAACATGATGAAGAAACAAATGCAATAAGAGAGTTATTAGTTGTAGTGATGATTTTGTGTGCCACTGATGAGTAGTTTTTGTACCTCAAGTTTTAAGAAATATGCAATCAAGTTTCATAGTTCTATTTGGTGTAGATCTCATGCAATGGTATTAGTGATATGGCATTGGTATGTATATGTTTACCATTGGCAAAAAAACAAGTTTGGCACTAACACATAATTGTCAACAAGAGTAAATTTCCTTTTAGTTTTTCCTTGCTTGAGAATCATCTCAAGCACCAGAAATCAAAAGGTGTTGTTTGTGTTTGTCAAACACATGAAATCAAAAGACAATGCAGTGTAACATAGCAAATTAGAATCACAAGCAATTTCCATAGCCAAAACAAAACAAATTATAACCATAAAAGGGCTGTTACTGCCCATATAGTAGTATCACACAAAACCATCAAATTGTCTTCATCCCAACCACCAGAATTACCATCCCAACCACCATTGTTCAACCAAATATCCTCCCAGCAAAACCATCAAAAAAAAAAGTCTTCCATCCATCCAAACAACCATCAAAGCCTTCAAAACAACCTTCAAACATATTAACAAAAGAACTTAAAACCGACAACACCAACACCTTACCTTTTCCTCTTCAACATCTTCTTCTCCTTTGTGGCCTCCTCAAGCTCCAGCACCTCGTCCGTCATGTAAGCTCTCAAATACTTCCCCATTGCACGGTGCACGACCTTCCTTTTCTCCGATTTCTTCCTTCCCGTGCCGTTGGAGATTTGAGAAGCGTGTTGGAGGAGCTCTCTGACGTTGTAGGATTGCTTCTTCCTACCCAGACAGTAGGGGCATTGAAGGGAGCCATCTTTCCTCCTCAATTTATCCTTTACTTGAACAAGTTTGTTGTAAGGTCCGTCGGGCTTGTCAACGTATTCATCAATCTCTGATTCATCTATTTCAGTAGATTCAGATTGAATGTCGTCGAGGTCCTCCCCTGCCTTGGACATCTCCTCTTGAGCCTGGGCCAGCTTCTCCTGTGCCTGGGCCAGCTTCTCTTGTGCCCTGAGCATCTCCTCCTGTGCCTGGGCCAACTCTGCATGTGCTTGGGCCAGATCCGCCTGTGTCTTCGACATCTAAACAATAGTGTGTACATCAAATAAGTTAAGTAGGGACTATAAAGAATGAAAGGTGTGTTATATGAACAAAATTAGTATTTTTTACAAATTAGTAATGAAAAAAAAGAGTGACATTTGACCCATATTTTCATGAATTGACCAATAATTTGCTTATTTATCCAGTATATGAATAATTGACCCATATTTTTCTTATTTAGAAAAAAAAACACCTTTCTAAGAATTTATAGAAACAATTGACCCATATTTTCCTTATTTGCCCAATATATCAACAATTCTATGCCATATTTTTCTTATTTACCCAATATATCAACAATTCTATGCCATATTTTTCTTATTTACAAAAAAAACACCTTTCTATGAATTTATAGAAACAATTGACCCATAATTTCATTTATTGCAACAAGTGGACCATACTTTCCTTATTTAGATGACAGTTGACCCGTGTTTTCATTTATTGCAACAAGGGGACTATACTTTCCTTATTTAGACAACAAACATATCAAGAAAACCATATCCACATCTACAAGCCATAAACGACAAATAGTATAGCCCTACATCAGAGAAACAATATGCAAAGGAAGGACATTCACAAAATCCTAGATTTCAACCTTGTATCGTCTCCACTTCGAACTCAATCAACTACAAAGACCCAAACCCTAAACACAATCAATAAAGGACAGTCTCAATCGCCTAATGCAAATGAAGGACAGTCTCAATCGAATGATCAATTAAACCCTTTGGAACTCAATCGACTACAAGACCCAAACCCTAAGCACAATTAATAAACAAAATCAACATCCAACAGCCTCAAAGGACAACGATTTTAGACTTGATTTGAAACAAAATCGCATGCAACACATGAACATGCCAATTGATGTATTAAAGACCCAAACCCTAACCCAAATCATGCGTGTATAAAAACACAATCAATTCACACCACAGGGAAGAGAAAGCAGAAATGGACCTTTCTAAAGAGGGTTGAAGAGAGTACCTTAATTCAAAAAAATGAAAGTTGGGAGGGTTGAATTCTTGAAGAGTTTATCCTTCTATCTCGTCTCAGACAAAGAGGAAGGAAGAATCGGATAAAGTTGAAGAGAAGGAAGAATGAAGGCGTATGAAGTTGAAGAGAAGTTGATGAGAAGTTGAAGTGACATATGGCTCAGATAAGTACTCCCTCTTTCTTTTAACGCGGTTGATTTTTCCAATTTACTAAATTAATTAAATGAAAATGTTAACCGACGATTCAAATTACCACCCTAGTTATCCACAATATTGGGTTGGGCCCCCGTTTATACTAAAGCCCAATTATGCTGGCGGGTTTTGAGAAACTGGGTTCGAATTAGGGTTTTCATAATAGAGCAAATTAATATGTGATGGTAACGAAATCTTTGGGTAATTTAATTTTAATAAATATTACTGATATTAATTTATTAGCGGTGAAATTTTGCGCACTTCGATTTTCCAGATGCGCACTCCAGTCTGTGCGGATCCTAAATCCGCCCATGGATATATAGCTTTTCTTGTGCGGGTTTGAAACCCGCCCAGATTTTGTGCTATTTTCTAGTGCGGGTTTGAAACCCGTCCATATTTTGTGCCATTTTCTTGTGCGGGTTTGAAACCCGCCCATATCGGAGTGTGAAACACAAAATTAAGAGTGCGCAAACGAACCGCCTTTATTAGGGAACATATAGAACCTATTAATTTTTTTGTCAATGCTAAGTAAAGCCTTGTTTAATTAAATACTTATTTTACCTACCACCTTGATTAAAATAAATATAAACCCTAATCTTTATTAGTTTAGTATTTGAAATTTGGTACTTTCCATTATAGTGATTTTTTTTCATGACTATTGAGGACTTTCCATTAAAATAAATATAAACCCTAATCCTTAGTTTAGTATTCCAAATAGGTTAATTTATGCAATTTTAGGGTGATTTTAAGCACTTTAAGGAAGTTGTCACTATCATCCTATACCATATCTCTAATTTCAAACCCCTAAACCAAAATAAATATATGAGTATTGTACCAAATTAAAAGATAGGATTTAAGGGGAAACTTTAATTTCATTACGAAAAAACAAAGACAACAATCCAAGAACCTTAAAAAAAAATATGCACTCCAGGAGTGCATTTAGGGAATGAAAAAAGAAGAAGCACAACAACAACAAGACACATGTTTCCCCTAGCCAAGAATCCTACTCGAGATCGATCTTCGATATTCCATCGTCATCAGCTGGGAGGCTCTTCTTCCTTCCAAACCTACGAGCCGATTTGGACCCGCTCGAAGGTGTAGATGCATCTAGTGGCATCAATCGTTTTGATGTCACCTGGCCTCCGGGTGCGGTAAATACTTGATGCTCTTGTTCGAAGAGCATCAGTAGATCCACCAAAGGTGGATCCTCCGCTAGGACCTTCCTCGTGTCAGCCGCAAGCCCCTTGCGTAGAAGTCGAACATAGAACATCCTGGTTTGGATGGTCAGGTTGTTGGCTGTTGATTGCGCCTTGTCGAACATGGACAAGAGGCCAGTTTCAGATATTGGAGTGGCGGACACTTCTTCAAGAGCCTGGGTGGCGTCAATTGGGATTCTTGGGCTCTTTTGCGCCATTTTCGTTTTGTGGTAGTTGAGGGTTGAAGACAAGTGATAGTGGAGGATTCTAAATGAGGTGTATTTATAATAGAGCGTTAAGTATAATGTCATTAATAAAAAGAAACGTTTTAATGAACAAATAGGTTTAGGGTTTTGTGGGAAATTTAAATCAGCCAATACAAAATTAATCTTGTGGTTCCGAGGCATTGATTGCACCGTTTAAAAAAACAGGATATTTAATTAAAAAAAAGCATGCTACAAAGGTGGATTCGAAAGGTTTTTGACGATTTGGTTTATAAGGCAATAATTTAAGAGTACCCATAATTTAATAGGGATTTTATCAATTCAAAATCAAGATATGTTATCTAGGGGATATCTATAACTATATATTAAAGTTGTCCCTTTTCGAGCCACCAGAACAATTCTGGCCCTACCTCATATTTAAAAAAAATATCAATTTCTATTATTATAACTTCTTTCTATTAATTTTTTTTAACTATTTAAATTTATCTCTAACATCAAACAAATATCTATTTAGTACTCCTATAATAATATCTTTTGAAAGCTTCCTTATACAAGTATTTAAATTTAAAGATAAATTATTTTAAAATAAATACAAATCTAATAGCATATATCTTTTGACGAATTTATTTATAGATATATTTTCTTTTATAATAAAAATTTAATGATAAATATTTAAATTTTTTAAAATTAATAAAAATAGATAATAAAATGTTTAATAGATATATTGAAATATTTGATAATCTCTAAGTTTTCGTACATGAAAAGTAATAAAATATGAATAATATAATATTTAATCTTATCTAACCTTTACTTTATCGAACCACAAAATGAGTTTGGTGACCCATCTTAAATTAAATTAAATAAATTTTAAATATTTGTATAATTAAATTATCTTTCACACTTTATTATATCTTATTTATTAAGTAACTATTATTTTTTAAATTCTTATCTCTTCTATATTTGAATATATAAATTTTTTATTCATATTTTATCTTCTTTTTTTAATTAAATATCTATGAAATATCATTAAGGAAAAAGAGAAATGTAATTATTTTATCTTAATAATATATCTTCATTCTCAACATTAAATGTAATCATTTATATTGATTAAAAAATTATACATTCTACGAACAATAAATTACTTATATTAAAATTTATATTATATTTTAATTTATTAATATCTTATTTATAATGTCTATAAAATATCGAATCGTAGTCGTACATGGTACGACGGGTACAACTAGTATATGTAACATTCCAAACCCATGCATCGTTCAAATTTACATATAGTTATATTTTCGTCATAGAAGACTTTATGATTTATATAAAGTCTTTTTTTTGAGTAAATTGTAAACAATTATTTGTTTTTTTTTGATTAAATGATATAAAAATTATTATTAGGTAACATTCAAATAAGTAAAATATATGCATTCAAAATAATGTAACCCTACTAGTGAGTATATAAAAAAACATGTATGTATTTCAAAAAAAAGGAGTATAATATACTTAAAATAGGAGGGTTAGGGCTTAGGGTATCTTATACCCTAAACATGTATAGCGCTTTCTTATAAGAAGGATCGATTCTAAATGAATGTAACACTTTGTTATAAGAATGATCGATTATAAAGGAATATATCGCTTTCCTATAAGAATGAACGACTCTAAATGAATGTAACACTTTGTTATAAGAATGATCGATTCTAAAGGAATATATCGCTTTCTTATAAGAAGGATCGATTCTAAATGAATGTAACACTTTGTTATAAGAATGATCGATTCTAAAAGAATATATCGCTTTCCTATAAGAATGAACGACTCTAAATGAATGTAACACTTTGTTATAAGAATGATCGATTCTAAAGGAATATATCACTTTCTTATAAGAATGAACGACTCTAAATGAATGTAACACTTTGTTATAAGAATGACCGATTCTAAATGAATGTAACACTTTGTTATAAGCATTATCGATTCTAAAGGAATATATCGCTTTCTTATAAGAATGAACGACTCTAAATGAATGTAACACTTTGTTATAAGAATGATCGATTCTAAACGAATGTAACACTTTGTTAAAAGAATGATCAAATTCAAAGGAATAAATCGCTTTCTTATAAGAACGATCCAATTGAAAGGAATATAACGCTTTCTTATGGGAATGATCGATTCGAAATAAATACAACGCTTTTTTTTATAGGAATGATCGATTCTTAATGGAATATAGCGCTTTCTTATAAGAAGGATCGATTCTAAATGAATGTAACACTTTGTTATAAGAATGATCGATTCTAAATGAATGTAACACTTTGTTATAAGAATGATTCTAAAGGAATATTCCATTAAACCCTAAACCCTAAACCCTAAACCCTAAACAACCTGATCTAGAGTGCAACGATCTATTCTAAATGAATGTAACACTTTGTTATAATAAAGAATGATCAAATTGAAAGGAATATAACACTTTCTTATAAGAATGATCGAAACGACAGGAATGTATCGTTTCTAGAGTGTAACGATTTCATATAAGAGTGATCTTCTTAGAGTGTAACGATTTCACATAAGATCATAGAATGCACCCTAATTCATCAATTGTTATTATAATGAATTGTTTGGAACATTTAAATTAATATTGATGTATTTATTCAACTAAATCAAACGCAAGCCCATCATTATAAAACAAAAAATGTTCGTATAAAAATCGATTGCCAATGCGGCACAATTGGTCCAGGTACGCGCATATGCTAGTGAGGTCAATGGTTCGAAACGGGGCGATTGAAAGCCACCCTTTTTTTGTTTTTTCTCTCTCTCGAGAACTTATACGGAGTATTTCTCAATCAACAATGAGATCGACCAAATCCAAAGAGCGTTAATTGCAATTGTGACTACATGGATCTGGGAAATTTAAATCGAATTTAAATAGTAATTAATTACAATTGGGCATTCAAGTAACGAGTCAATTATTGCACTGTTTTAATGCAGTTGAGGTTGATGACGTTTATGTTGGTAAGGCAAAACGTTTTTTTTTAGCGAGCAAGGCAAAACTTTAATTTTTTTGTTAAAATAGGAGGGCTATTTTTGCCCAGAGGCAAAACTTTAATTAATCTTATAGTAAACAAAATGTAACACTAGTTCACTACTACTAACTTTAATCAATTTTTGAGAGAGTGATTGTAAACTTTAGAGATATATATCATTCATCATTAATTAGGTAAATAGAATACTATGATAAAAAATTATAGTATTTTATTAGAGGTAATATTAAATCAAATATATGTATTCGTGAAATATCTTTTAAATGATGAATACTAGTATGATATAAAATTAATATTATTAAAAGATTCTATATTATAAATGACCGAATACAAAGGAATGATCGAATCACCACTTCTAAATGAAATTAGCGCTTTCTTATGAGAATGATCGATTCTAAATGAATATATCGCTTTCTTATAACAATGTATGAATCTGAATGAATTTAACAAGATGATATATACGAATTATCGAATCGAAAGGAATATGACGCTTTCTTATACAAATGATCGATTCTAAAGGAGTGTCACGATTTCACATAAGAATTATCGATTCTAAATGAATATAACACTTTATTAAGAGATTGATCGAATCGAAGGAATATAACGATATCGTATAGAATGATCGCTTATAAAGGAATATATCGATTGCTTATGAGAATGACCGATAAAAAGGGAATATATCGCTTTCATATAAGAATGAACGACTCTAAATGAATGTAACACTAATTGATCCTAGTTATTCTAAACCCTTAAACCTAAAACTTTTCAATATAAACAATCCCATTATTAATATAGGATAGAAAATCCCATTATTAAACAATCTTTTATTTTTGGATATGATAGATAGGAAGATCATTAGATTATTTTTTTATGTTATCATACTAATTCTAGAAACAAAAACTTTTCAATATGTCAATTTTTAAATAATTATTTTGAAATAAACAATAGAATTATTGTGCGAAATCCCGTACCCTAAACCCTAAATCTAACACCATAAACCCTTGATTATTATTAGGTAACATAGTTATAACATATGATTTTATGATGTGATCTAATTGATCAATTGCTCTTAGCTAGTATGCATTTTCATAAGATGTTAGTATTTGACCCTAATCAATCAATTGATTGATATTAGTATGTGAATCTAAAGATCTTATTAAGTGATTTATCAAAGTTAATGTATAAATAACAATAAGATTGTATGTAAGACTAATTGTTCCTATTTATACAACCCTAAACCCTAAACCCTAAACCCTAAACCCTAATTGATCAGTTGATCTTATTATTATATAATCAACCATTAGATAATATGTGACACTAATTGATCAATTCTTTTTATTGATTAGGAGATAATTGATATGATTATAGTTTTTCTACACCTTTCCTTATTAATTTATGATCTCTTGGGCATCAAGTATGTTTGTATAGGTAAATCCTTTGGTGCATCGATCAATAGAATCACAACAGTCTTTAAAGGAAAGATATATAAAAATATTATTTACATATAAAATAGTTATTTATTTTCTCACAAAATAGTATTTACATTATATCCTAAATGTTTGTATAGTTATTTATTTTCTCACAAAACCCTATAGTATTTATTTACATATAAAATAAACGTTTTGTATGATTATAGTTTTTTTTTTAATTTTCAAATAGATATTGTAAAGTGATGAACCATAACATAAACGTTTTGAATCTCTTTATTTACATATAAAATAAACGTATAGTATTTATTTACATATAAAATAAACCCTAAACTTTAGGAAATAATGTAATATGAAAGCAAATAACGCTTGCTTATTCTTAATCATCTCTTGTTCTACCAAAAAAAAACATCGTCTCTTGCAATTCTCCTACACGCTGCAATGATGGGTCTAGGGTTCCGTCTGCAAAAAGCAAATGGTGGAACAGCGCCCTTTGATTGGCTTTGGTTTTCTCAAGGCGTTCTAAAAAAGAGAGCATTGATGGGGTTGGTGGATTCAAGACGCGTGCTAACCCTAGGTAATTATGGGAGTTTTCTTTTGAAAATTGGGGTGGATGGGGTTTATGTTTTCGTGGATGCAGTAACAATAGAGTGTTTCTTCTCCGACTAACCTTCTCTGACTACCCTTCTCCGATTACCCTTCTCCGACTGCAGGTAAGTTATTTGAGTGATATCAGAGCAACCCTAAAACTTGTTTGTACTCGCATTATTTCAATTGGGCTTTCTTCCCTCTCACCCTAAACCCCTAAACCCTAACCCTAAAATTGTTGTGTGTTCTTGCTTGGAATGTTGATTGCATGTGGTTTTTTCATGTTTGTAGTTGCTCCATTTTGTTGCATGAACTTAGATTCAGTCCTTTTGAGCATCCCATCAGATCTATAGATTTTTTGTATCTTTTGAGATTTTTGTATCTTGTGGTGCAATAATATTTTTTTGGGTTGCTTGGTTGATTTTGATTTCAATAAAAGACATGGATCTTCATGGTTCCTCATCAAGTACGAGATCTCCCCTAAGAGAAACCCATGTGTATTGTAGATGTCATCCACCATCAATTGCTTCGCTTAGGGTTTCAGGGTCACCAAGAAACCCTAACAGATTGTTCTACACATGTGACCACTGCAATTTTTTCCGATGGTATGACGAGTCAATTGGGGTATTCGACGGTCAGGTTTCACGTACCTCTCAAACCCAAATTGCTTCTAGAGATGATATAGAAGAATTGAAGAATGATGTTAAAGAGATCGTCTCATTTTTTCATTGTCTCGCCAAAGTTGCGGTTGTAATGTACTTCATACTAGTGGTCATTGTGTTGCACTAATAAGTACTATGAATTGTTGTATGAATGTTGGTCATTTTTGTGTACTGCAAACAATTTCTCTAAACGTTTGTTGTTAGTCCCGTTCATTACGATATCGTTTCTTTTGACGTAAACATTTTTTTCTTGGTCATTTTTTTCAATGAAATCGATCATATGAAAGTATATTGGGCTTTTGCGATTCAAAAGCTTTCATAACATAAATGATCGAACTGGTATCTTGTTGGGCTATAAAACAACCACACCATCCGATACTCAACAAATGCTTCATATCAAACAAAACAGATATACTATATTTGTTGGTGGATTGAACCCAAATGCAACATGCCAATTTTAATCCAAGCTGTGATAATCCAAATGAAACACATGGCTGACTTAGTGTTTGCATCAATAACATATACCCCAATAGCTAGACCCTAAACCAAAATACCAAATCCACTAAGATAAAACTTGGAATGTCAAACTTGAAAACCATCTCTATTGATGCTGGCCATATGTATAATAAAATGCACCAGGAGCAAGATTGGAGCCTTGATGGATAATTTGAAATGGTGGCAAGTGTTGTGTTGGAACCTACCATGAGAATAAGACAACTATTAGAAGTGAATTATAAGTAAGATATGTTAGCAGTTGTAAGTAGACAAATATGGAGCAAATTATAAGTAAACCAACCCTTACTAATATTGGGTGGATGGGTTGGACTTGTTGTTGTTGAGTTCCTTTGCCACGTCCCCAATATTTAGGTGTGTCATTTCCAAACCCCTTTCGCCTAGATGCCAATCGACCCTTTCCCCTTCTATCAATAGGATCACGCACATCCTCCTCCACATTGGCCGAGCTGCTAGCCTCAATCACAGTATGATCATCGATAGCACGGCGTTTACCGTACTTTCTCCCAATGTTGCCAATGGGATCATAAGGTAGTCCCAAACGGTTACAAGCACGATGAACTTTGCCTTTCAAATCTGCTAGAGCTCCCGTTACCATAGAACACAACTGATCATTCGTCATTGAGAGAGTGGCAATGCCCTCGAAATCAGACTTCATGGACTCATACCTTTCCATCTCTTCCGGCTTCATCGAGTCCAAAGAATAGTAGGGAACCAGTATCTTCAAGTGCTGTCTTGGCAAGTCCTTCCTCCACCGATCGAGTACATACTTTTCAGGAACAAACCTTACTTCCTCCACTATGTAGACGACAAGCATGTGGGAGCACATAATTCCCGTGAACTCAAACTTTTTGCAATCACACTTGACGTCACGTGTGTCGGGATCATAAGACACCTTAAATATCCTACGTTTGGGAACATTACCCGCCCACCATCGGACCATAATGTCATACAATTTGATTTTACCAACCTCTTTCAAACCCTCCTTGGTTGCATGTGTAATCTTTCTCACTTCGTCTTGAAATTCTTGTAACTTCGTCGTGGTATACACCTTTTGGAAGACACTCTCAAACTCATGATCAGTACAACAATGGAGTGGCTTGTGTATGGAATCAGAGGATGCCTTATCCTCATCCATGGCACGCTTGCCCATTGCCATTCCATATTGCTTCACAAACTCTTGTAGGGATGTGTTACCATTAACAAACCCTTTGAAAAAATAATTCATGCCCTCACTCCTTTGGGTAGTCGACATTCCAGCCCAAAAATCATTTTTGAAGTAAATTGGAGCCCACTTTTTCCTATTATCAAACATGATCTTGCACCAATTACTCCTTTCGAGTCTAAATTCAGAAACCCATTCTGCCCATTTTGCCTCAAATTTGGCCACAGTGTATGAGAAATGCAATACCTTATCCAATCCACTTGCAATGTGAGTCCATCCACCGACATCTTTTATTTTCTCCTAGTGCTTCTTAGCATTCCTCATGACATGCCACAAGCACCATCTATGTCTTGTATTGGGAAACACCTCAATAATGGCATTTTCTTCAAGAAAAACAAAAGGAAAAAATAGTTAGTTTGAATGATCAGATTTTTGCAAAAAACCAAACTGTCAAAGGTAATTATAGGATACTTACCCATAGCTTTGCATTGATCGGTTATTATGCCCTTTGGTGGTTTGTTATTCATGCTTTTGAGCCAAGTTTTAAACAACCAAATGTAATTCTTGGCATCTTCACTCCCCAACAATGCAGCCCCTAGCACAATTGATTGGCCATGGTGATTAACTCCTATGAACGGAGCAAACGGCTTTTTGTATCTATTTTTGACATATGTGGCGCCGAAGGATATGACGTCCCCAAAGTCTTTATAAGCTGCCCTAGCACGTCCATCAACCCAAAAAACATTCTTCAATACACCATTATCCGTTGTATCAAAACTGTAGAAGAAGTTTGAGGAGTTTGTCATCATGGTTTCAAAGTAATCTCTCATTGTAGCAAAATCTCCCTTCCCAAGTTTCAATCTTCGTTCCGAACTGATTGCATTCCTACAATCTCTCTCAGAAAAGGGGACTTTGTTATGACCCCCATATCTGGCCACAAAGGAGTTGTAGTTCTTCGCCACCGGAACACCAGCCCTATCATTATCCAACAATATAATCTTATTCCCTCCACTTATGTGTCTATACCTAGGCATGAAAATTGAGTTTTCTGGGTTACATTCATGGTTGTGCTCAAGGTGTAGGGAGCTAATTCTCCACGAGGTTCTATCACCACAAGCACATGCATTAACCTTAAATGGGCAACTGCATCGAGTGCTACCTACAACCTTTGCAGGATTTTTAGATGTCGTTTGACACTCACATTCTTTAGAACATACTATCCTCAACCGTATATATTTAGCATACTGATCTGTGATATTCTCTATCTCGGCTTCATCTTTAGTAACAGAAGAATTCCTAATCCGTATTTGGAATCCCTTCGCCTTGCCATAGTCATGCATAAATCGCATTAGCATTTCACAAGAGTCGAAAGTCATCTCAGGACAAGGCTCTGTGACATTCTCGGCTTCAACATCTTGTTCTCCAACCACGTTTTCAAGAGCTCCACCCACAACAGCATCACCATTCTCAAGAGTTAGGTCCACAACATCATCATTGATTCTTTCATCTAGATCTTCCATATCCTCTGTACTTGAATCATCACTATCGTCTAATTCCATCAATGGAAACTGATCTTCATTGTAACCCTCCACAAATTCAGTATTTAAATCAAATAACCTTCTCTTTGCATCCATTAAATCCTGCATATTGTGGAGTGCAATAAAACAGTAAAGCAATCAATTTTACAGGCACATTAAATCAGCAAAACACAAGACGTTAAAGATCGATGTTCTCAAGCCTTTAAAATTACAAGACACATTAAATTAGCAACACACACGAATTCGAATTACCAACCTCAAAGCTTTCTTCAAGTTCTTCAAGTGAAACGTCAATGGAAGATGAACAGTCACGTACGTATTTGAGTATTTGAGAAGAAACCCTTCAAATCTCTCTAATGTATAATGAGACCGGTTAGTCCATTCGGGTATAATCGATTTCGGGTTTTTTCGGATTCAGGCCAAATCAGTTCGGGTCAAACATGTCTTGAGTATACAATTTTTATTCTTTTTCGGTGTCGGAGCGGGTTCGGAGTCGGGCAGATTTCTCGGGTCGGGTCAAGTTTTGACAACCCCCTGATTGTGAAACAAGAAAAAAAAAGTCTCTATGATCGTCCATTATAAAACGGCGGGAGTAATTTATATATGGAGCATAGTACTCGACGCCACAAAGATATATCTATACCAAGTACCTCTCGGTCTAGTGGCAATTGGCATTAGGTCGCTTAGGCCTTGTTTTACTAGTAGATTGAAAGTTGTTTTTGGGTGAAAGATATTTTTTGTGTCTCGAAAAGCGTAAAAAGTAGAGAGAGGTGCACGAATTTCAAGACTGTTAAAAGTAGGTTTTGGAGAGAGAGGATTTTGGGAAGAAAAAAAAGAACAAGGCCTTAATCATTTATCTAGAGCTCTCAAGTTCCAGACTCTCAGGCGGTGTGTATGCAACAAAAAAGGCTTGAGAGGAGCAACACCCCTAACGAGATCCAACCCAACTCTGATCCGGACGCAGGCACAAAGTGCCCCGGGTATAATATTCGAATGGACTAACCGGTCTCAAAGATATATCTACGCTTGAGAGTCTGGAACTTGAGAGAGAGGATTTTGGAGAGAGAGGTTTTGGAGAGAGAGGATTTTGGGAAGAAAAAAAAGAACAAGGCCTTAATCATTTATCTAGAGCTCTCAAGTTCCAGACTCTCAGGCGGTGTTTATGCAACAAAAAAGGCTTGAGAGGAGCAACACCCCTAACGAGATCCAACCCAACTCTGTTCCGGACGCAGGCACAAAGTGCCCCGGGTATAATATTCGAATGGACTAACCGGTCTCAAAGATATATCTACGCCTGAGAGTCTAGAACTTGAGAGAGAGGATTTTGGAGAGAGAGGTTTTGGAGAGAGAGGATTTTGGGAAGAAAAAAAAGAACAAGGCCTTAATCATTTATCTAGAGCTCTCAAGTTCCAGACTCTCAGGCGGTGTGTATGCAACAAAAAAGGCTTGAGAGGAACAACACCCCTAACGAGATCCAACCCAACTCTGATCCGGACGCAGGCACAAAGTGCCCCGGATCCAGCCCATAAAAAAACAAAGATATATCTACGCCTACGGGCTACGGCCTACGCCCACTACGGGTATAATATCCGAATCTCTTTTCCAATCCCAACAATCTGACACAAATTTCTTCGAGAAAGATAACATTCTTCTTCATATTTAACTATACATTTTATTTCTTCCTTCAAATCAAAGGTGAAAGGCCTCAATCAAAACGGGAAAAAAAATAATCTTTTAATAAAAATGGCTTCTTCCCTCCATCATCACCTCCCCACTCTCACCTTCCTTATCTCTTTCGTCTCAATCCTCCTCCACTCCTCCGCCCTCCCCCGCCACCGCCAACTCCCTTATCCGGCGGCGCAACTCAATTCCGCCGCCAACTCCTCCGCGGAAACCTACTTCGAAGTCTCCAGACCCAACAACCACCCCAATGTAAAGCCCTGCTCTTACCGAATTCTGGAGCACGATTTCGCTAGCACGTACGGAAAACCCCCTGTTCTCGCCTCTTACGCTCCTCCGATTCACTGCTCTTCCACCGAATTCTCCTCCATTGTTCTCGAATGGAAGGCTACTTCCAAGGGCCGGCAATTCGACCGGATCTTCGGCGTTTGGCTCGGCGGCGTCGAGCTCCTCCGCAGCTGCACGGCGGAGCCACGCCCCAACGGGATCGTGTGGCGAGTGCGCAAGGATATTACCAAGTATCATTCTCTTTTGATGGCCAATCAGACCCTTTCTGTTTTTATGGGTAACATTGTGGATAAAACTTATACTGGGGTTTATCATGTTGACATTACTATTCATTTTTACCCATCTGTGAAGAGTGGTGGTGGTAAGGCCGATTCGGATAGAAATTGGGCGGATTTGATCCTACCCATCTCTAGAAATCCGCCTTTGAATGATGGGTTGTGGTTTGAAATTGAGAATTCCACCGACACCAAAACCAAGAATTTTGCTATTCCGCCTAATGTGTATAGAGCTGTTTTGGAGGTTTATGTTTCCTATCACGAGAATGATGAGTTTTGGTACTCTAATCTCCCAAATGGGTACCTTAAATCCAACAATCTGACTGATGTGCCTGGAAATGGTCCGTTTAGGGAGATTGTGGTGAGCTTAGATGGTGGTGTTATAGGTGCTGTTTGGCCTTTCACTGTTATTTATACAGGAGGAGTTAACCCGCTTCTTTGGAGACCGATTTCGGCCATTGGGTCCTTTGATCTTCCTACTTATGACATTGAAGTGACACCCTTTTTAGGAAATTTGTTGGATGGGAAAAGCCATGAGATTGGATTTAGTGTCACCAATGCACTCAATGTTTGGTATGTTGATGCAAATTTACACCTTTGGTTGGACAAGAAGAGATCAAGAACAAAGGGAAAGCTTTTGAGTAGTGAGGCTCCTCATTTGGCTTTCTCTGCAAATTCTGATTGTAAAGGCTTGAATGGGAAACTCATCACCGAGGCAAGGAGGTCGGTTTCATCAACGGGATGGGTGAAATCATCTCATGGAAAAATCACCACCTCATTCAACCAAGAAATCTCCTACTTCAACAGCATGGTGATGGAGAAAAACGGCTCTCTTCAAATTCTGAACCAAACAATTCATTTTGACACCAGCATTTCCACCAAGAAGAGAAAATTTCCTGCCCACATTGTTGAGCTAAACAGAAGATTTCCTCTTTACATGTACACTGATCAGCTCAGCCAAAAAGCAGAAGACTCCTATGTTTCAGTGGCGAATGTAACACTGGGATTCGACGAGAACAAGATTTCGGGGTCTGGGGCAAGCTCTCTTAAGAACTTGCAGAATGCACAGGGGAATGTGCTTGTAAAAGGCAATTTAGTGCAAAGTGGAATTGGAAGTACACAACAAATGTATGAGTTTGAGAGTACTCACGAGCCTTGCTACTATAGGAGTGTGAGCAGTTCGAACTACACTATTCTTGATGATAATGTGAGGAGCAGATGCACCAAGAAATCAATGCATATTGATGGTTCGAGTTCTCATTGATCAAAAGATGCAGGGTGGCTTGGTATTTTGAAGTCTATATTGTTATTTATCAGTTCATAACTTCACCAATAATCCGCTATATGTAGGTAGGTATATTTATATTCTGTTCATTATGAATAAACTTGAAACCATAGGAAAACTTGAATCTTGGATTGATGATTACATTGGTTAATTTGTGATGAATTTTGCTACTTTAGATTCATTTTAGTTTTTTTGTAGTTTGATCTGTGAAGCGTCGATCCTTACCCCTAACGCTTCATAGTTTAGAGGATTCTTACTGGGTGCATTGGAAAAGAGTAAAACCATTAGAGCATCTCTAATGGGATCTCTCACCAAGTCCCTACCAAATATTTAAAAAAAATGTCTTTTTTGTGAAGAGGAGACCTCACAGGGACGGTCGCTAACATGAAAAATTAGTAGTTTATTAGTGAGAATTCCAATGTAGATACTGTTGGAAAACATGAAACGAAGAAAACAGAGCTCCAAAATGAAGGAAGACTATGGAAATTCATTAGCTAGAAAGTTGTTACAGAGCTAAGTATTTATAGTTGTTACAACGCGTGCCTTATAAGTTGGCTTATTACAGAAGATACTTAACTACCAGTACTTAGTTTCACAGTATACAATCTTATTATTCTATCAGATACCCCGACCTTAAGATTTGAACTCTAACTATGATCTCCGAGATGATAGCCTTCAGACTTTTAAGTGTCAAAATTGAATTTGGTTTTGTGTTTTATTTTTGTCGAAAGAACTTGGTTTTTTTTTTTTTTTTTTTTGTCGAAGGAGAGCCGATACTCTTCGTCCCCTCAAGGGGGTTTTTATTAATAGAGAAAAAATGGGTTAAATAATAATCAAGCGGGGGATAGCCCGACCAGTGGCGGAGCCAGAACATTTTAGAAGGGGGGGGGGGGCGATTTGGTTTTAAAAACACCTAGTAGTGAACGGATTGGAGTAATATTTTATTTTAGTATACTCCTAGGAATTTATTTAAAAACATATATTAAAAAAATGTTACCTAAATTTATTGATTTAAAAATTATTTTTAAAATTATGGTATAGATAATCTGAACAAACTAAATTCTTTTTTCCTCTATTATTTCTTTCAAATTTCTAATCCTAGATCTTGATTCTTATTTTTTTTCCCCTTGATTCTATAATTTTAACATGACTAATTTAATAAATTCCTAATTTTACAAATGAAAATGAGGGGTTTGATTGTTTCTTGTTGTTTACAGAAGAAAAGAGTGTGAAATTGGGTCAATATGTGTGGAAAATAAAAATTTAGTGTGGGGACGCTGCAGCTTTGATTCGAACCTGGGCCTTTATTATTCAAAAATGGGTTGTTGACCAACTGGGATAATTTCTAATAATGTTCTATATTCAGCTCTATAGTACATATACTAATAAAACGTTTGGACGAGAGAGGGGGCGACCGCCCCCTTCGACCCCCCTCGCTCCGCCTCTGAGCCCGACCCCTTATATCATCAGACAATAAATGTAAAACACCCCCAGGAGGGTCAAGCAATACATTAAATCCAAGTTCAAAAGAAAAAGCGTACGAAGCTAACCAATCAGCAACTAAATTAGCTTCTCTAAAGATATGCCGGAATTGGACATGCCAATCCCTACTAATTAAGCTTTGACATTGTGATACCAAGCTAAAAAGGGGTGATAACGATCCATGGATTTATTTAAGAAGAGGATCACAAGCTGTGAATCCACTTCCAAAAAAACTCTCCTGTAACCCCTGCTCCAAGCTAAACGAAGCCCCTGCAAAACACCCCACAATTCTGCCATAGGCACAGTACAAGATCCAATATTATGAACAAAACCTATTAGCCATTGGCCGTCCCCATCCCGAATGACACATGTCGCCGCTGCCAAGCCATCCGCCCTCACTGATCCATCAGTATTAAGTTTCACCCATCCTTCTCTTGGCCTGCTCCATTAGATAAACGATTCCGTCTTCTTAGCGGAGCCTTGCATGACGCCCTGAACCTCCACACGGCTATTGTACTCCATAAGCTGCCCAATAACAAACATTTGACGATGTCCCTGAAAAGATTCACGGCGAAACACAAACTCGTTACCCCATTTCCAAATCCACCAAATAGACATTGCGAAAATATCGGCCCACATAAGCTCGCCATTATGCATAGTGGTACATAATAAATTACTACGAATCCAAATAGGAAAATAGGACTCAAAGAAAACTTTCCTGGCCAGAGGAGGGTGAAGATCTTCCCAAAAGCGTCTTGTATCACTACAATCACGCAAAAGGTGAATCAATGACTCCTCAATAGAGCACTTCGCGCAGAGAGCGCTATGGGCAATATGCCTCCTAACCCATTCTAGATTAGTAAGCAACACCCCTTTAATTGTCAGCCAGGAGAAATTTCGGACTCGTTCAGGGACATTTAACCGCCAAACACACTTATAAATATTACGATCAATGCAGCCGATGTCTTGATTAGCAGCAATAAATTCATATGCTGAAGCCACAATAAAGTTGCCACATGCTAATTTACTCCAACTCAAAACATCAATATCAACATCTGCCATGCTCAAGCCCACAGAAGCCAAACGAAGAATGGTTGAATTAGAAAGAAACGGCCCAAGTTCAGCTCAATTCCAGCCTTCCTCAATCCACAATTCATAGACTTTCCGATTTAAACTACCAGGAGAAATATTTCCCACAACCTCAGCAATAAGCGGTCGATCTCCTAGCCAAATATCCGTCCAAAAATCAGTAATTCTCCCATTCCCAACACACCAGCGAGAACCCGACACCACAACTTCCTTCGTTTCAATCTTAATGCTCTTCCAAATATACGAAGAGTGCGATCTCTCTTTAAGAGAAGGGCGGGTATATTTGGCTCGAATCGCATCCACCCATAACTTATTTGATTATGTCAAGAACCTCCAACTCATTTTTCCAACAAGGGCTAAATTCATCTCCCTCATGGACTTTAAACCAAGACCACCACACGTTTTTAGCTTGCAAATCTCCTGCCAGCTAACTAAATGTATTTTCCTCTGCGTCTCCGTTCCTCCCCATATGAAATTCCAAATCAATTGATCAATTTTCAATGAAATCTCCTTAGGGAGAATTGCGGTGGCCATCGTATAAATCGGAATAGCGCTTAGGACGGATTTAGCCAAAGTCACTCCCCCTGCCATACTCAAGAAGCGACCCTGCCAGCCTTGAAGTCTATTTGAAATCTTTTCGAGTAGCGGCGAAAAGGTTGCATTAGTCACTTGATTGTGGAACAGAGGCATCCCAAGATACTCTCCTAGGTCAACAGTTCTTTCAAAGCCACTAACCGCAGTTAGCTGATCTGCCAAATCAGAGTGAACATTGGGTGAGATAAAAAAAATTTGGATTTCAGCAGATTAACTTTCTGACATGAAGCATTACAGAAACGAGTAAGAACTTCCTTGATCACACCAATCTGCTCACGAAAGCTTCAACAAAAAGGATGATACCATCTGCAAAAAATATGTGGGAAAGAGGCGGGCCTCCCCGGGATATGAGAATCGGTGACCATTTCCCAGCCATAACATATTGCAATATTAAATGGCTTAAGCGCTCAATAGCTAGCACAAAAAGATATGGCGACAAGGGATCACCTTGTCGAACTCCCCGTGAAGGAATGAAACGCTCAGTGATTTCACCATTCCAAATAAGCCGGAACGTCGTAGATTGCAAGCATTCATTAATCCAATTCCTCCAATTAGCTGAAAAACCAGCATCTTGAAGAGAATCAATTATGAAGTCCCAGCGTAACCGATCGTAGGCCTTCTCAAGATCTAACTTTAGGAACATCCAGCCTTTCGTCCCCTGTTTCCGTTCCATAGAATGGACAATTTCTTGAGCAAGTACAATATTATCCGTAATCAATCGTCCCCTAACAAAACTGCCTTGCATCGGGCCAACGAGAGAATGCATAATCTCTTGAAGTCGATTGACAATAACCTTAGTAATAATTTTGTAAAGAACATTGCAAAGACTAATATGACAAAATTGGCTTATCTTTTCCGGCTCATCGACCTTAGCAATCAAAGTTATAAGCGTCTCATTCAAATCTGCTGGCATTTTGCAAGACAAAAAGAACTCTCCAACCATTTTCATCACTGAGGCACCTATTGTACTCCAACACACTTGGTAAAAAATTGCCTGGAACCCATCAATACTTGGAGCTTTAAGTCCGCTCATCTATCTCACTGTTGTAGCAAATTCAGCATCCAAAACGGCTCATTCAAAGTCTCCCAAACTGACTTATGAAGGACCGGAAAAAAATCCTCTCGACAAATGCATCAGATTTCGCTCTGAATCAGGAAGAGTATACAAATTTAAAAAAAAAACCAGTAGCATGCTCTTCGAGGGCTGACTTATGAATGATCCACTGGCCACTATCACTTAGAAGCGACTCTACACTGATTACGTTTTCTTCTCACAACAGTAGACGTATGAAAGAAACGAGTATTACGGTCTCCGGCTTTCAACCATTGCACTCTTGATTTTTGTAGCCACAAAAGTTCTTCTCTTTCAAGAATGATATTCAATTGTTTTTGTAACTCCCCTTCCCTGTGCAGTAAATGGACACTAGAGGCAACTTGAATGTGTTCTTGAACTTCCTCCAATTGCCTCAAAAGGTGACGTTTAAGCACATGAATATTACCAAAAACCGTACGATTCCAACGCAGTAGCTTCGTTTTCAAACCAGATAAAGCGCCCACAGTACTAATCTCAGTTTTCCATGAATTCTGGACAAACTCTAAGAAATCAGGATGTGTAAGCCACACTGCTTCGAACCAAAAAGGACGACGACGCCTATCCATCCCCATATCCGGCTGAAACGACAACAAAAGTGGGACATGATCCGAGCAAAATCTAGGAAGATGTCTAACAACTGCATTCGGCCAAAGAAGTCTCGCTGAGATGTTCATAAACATCCTGTCTAACCGTTTGGCAACGAACGTAGAGGGACTATCACCTTTTGTCCAAGTAAAAGGTTGGCCTGAAAATCCCATATCAATGAGTGCTAGTTGATTAATAATCTGACCAAAGACATCCGAATCTTCATGAAGCCTTCCAGAGCCTCCGGTACGCTCATCGGAGCTCAAAATACAATTAAAATCTCCCCCCAAGAATCAACGGTTCTTTAATAGGTTCAATTTCAGTCTTTAACGCCTTCCAAAAAGGCTTTCGACGCCCCACTGTAAAAGGAGCGTAAACAAACATTAAGTGAATTTTTTGTCGATCATGAGTTACAGTCGCATGAATAAAGAACTATGAGGATTTAGTGATTTGAAGATGCAGTCGATCACTCTGCCATAACAACCAAATACCTCTAGACAGACCTTCGGCTTCCACACAAAAACAACCTGAGAAATTAAGACGATCACAAACTTCTTGGGCCCGATCTCTCGAAATCCGAGGTTCCAAAACAATAAGCATATCAACAGCATTATGTCGAATAAGATATCTAACGACTCTACGAAAGCCAGGCTTACCAGCCCGTAAACATTCCAAATTAAGCAATTCATCATAGACATAAAGAACGAGAAGAACCAGAATCGGTAAAGCAACTGTTATTGAGAACCTTGACTAGAATTAGCCAAGGAAACCCCATCTTTCTCAATCATATCCATATCAACTGGATTTTGAGTGCCCTGTGTTTGCGTCACATCTGCCTGCTGAAGTAACTGATTTGTAACAAGGCTATGAGAATTGACATTCTGAGTAGTCCGAAGTTCAGGTCCTTCATCAACACCAGTGATAGCACACTGAATTACAGGCTGACTATTGAACTCAAATTCCGGTCCCGACTCAACTCTTGCCCTTTTTCCAATCACAATAGCATTGTTAAGGTTTTGTTGCAAAAAGGTAATATTCTGAGAATTCTTCTTGCCTTGATTCTTACTGCTGCGTTTTTGATGTTTCAATGTAGACAGACTCGCTTCAGCTGTAGACAATTGCTTAGTCGTGAAAACCATAGGCTTACTCCCTTTAGGTTTTTCCTGTCGTTTAGTAACAGCACCTTCCACTTGCTTACCCTTGGTTATTGAGCGTTTCTGATTTTTCCCAGCAACCATAGCCTCTTGTGTTGATTCTTCCAGAGTTGAAAACTTGTTTTTTGGAGATGATTCCTTTGCAGCTTTCTCAGCCTCCTTCTTATCTTTGCCCTGGTTTTTATTCCGACGACGAGTCACAACAGTCCACTCCCCATATCTAGGAGTACCATCAACAGGGCCTGCATAAGATGTTTTATCCTGAACTGCAATAACATCTAGTCCTGCGGGTGTTGTAGTTGTTTCTGGATTAACTTTCAAGGAAGGACATGTATTAACTACATGGCCATACCTTCCACATTTAGTACAAATCAAGTGCAATCCTTCATACTCCACATGGTACCGACAACTATTAACTGTTATCGAGCCTTTCAATGGTTTCGTGATGTCGACTTCGACACAAACGCGTGCAAACCGACAACGGTTGGAGAACATAGTACGTTGATCCACTTTTATTGGTTTGCCAATGCCCGCCACCAACTTTAACAGAATAGACTCTTCATATAGAACCATTGGGAGACCAGAGATTCTAATCCACGCGGGAGTTGTCGTTATAATGTCTATAAACGGGTTGACCTCCGCTAACCACTGCCTTATAATCAAGTAATGTCCGAATAGCATCCACGACCCTCCCATCAATGCCTTAACATAATCTCCTTCAACATCAAACTTGACAACATAGTAGCCATTAGGGAGATCCGCCACCATCATCTTTCCTCCTGGTTTCCACAAATCTCGAAGTTTTTGTTCCATAACAGCATGAGGCACCATAGTGCCTAAAGTTTTCACAATGAGCGAAGTGCTCCACACATCAGCAAGAGTCTTTAGTACATCTCCGACGATTTCGAAGACCGGATCTCCCTCTTCACCATCCGGATAGGATAGTGCGATTTTTCCATCCAAGTAAGCTTCATCAAGGATCATTCGCTTATAACCATTACCGTCGACAACCATTTGTTTCCAAGTTCGAATTTCCTTCACTGGTTTCGGTGCCTGGTTCCCTGTATTGCCCCCGTCCTCCTGCATCACTTCGTCCCCGCTAGTGTTGCCTTCTGCCGGCGACGACAATTGCGCCGTAGCGCTCATGCCAACGACGTTCGAAGAAAACAATCAACCCTGAAAAAATCGCTTCTCTTTGTCGCGCGTGTCCGCGCCTTCTTTTTAATCTTTTTATTCTTAAGAATATATATATATATATATATAAATGTTCAATATTAGCTAGCTAGCTAGTAGAAAGCTCTATATATCTTTTTAACTTTAGGCCTTCTCAAGATCGTAGGCATTCATTAATCCAATTCTTCCAATTTGTGTAGAAGTAACATTATAACATATCCAATATATTCTTCAAAATTTTCCTAAAATGGGAAAGTAAAAATCAAAATCTCCAAAAAGTTTATGCTCAAACTCAACATCTTTTCTATTTTGATGAATTTCGTATTTATTGCAACAACAAAATAATGAAAATATGATACGTTATAATTAATTAAATGTAAAAGGATATATGTTATATTGTATATTTAAAAAAATAAATTATATAATATTCTATTTTTGTAAACTTTTTTATTGAAATATTTTTAATTTTTAATTTTTAATTTTGGAGAATAGAGGTTTTGCTGTAAATTTGAGAAGCACCGTCTTTTTTTCATCTCGGTCTTTATTTTTGAAAATGAGATGGGAAAACTGTTAGAACCTTAAAACAGTTCAATATTTCTCAAAACTGAGAAAAAAAAATTAGGAATGAGAGATGCTTATATAAAATCCAGCAAGCATTTGAGTCACTTTGGCATCAATAAACCGTGACTAAAGTCAAAAGCTGATGATTGATATAGGAGTCATGGTGTTGTCAAATATTAGTTGAAGTCCCGTGATATTCACGGGATAATATTACTAAAAAACTATTCACGTGATAAAATTTATTATTTAAAATTATATCATTATATTGATATAAATTTTATACTTGTAGCTCAAGCCTAGTTAAAAGATAAAAAAATATTAAGACCTTAAATCTTGTTAAGAGATAAAAATATTAAATTAATATGAAAAATATCATCTCATAGGAATTTATGTATATAAAAATTATATAAATATAAGATATTAAATAAAAACATACTTGTATTTTTTTAATCTATTTTTCACCAATATATAAAAATAAGTAGATAATAAAAACTAATAAAATATTTTCATTTCATGGGGCATAAATTAGAAAAATCGCTATAAAAGTATATCAGTGGAGTTCTTACCGTAATTTAGTGTAATGGGTGTTTTTTTTCTTAGAGCATCCCCAACAACTTCCCTATATTATTAGAAAATGTGAATTTAGAGAATTTGATACAAAGTTTTTTTTGATCCAAAGGAAGCTGACTTTATTTAAATAGATGGAGAGTTGTGGCCATAATGGCCTACATAATCAGCTTGAACAATACTTAAAATACGTAAAGGCAAGACATTATAAGTAGTTAACAGGGAATCGAGGGCTATGGCCCATTGTGCAATGGCATCAGCAGCTTTATTGGCATCACGAACATGAGCGATTTGAATATGCGCGCCAGCATGGCTCATCCAACATCTCCCAACATTATTTGATTGTGAAGAAATCCGAATGGGTTGATAACGACCTTGTCTTGAGCAATTTGCAAGCAATCTCGGAGTTTGATTCGAGAATGAGCTTTGTGAGCCCCAATTGTTTGGCTTGATTCAGTCCATGGAGAAGCACAAGAAGTTCAGCAGTAAGTGCTGAACAAACACCACAAGAGAAGGTAAATGCTTGTACACAGAAACCATCAGCATCACGTACAAGGCCTCCACCTCCTGCCTTCCCCGAATTTGATACAAGTTTTTGCTCCAACAACTTTTTCATCACATTCTCCATAATAGAGAGGGATGGAAAAAAGGAGTTATCTTTTCTACATTTGGGGAATTCTCCAAAAATATATAGGGAATGTATTATTTACATATGTTATCATGACAACTTTCAATTGGTTATATTATATTTGATAATATTTTGGTGAATATTTTTATATACAATATATATATATATATAAGATTTTCTATAATAGAAAAATCGTTGGAATTGAAATAAAATTATTTTGAAAAATATAGCATTTAATTCTATATTTTAGAGAAAGTTAAAGGAAATTTGTTGGACATGCTCTTACATATTCTTTTCCAAAATTTCAACCTGAATCTATAATGTTTTTTTTTTCCTTTTCGGGAAGCTCGTAATCTTCAACAAGTTGTGCATACACCAAGCTACTTGTTCCTCAGCATTGATAGAGGACACCCCTATTAATACACTAATTAATCTCTACCTGTAGGTAGGGTTACAAACTTACAATAAAGCTCACACTATATTGCTTTTGTTAATTGAGACCACATTAATGTAACCATCTCTGCACAATATAGGGATGCACAAGTTCATTTAATGATCTAAAAAGACAAGGTACATGATTGAACCCTATTCATTTTTTTAAAAAAAAGGCTTTGTTTTGTGCAAGTTATGTGAATTGCCTCGTGATTGAGACAAGTTCTCTTGTATCTCCAATGCGCCTTCGCACATATACATACATATATAGCAATGCTAGAAATTACAAAATATAGAAAAAAACCATCCAATTTGTTTTCATAAAAAGATATATAGAGCTTGCTACTAGCTAGCTAGCTAATATTGAACATTTATATATTCTTAGATTGAAAGGTGTATCAGTGGGATCATATATATCGATATGGCTCAATCGAGCTTCTTGAAATTGGAGGAATAACGTTGGCCAGGATCGATTTAGCATAGTCCTCTTCACCAAGCATTACAAAAATCTGCAAATCATGCAAAAAATAACAAGGAATTGCATTATGTTATACGTAGCATAGCACACGTATATATTGTTCAAAATTAAGCCTGCATGGTATCACAAATCTTACACTTCATAAGAGTAATTAAATGAAGGTATGCAATACGTACCACCACGCACACATATATATATATATACACACGTTTGTAACTTTGTATAATTACATGCATTCTTAATCATGCATATAAAATGTAGGAATCCATAGTTATCCTGCAAATTAATTAACATACATCTATCACTAATTTGTTTCTTCTCAATCACATCCATAATCATATCGATTAAGTTGGAACGAAATTAACCATCATTTGTGCATGCATTACACAAATTTATTAGAAAATGGCTGAAAAATGCATGTGCAGCATATTGCACGAATACCGTACATTTATTAGGAGGATTTTATTGATCAGCAATATTCATCAATTTAATGTTTATAGCTAAATTATGTGTAAAATTTAGCTTTGTTATGAAGATTTTATTAAAATTTGATTATCAATTTTTTTACTCAATCATCTTCACTTATTGACACACATCTTAAATACCAAATTTAGATGGCTTGGAGAAATAGAGGGAGCAGAATATTGGAACCTCTATGCGATTAAAACAAGAAGTACCTCTTAAAGACGAGCAAATTCCACAGGGTAGTTGTCAGGCAACCTTAGCGTACAGTGCGGAGTGTAACGTTGTGTAGTTACAAAGGTGCAAGGGTAAAGGTTGATGGTGGCGGAGATTAGCTAGGATGATCCATTGGATGCATGGACACATGAAGTTAGTTAGGATATATAAAAAGTGACTTCATATGCAACAAGGTTATAGTGGTTAGTATTAGGATAAGTTGTGCTAGCAAAGGTCGGCCTAAGAAGAGTTAGAATGAAGTAATTTGGCAAGACTTTATCCTCTTGACCTTCATAGAGGATATAGTTTACGATAAGGCCTTGTAGAGAAATTGTATGCGGGCAAAAGATGTATAGATAGGGGGTGAGTTTTAGGATAGGGGGCTAGGGTGTAGGGTTTGGGTACGGTCTCTGTGTTTTGTATGTGTTCTATTATTTCTTCGCCTAGTGGTGGTTTGTGTGTTCTGTGTGCTCTTTGTTATAGGTTTTCCTTTTAGTCTTTCTTTTTATGTTCTTTGACTATGCTTTTATAAGTTTATCAGAAGCATCCTCCTAATTTAATCGAACATATACTTATAATAATAACTCGACTCTCAAATCCTGCTTGTGCAAGCTAGATTCCCTTATTGATATTGTTGTTATAAGGGTTTTTTGTAGTTTAGTTCATTCAAAGTTTTATTAATAAGTGTGTCAAAGCACAAAATATAAAGTATTACACAATGGGGAACAAGTATGATTTTATATTTATACATACTTATAGGTAGACTTGAGGTAATTAAAAATACATATCTATATTGATTATAAAAATGATTATAAACTTCTAGATGTTAGTTAATTAGTTGATCTAAATCTATAGATACAAAATCACACGAAAAATATATGTAGAAAACATATATGTACTAGTTTAATAACATAAAACAAGCTGTATCATATTATTTATGGCTTCAAAAATATTGATCAAATATAATTAATGCGTTAGGGACAATTGGCAGAAAAAGACTAAAATCTGCTAACGTGGACAGCTCAATTGCTTCTTTATTTGCTAGATCATTGGGTTACATTTGTCGCATTAATCGATTTAGTAGTACTCTAGTATCAATACAATAAAATTATCATTTTCAACCGTGATAACGATCACAATTCACAATTCACATCTTCAACTGATATTTATAAAGATCGAACAAAAAGTTAATTAATCATGGAAAAAGCACTTGGTAATTAATTTAAACTATTGACCGCAATGTCAAACGCTCCATATATAAACAAGTGCATTGCATTCCAAACAAGTTCTAAATTTGAATAAATTTAAAACCATTTATAGAATTGGCATGGACCCCTTGCCCGAAATTTAGTTTTCCCAAGAAGATTTGCAATATCTGTAAAAGATCATGTCATCTGCCCACCATGGCGGGGGCACAACATAGTGCATAATCAACAACAACCAATATAAAAATGAACGAGCAAAAGAAATTTCAGAATTATTGGATTGTATTTTTGAAAAACCTTCAGAATCAACTGTTTTGCTTGTGAGAGCTAGAGAGCATCTTTTTTTTTCATCATACCCTCCATGCCAATAATTAGTTTTTGCAGTGGAAGTTGTACGTTGTTGTAATATTTTTGAGACAAAATTTTACTTATTTTGTCGGATACAAGAGATATAAATTCAGCTGAAAATTTAGTTGTATTTAGTAAATAAGCATCTATCATAATAGTATTTGACTTTTTCATCATACACTCCTTAATTACATATATAGGTTAATTAGTACTTGTACATGTACATCACGTACCTTCATAAGCAAAATTTGTAGTGGCACCAGTAGTTTGCTAGCAATTTAACATTAACGTTCACTAAATTTACCATTAGTAAAAAAAAATTATAAATACCTGTTTAAGTATATATACTGTTTTTTTTTTTTTGCATCAAATGGGGACATATATATCTGACATTTTATATAATCTTCTTATATTGTTACAAGGTATAGGTTTGGTGCATGTTGAATATGCTTCTTCTTTAATTTGTTGGCAGTGTCTGGTCACAGGTCACTGGTGTTGAATACTTACAAGCTAGTTACAAAGTGCATGTATTTTTACATACATACATTAATTAATTAATTAATTATAGCAATGATTTTATGCACACTAATCTAAATATATATTTGGGAGATTTTGTGAAGTTCACCCTTACTAGTTAACAATCACATCCATCAATCCATACGAGTTCTTTTTTCATGAAATCATAAACTATTGTATGACAATTTTTAGCTAGTCTTTACTCTAACAGAAGGTCAGAAGTAGTCCGTATTAGTTAATGCCGAAAATTCCCAAATCTGGTTAACTAGGGTTTTTACTTTTTACAGCACCCCCTAGAATCTAGGGTTTTATACTTAATACATGCTCGATTCCTTCATGATTTTTACCCATCTATGATCGATCAATCGATATGTAGCTAGCTTAGATAGGAAAGATGGAAACTTGAATTGAATTTACCTTTCCAAACGACGACCAAATCGAGCCATTCAAGAAGCCGCCATGGGAAACACGGAGCCGTCGCCACCAGAACCTCCTCCTCCGCCGCCACCGCCGGCGGAGGTAGCTCTCATCTGAGCAGCGGTCCTCTTCTTCTTCTTTTTCTTGTAGGGGACGCCCCTAGCCTTAGCCTGGGAATCCCTGACCTCCCTCAGGTAAATCCTGATAGCGGCGCTGGCGAAGGGGTTGGTCTCGGGCGCGCCTCCGTTCTCCTCGTAGGCCGCTCTCAGCCGCCCGATGAGCGCGTCGAGGCTCCCCCAGGCCTGCCTGAGCGGGCAGGGGCAGGGCCCGGGCGGCTCGGGCTGCCCGAAGTAGTCGCAGCCGTGCACGTGCACCTTCGTCTTGCCGAACTGGTCCAAGTAATTCAGGAACTCCAGCACGTGAGCCGAGCCGCACTGCGCCAGCTCCACCGGCGGCCTCAGCTGGCTCTTCAGGTACTGGCAGAACGTGTTCCAGTCGCGCCGCTTCTGTGACTCGTACCGGCTTGGCTGTGCCGCCTGGCTCGGCTCGTGATCGGATCCGCTTGCCGTGGCTTTGCCCTTGTTGCTTGCCATCTTGATTAATTGATCGATCCAATTCTTCTTCTTCTTTTTTTTTTCTTTTTGTTTCGTAATTACATGATGGGGGGCAGTGAGAGCAGGAATTGTAGAGAAAGAAGGAGAAATATGGGGTCCAAAGGATATATAGTGCTTTCGTTTCGTCCTCACTCTCGATTGCCTTTTTTTTATATGATATGACTCAAATTTTCTTAGCGTTCACATTAATTGCTTTCTAATCTAGTATGTCTTTTTGGTTTATTAAATTAATTTGGCGACATCTGGGTGGATATCTTATGAGGACTAGGTGTACGGTGCACCATTTTTAATTATTAGCAAACCATTCCATTTAAGTGTTAATGATTGTGGTTTCGCGTCGTATGTAAGTTTTGATAATTCTAGCTAACATGTAATATATCGCAACTTTACTAGGGAAAAAGGGAGAGCCTCTCTAGACAAGTATTTGTTGGGTGAATATTTTAAATTATTGAGTAGTCTTATGGAAAAAGATGCATAGTTAAGGGATATATTTTGTAATTATAATTTGAACAATTACATCATCTTAATTAACAATCATTGTCAATCACGTGAATTGGAATAGATGATTCTTGTATTTTGGGTTTGTAATACTTTAGCCATACATCGTACTAGCTAGGTAAGTGGCACAATTGATACAATTAAAAAGTAAGGGGTGCAAACAGTTTCATCTTTTTAGAGACCACGTAGTATAAAACGTACGTACGTAACTTTACTTTTTAGAGACTACGTAGTTTGCAAGTATATATGCTATTCATTCGCTTATATAGGCTTTGATGCTTGGGGCTCAATCTTCATTTTTTTACTTGACTGAAATGCCCTTGTTTTGTTAGCCAAGTATATACTTTCTTCACATGTGGTTTCATTTTGAATTTGTCAACTCTTCAAGTTTATCGGGCATTTGGATCAAACAGCTCAGTCTGAGGAACAGATTGCGCCTCTACTTAATTTGTCTGAAAAGAGCTTCCGTGTTTCGCGTTGAATTGTTTGTCTTCACATGTGAATTCCATGTCTTGTGAACTTGTCTCTCATAAGTTTCCTTGATGAGAAAATATTGTTTCTTTCATCCACTCTTGTCATTGTTGCGTTCTTGAGTTCCCTTGAGAGACCATCTGTACAACTTGAAGTTCCCTTGAGATACTTGGACATCACATATTAGTTCTCAAATGGTGTTTGTCATTATCAAAACTGAAGAGTTCGATCATTGTTTCGATATTGTGAAACATGAGTTCCCAACAGCGTACTAACAACCCCCCCCCCCCCTTTTGACGATGACAAACCCATCTCAACAGACAATTAAGTATTTCAATATATGAGAGATCATGATATGCATATGAGTTCCTAAGCAGAAATTAAGTGCAATGCATGTGAGTGATAAGTTTTTCAGGGAAGACAACTTCTATAGACAAGGTAGTTTTAACTTGACATTTTTTGCAGTCAGTTCTCTCTTAGCAAAAACAATTCTAAGATAACTTAAAACAACACACCTCTCTTAATTTTGTCCTTCCCCATTTTGGCATCATCGAAAAGTGAAAAGAAATGAGAAAGAGAATTAGAGGGAACACACATTCATACTAAAGTACCATTCATTACTTAGGCAAAAATTGTACAAAACAGAACAAGAGTTACAATTTTTGTGGGGGAGAGAGGAAGAGGGAACTGAAGGGATAAGATCATGAGGCCCTTGCCTTGAGAAAATCCCTAACTTCAATAAGGGCTTCTAGCATGCGCTCACAAGTGGTGGGGAGATGCTGAAGCGCTTAATTGTTCCCAAGAGGTGCATCACGAGCAGGAAAAGTTCCTGTTGGCTAGTCTGTTGGCACCTTAGAGTGGCGTAACTTATGGATCGCAATTAGGTCCAATTCCTGACCGAGTTCCTCTTCTTCCCTTGAGGTATCATACAACCCTTCCTTCTGAAGGAGCTGCTTTACCAAGTAGACATAGGGAATAGAGTGATGAGGATGGCCCATGCACTTCTCCATATGCCCAAGAATGCTTTTGGGCGGATTGATGGGCTTTTTCTAGAGGAAGAAGTCAACTGGTTCCTCTTCTATTGTCGTGGAATCAAAACCTTTATGATGAACTGGTGAGTCAACTTTGCTATTAGAAACAGGTTGTGTGTGGGGAGGCCCTTGGTGGGAACTCGGCCGTCATACAAACGAAGGGGGATTTCCTCGTGGTCGAAAGTGTCCCAGTTCTTGATGGGGAGGAAGTCCAGGCCGTCCATGGGACAAGACAAGAGACGACGGATGTTGGTTGTCGTGAAAATAAACTCATCACCTTTGATGGTGATCGAGATTTCCCGGCGTGTCGAGTAGAAGAACCAAATTTGACTAGGGTCCACGAGTGCCGGCTTGTCACACTCTCGTTCCCATCCCTGGGCCTTGATGAGTTCCCATAACTCACCAAGCTCGTTGTCATTGAGGAAGGAGTCAGAAAGAATAAGAAGAGTAATGACTAATGAGCTTACGTTTCCTGGGCCTTTGATTTTTCTCCATCCAACGACTCTTGTTTTTTCTTATGTCGCACATGCGCAACCATTCTCTCACATGAACTGGACCCTTTTAAAATTATCCTTAACTATATCAATTTAATTAATATTTAACAAATATAAATAAGTAATACAATAATTTTATAAAATCTCGTACAATATACGGGAACTAGAAACAGTAGCAACTAAAATATTATTTTAAATTTCAGTTGATTGCATTAATTTAATCTTTTAAATTATTTTATTCCACGTATGAAAAAATCTTCTAAAAAGTGTATATTGTGGGCTGAGTTGAATTTTGGGAAACCAATTTGGCCCAATTCCAGCATCAGCTTTATAAATTGCCAGCTTTTGTCGTCCCACCTGAATGAACTAGTAGCTTTTTTATTTTCCTTTTAATTTCTGATCACCAACTTACTTTCTTGTACGTTTTTTCGTTGTTTGCTCAAAAATAATCCCAACTTTAATGTTAATTATACAGTATATCACGTACTTTAATAAAAAAACATCATTCAGTTTAATGTTAATTATTCAGTTTAATGTTTTTAAATATAATCATTCAGTTTTGGACTTGGCTGTAAAAAGTAACACACAAATTTAAAATACCACCCTATATCATATTTGTATCAAGTATCTATCCCATCGTGGCATTGTGTTATAATCTTCATCGTCAATCCCCTAATTAATCTTCTTATCTTCTCTCAATATTTGATACTCTTCTATAGTACATGAGTGGCTTGTTTTACTTATGGGTAAAAAGTAGTTTTTTGGTGAAAAGTTATTTTTTATGTCTTGAAAAAAATATAAAACATAGAGAAAGATATACAGATTTCAAGAATATTAAAAGTAATTTTTGTGTAGAAAGTAATTTTTAGGGGAATGAAACACACCCTAATTAATAACACAACTATTTCCCCTCAAAAAGAAAAAAATAACCGGCCAATCACGAGCTTATTCTTTTCTTCTTCTTCTTTAGGGAATTTCTAATGTGTGTCATGCCACACAATAATACTAATTTTGACAAATTTGATTATTGTTTGTTAATTTTTAAAACGGTGTACTAAGGGGGCGTTTGTTTGTTAGGTATCGGGAATGAAGGTATGGGGTTCTGGAATGGCAACCCCAAACCTAATGTTTGGTATGTTATTTTTGTGTTTTCAAACCGATACCCTAAACCCAATAGGTATGGGGTTCTCAAACTCTACCTCTCCCTCGGGTATGAAATCTCATTCCCAAAATTAAACTCGGACTCCTTCTCTCTTGCTAAGAACGCCGCTTTTGAGAAAGTGCATCACGTAGATTGTGCTTCTCTTGTGAATTGCAAGGTAATTCTTCAATCTCCTCCATTCATAATTAATTCCTCTTCTCCTTGGTATTCCTTTCCTCTCATACTCGAGTTTGTAATTCGATCAACGTGTACATGTTTATTCTTTGTAACGTGCTGTAATCCATCAAATAAAGTGAGTCAAATTCACACGTTGATCGGTAAAGGTGTAATCGATGAATTCAGTAGATTCAAGAAATTCACTTTATCGATCAAAACTCTCAAGTGTTTGATTGAGAGTCCAAGAGATTTTGGACCTGCCAAGAGAGGGGTTAATTTGGTGAGAAGGGAATTATATTTCAATTTGGATGAAGATGAAAGAGAGGAAGAAGAAGAAGAAGGAGGAGGAGGAGGAGGTAGGGTGCAACCAACATCTTCTTGCAAGACTTTGTCACTTGAAGATGAAGAGGAAGAGGGAAAGATGAATGTGAAAGAATGTCCTACAATCAAGACTCTTCTCAAGATCCATGACAGCAGTCCAAGGGATTCTGGAGTAGTTAAAAGGGTATTTGAGTTGATTGGAAGAAAATCCTACTTCATTAGTATATTTGGGTAATAATTCTGCAGGAGAGGAAACTAGTTCTTTTGTTGCTTGAATTGAACTGGCATCTTTGAACTATGCATTTATTTTGATTGCAGGTTTCTAATGGCCGGGATATTTTGTAACTACTTGTAAACTCTGCCATTTAGTATTGCTATATGAAAATTCAGAAAGCTTGTGATTTCTTTTAACCTTGTGAAAAAGCTTACATACTAGTGTATTCTATGAAAGTTCAAATTTTGAATTTTGTGTGATTACTTTGATGATCATAGCCTCCTAATTAATAGGTTTTCAATTGTCTGATGGTTACTTTCTTTGTATTGTAAATTTTGGTTGCCTTAGGAGGTCAAATCCTTATTTCGTTGTATAAAGAGCTTCAACTGATGTGTCTCACATTGTTGATTTTTTTCATAAATGTGGTATTTGTTTTGTTGATGGAAACACTTGGAGTTACGTTGAACCTGTGTGGTTTACATACAAATTGCAAGTTTATGTTTTTAACTAGATAAAGTGAAATTATAATTTTATTCTAGATTTCATGTTTGACAATACCAAACACTAGGTATGGGGTTGAGTCTCATTCCATAATTATAACCAAACACATGTTTTCAGGAATCAAATTTCAACCCCATACCTTTTCAACCCCATACCTCATTCCAATTCCATACCTGATTTTATACCAAACGCCCCCTAAATGTGAAAACTAAAACCCTAATAGGAAACTAATAAACCCTATTGAAAAAATAATTAAATCTAAATAAATACAAATTTTAAATATATTACCATCTTTAGTCTCTTAACCTATGCCCTTGGGGCATAGGTTAGAAAAATCGTTTTTAAAATTCTAATTAGCATGTTAATTTTAGCCGCACCGTTTTTTTTATTGTTCTAGCGGGCCTGTCTTTAAACAAGCCCAAGTTCTCGAAGTTTTCTTTTTTATTATTTATTCTCGAAGTGAACAAGCCCAAGTTCATTCAACTGATAAGCAGCACTAGGAGGAAGGAAACCAGAAGCAGAACCAGAGAGAATCAGGACGGAACGACGGACGCGGGAGAGAGAATTCGAATTCTTCACCACCGGCATATCTTCTCGTGAAAGTCTACAGTTCCGTCTCCAAAATTGATCGGTTTGAACTTGCCGTTCTCAATTGAATTTTGTTTCCTACTGTCTTTATGTCAACCGTGGTTCTTATTTCTCAATTGAGAACGATCCAAATTTTCACTTGTTTTTTTGCCGCTGGCGCCTGGCTGAGAAATTCCGGCCGCCGGTGGTGGCGGCCGCCCCCCCGTCCCCACCTGCCTCCTCCACTGATGCTCATGCCGTATGAGATGTGTTTTAGATGGTGTTGATTCACCTCGAAAAATTAATTTCAGGATCAAATGAGTGATATTCGAAGTTATGGAAGCAATTACCAGCGCTCTAGCCAGTCCAGGAAGATGTCCATTGGCATTGCTCCAGCTTCGTCTGCTAATATGTCTAATATCGCAGGAAATAGATATAACCCCAAACGGCAGAAAGGATCCCCTTGGATTTCTCCCAAACCGCTTGTGAGAAGCAAAACATTGGGCGAGTCCTTCAATACAGCAAACAAGGTGACAAATATTACAGCTGTAGATGGTACCTGTAGCAATCTGAAAGGCGTGAAAGAGCCAACAGCAGGAGCAAGTATACAATCAGGTAATGGCGAGTCAGGTAATGGCGAGCAGAAGAAAGTGGATATTGTCGTTCCTGGAAAGGAAAGCATTAAGGATGTGAGTGATATCCCTGAAAGAGGCCAGAGATCAACACAAGAAGCTGTGAAAGAAATTAGGGTTCCAAATGATGGGATTAAGCAGCAGAAGCCAATGGAGAATAGAAGTAAAGACTCTCTGAAGATGAAGTTGTGGGAGGTCCTGAGAACCGCTCCTCGAATAAACAAGGAGCTTGATGGCTCTGGAAGTGCTGAGGTGGATGCTAATGTCACGGTGCAGAAGGATGGAAAGAAGGATGTTAATGTCATGATGCAGAAAGATGGGAAGAAGGAAGATGCTTCTCTCAAGCCAAGGGTAAATTCAGACACAATTGAAACTGACTCAGAAAATCCAGAAGTAGCTGTTAGCAGACCTGTGACTCGGTCTTTGACAAGAAAGAGAGGTCCAGCTGTGGCACGTCCAAAGAGGTTGAGGAAAAAGCTATTCCCTTCCAGCGAGAAGAAGAATGTGTTCTCTTTTGAAGAAAAAGGCAGTGGAGGGAAGTATGCTGCAACTGGTAGGCACTTGCAGTCTAAGACTAGTACTGGGAAAAGGAATCTTGACATCAGGAGAAGTAAGACTTCTGATCCTCCACCTCGAATGAGTAATATTCAGCAAGCTTCTTCTGGAAGCAAAAGGCCATCAAATGCCGAGGAAATATCCTTACGTAGTGGCATGGGAATCGCTCATGGAAGAATGAAGCAAGCTGTCCGGGAGAATTCTCAGTCTTCCCCAGAAGCAAATGACAGTGGTCAACTTGGAGAAGTGAACAATCTAATTTCACCAGATAATGGAAGGAAGAAGGACAACTTAAATTGTGGATCAGCACCCAAAATTGCCAATTTCATCAATGATATATTTGGTCCAGCAAACAAAATGGAAACAGATGCTCTACTGCCTATACCTTCTGCTCAGGCAAAAGAAATTGAAAACCGAAGCTACACACGTTTGCTGGGTAGGAGAATTATTTTGGTCAAGGATGCTTACAGATTTAAGAGTACTCAGACTGCGACACAGAAAAATTTGGGATCACATTTTAAGAGAGAATCATCAGTATCCTTTTTTTTTTACTGGATGTTCATTTTTAACTGGTGTGCATGCATTAGTTTCTCGTACTTGATAATAAATTATCCTATCACCTGTTTATTTCTTATACAATTACCAGATTGATCCAGCAGAATCTGAGGATACGGTGCGATCTATGAGGGAAAAGCATGATGCTGAACTATTTACTCCAGGGAGATGGAAATTGGATAAATCTGAAGAAGAGTTGCATTTCAGTAACGGTTAGTCTTCCTTGTTCTTGTTCATACTCATCTTGTTCTATTACGTGACAAAGTTATCTAGGCAACTTGGTGCTTCTTCCATGTTCATTTTACCTATTGAGATTATTGGTATCATCACTTAAAAGAGAAGCCTTACCTTTTTTATATAGTAAAATATGAATACAATAGAATATACACCTTGTATACCTTTGTGAATAGAAAGCTGGTCAGTATATTCGGTTTCTGGAAGTTCAAATCACACACAAACTACATATTTTGCTTTGTCCTGGATGTATTTTAGTACTTTCACCTCTTTCCTGTTAAAAGATTTGGTTGCTTTCCATATTTTCTGATTTATTCAGTAAGTTTGCAAAATATGTAGGATGTACTTTCAGAAACAAAATAAAGAGAGTGTTATGTGCCCGAGCGTAGGATCGAGTCACAGGTCTAGACACTTGAGAGCTTTCCCTAGAATCTATGGTGATAATAGAACGAAAGAGATAGCGCAGCAGAGAACTCGTCCTTGACAGAGTTCTCCCCTTAGGTTTACGTAAACCTCCTTAATAATAATATGCTTAATTCTCTTATTGAATAATAAAGCCATATATATAGGCTACGGAATACAAAGCTGCTAAAATAATAAACCCTAATCGTATAAAAAGATATCTAGACTATAATGAAAGATAATAATCTAATCTATAAGGAAAGATATAAATTATATCAAAATTAAACTATATCCTAAATAACAATAATAAAAATAATTCTAATTGATAAGTTTGTGCAATTCACGTAACCCTCAGCCAGGCTGTATTACAGCCGTATCATCACTCCCCTTCCCGGCTTTGAGCTTGTCCTCAAGCTCAGACTCTGGATAACCATCTTGACATTGTATATCGGGCTCCCATGTTGCTTCCTTCAGCCCGTCAATTGGAGGTTTTCCTTTCCACAAAACCTTTGTTCCATTTAAGATAAATTCCATAGTGGAGGAATTAAAATCCCACAAAATTGGTCCAAGATTGCACAACCATTGGACTCCCAAAACCAAATCAATCCCCTCTAATGGAATGGTATAACACTCAGCCTGAATATTGCTTGCAGCCACATGAAGTGGAAACGCCTTACAAATGCTCCTACTCGACACGCTTGAACCGTTTGCCATTCCCACCTGTGTGCCCGGTATCTTCCTTACCTCCAACCCCAATTTTTGCACCAGCCCCTCTCTCAAGAAGTTGTGTGTGCTGCCAGAATCCAACATCACTGAAATTTCAGCCCCTGAAACCATTCCCACTAACTGCATCGTAGGGAAATTGTTGTTGACACTAATAGCATTTATTCGAACATCAGTTCCAAGCAGCTCTTCTTCGTATTCTTCACTGTACTCTGGTACTTCAATCCAAAAGAGTCGTTTACATTTATGCCCTCTTGTATAAGATTCATCACAATTAAAACATAATCCCTTAGCCCGTCTTTCGGCCATTTCAGCCCGAGTAAGTTGTTTGACGAATCGTGTAGAAGGGAGTACACTATTGGTGTTGTTGCTTGTTGGCTTGTCATGTTTATCTTCCATCCTCACAGTTGAGCCGTTGTTGGTTGAGTGTAGAGAATCACTTTTTTTGGAATTGAGATTTTTTATAGGTGTCAAGGACACCATCCCTTGAGAAACACCTTGCTTACGCTCTAATGCTCGAGCCATGTTCATTGCAATTCCAAGGTTTCCGGGCTGCTGCATCTCAATATCAATACGAAGATCTTCCCGTAGCCCGGCGGTGAATAGATTGACTTGCTGCAGGGGTTTGAGATCAGAAGTTCTGGCTAACAAGGATTGAAACTGCCGCTGGTATTCCCCCACCAATCCGGTCTGTTTTAGGTTGACCAATTCCCCCAGAGGGTTATTACTCAAAGGTGGCCCAAAACGGACATGGCAGCATTCTCGGAAGCGTTCCCATGTCAAGTCTGGCTCTTCTGCCTCGAGTTGATCGAACCACAATTGTGCCTCCCCGAGAAGATGGAACGCAGCCAGTGGTACCTTGTCTGTGTCCGCCGTTTTTTGGCTGGCAAAAATTTTTTCACACCTTTTCAGCCATCCTAACGGATCCTCGGTGCCCTCATACGTCGGAAATTCCATCTTAGAATATCGGGGTACCATCGATCCTGTGTTTTGTGACGAGAAGCGAGCGCCCGACATGAAATTCCCGCTGAACGGACTGTTGTTGTTGGGGTCTGCGCTTCCGCTAGGGGGAAGATCCTTTCCCTTATCCTTGTTCGACATGGAGATCGACAATTCAGCAATCTGTGTTTCCATTGTTTTCTGGCGTTCGGTGAGTTGTGCTACATTACTGGCGATTTGTGCCATAAAAGAATCCAGCTTTGCTCCCAGTTCTGCGTCTCCCATGACTCCTGGCTCTGATACCAAGATGTTATGTGCCTGAGCGTAGGATCGAGTCACAGGTCTAGACACTTGAGAGCTTTCCCTAGAATCTATGGTGATAATAGAACGAAAGAGATAGCGCAGCAGAGAACTCGTCAAGGACGAGTTCTCCCCTTAGGTTTACGTAAACCTCCTTAATAATAATATGCTTAATTCTCTTATTGAATAATAAAGCCATATATATAGGCTACGGAATACAAAGCTGCTAAAATAATAAACCCTAATCGTATAAAAAGATATCTAGACTATAATGAAAGATAATAATCTAATCTATAAGGAAAGATATAAATTATATCAAAATTAAACTATATCCTAAATAACAATAATAATAATAATTCTAATTGATAAGTTTGTGCAATTCACGTAACCCTCAGCCAGGCTGTATTACAGCCGTATCAGAGAGTGACCCAAAAAAGAAAATAAAGCAACGGTAAAAAAATAGTTATGATAAGAAAAAGAATCCAGGCTGGTCAGTGGATAAATTGTCATGAGGATTTAGTAAACCAGAAGGATCGATCAACAAACTGCTATGACTGAGGGTCAACCAGAAGCTTGTGGATAAATGTTGGCTTGATTATTGCCAGCCAGGAAGCTAGGAAAAACACACCTAATAGGCCATATACAATCACAATTTGCAAAAGTTGGCCATCTGTATAAGCGACATAATTTTTTAATGGTGAAATATACAAGTGGCTTATTTGTGCAAATAACATTTTAAGCCAGCCTATTTTTGCAAATGTACCTGTTTCCATTTACCTATGTCGCACTTGGTGAAATAGAGACCCGGATCTTCCTCCCACAATATAAAACTGTACTGGCTCTTTCATGCTCTATGTGACCTTTTGCTGCAAATCCTTATTTAGACTTTTATTGTTTGTAACACTGTCCAATATTTTCCTTGGGTCTATTGGGCGCATCCTCCTGATCATGGTGTGGGTGCCCCCATCTTGACCCCCCAGATCCTGCTTGTGCAGGACTATACTAGGCTATGATGTTGATGTTGTTAGTTATCTTCTTTGGTAAAATCATCACCAGGCTTACTTCATAATACATTAATACACCATCTTTCAGTCCTATTTTGCATTTGCCTATTGGTATTGCTGCCTTGATGTTACTGTTGTGCTTATTTCGTGTCAAAGTCAGATTTTCTATTGCTATTGTCTTTTCTAACCCCATATTTTTATTTTATATTTGCTAAGGGTCATAATTGTATGATACAGATTCTGGGATTTTTCTTTGTAAGCATAAATTGGAGAGTTTGCTTGAGCATCAGTCAAAATCACTCGTTTTAACAAGATGGCAATGGCATATTTTACCTTAAAATAATATATTTTTCTTCCCTGATACATTGTGACATTCCATAGAGCAGAAAATTGTTATCCATTATACCTTTTCATTACTTATCATCGAATATTTTCTTCAATAAACTTTCCATCTTTTTACTTCAAGCCTCTTGAAGCTTGCATTCTTTCTAATTATTTGTTTTAAACTGTCTTGCTGCCATAGTTCCTGGAGAATACAAGGACACAACTCCTAGAACTGGTCATTCTGAGAAAAAAATGCCTTGCAAAAGCAAAAAAGTTGACGCCCCTCCAAAGTTCAACTATAGCAAACCTAGTTCTCCCTTCTGCTTCCCCAATGGTACGCTTTGCTAAACACATACCTCACATTATTTTCTTGTGAAAGACATGATTTATCTCTATGCTATTCCCACACATGGGTGTGTTACTAATACCATAGAACCATGAAGATAAATAAAAAAAATGTTATCTGTGGCTGAAAGCTTTTTCATGCTTAGTTTTGCCTTTGATCACTTTTAGAGTTGTAATGTTATGTAAAAGCTCATGGTGTTTGTTCTTCAGAAGTCCCCACGGTTGAAGGTTCTGGAGATGATTCTGACACCCTTCCCGAAGTTGATCATCCGGATAAACACATTTCTTCTCATGGACACCATGAAACCCATGAAGCAGTTAACTTCAATGATCAAAATCCTACCTTTTGCTCTCCTGATGGTACATTTAATTACAAACACTCATACCTGTCAGTAGTGTTTTCTTTGTAAAGTTATATTTAGCCATTTCTTTACTCCTCGTGTGTACATGGCATCTACTAATCAACAGCAACTAGATGGACTGAGGCATCTCAAGAATATCAAGAGGACGACGAATTGGAGAGGTCAGTTTCTTTTTTTTGCTGAAAAAAAAAACTAAGGCAATTTGTGTAATGTTAATCTAGGGTGATAAATGTTTCTTTTTGTTGAAACTTCTTCAGGGCTGTTGCTTTATTTAGAAGTGCTCTAGAAAAGTTCAAGAACAATCTGGTATCAAAAACAAAGAAAAGGAGCTCAGAAGTACTGGAATCTACTGCAGAGAAAATACATTCAAAGTTTGAGTCAGCCAAGTCTCAGATCGAGAAAGACGTAACCAAGCTAACAAATTCCAGTAGATCAAAAAGGCAAATCCTGGAAAAGAGCTTCAACGAGCAGCAAGAACAGCTGCAACTCATACGCAAGAGGTTCAAAGATGAAATCCACCGCCACAATGAAGTTTATACTAGAACTGTTGATAACCTAGAAGCAGATAGAAAAGATCTCAAAAGGGTTATGGAGAAGAGAAAGGCTTCCCATCAGAACCTGATCAAGCAAGTGGAAGAAGCAGTTGAAAATTGTCTTAGTGATGCACAGAGAAAGTTGATGTCTATTCAAAAGGAAGGAAGATCCAAGATGCAACATCTGAAAACTGCAATTTCTTAGTGCGTGGAAGATGGAATATTTTCTTGATCTCAAAATGGTTTCACGGTTTTCTTAATTTCAGGTATCATGAACTAAAAAACATGCATTTTATTCAAATATTGATTTTTCTGTACCGACATTATGCATTTTGTTGTTTGCAGCTGATATGAAGAAGCAGTGGACTCATAGGCAGGTGTTTTTTCCCCTCTGCTGTGCCAATAATACTGTTGAAGTTTGGCTTGGTCTTTCTTCAGTGTTTGTAATGGGTTCAACAGCTACTGTAATTAGGAGATTTGGTTGAGAAAAAACTTCACAATGCTGCAGAACATAGTAGAGAGTATGGTATATCCTTGTCATCTTTTCTATTCTTTTTGGATGACGGGTTTGGATAACACGACCAAACTATGATTGACTTCCAAGTAAGACTCTTTTTTTTTTGAATAAAACTTCCAAGTAAGACTCTTACAATGCACTAGTTATTGTAATCCAAGACGCAGTATTTTTTGGACTGAATGCCATGCCTATCTTGGTTGGACTAACCAGTTTATAGAAGGGACTGCTAATCTTGTATTCACACAAGAACTAGCACTTTTGATGTTGCTATTGGTATTTTAGAAGTTTTCTTATGAAAGGTGTTTATTAGACTAAATTAATTTTTGAATGTGTATAATATGGTAATACTAGCGATTTATAAGCGGGATAACTTGTGAAACTTAGCTTACATACATATTATAAAGACGATAAATTTGCAAAAAGATAGACCAACTTTGAAATTTGATATACGTCAAGCTTGTTGTATCTTATTTGCAACGGAAGGATTGTAAATTGATTATATAATCTTCGATTTTTCTAACCTATGCCCCAAGGGCATAAGTTAAGAGACTCAAAATGGTAATATATTTGGAATATGTATTTATTTAGATTTAATTACATTTTTAATAGGGTTTATTAGTTTCCTATTAGGTCGTATAATCTTATGATTTGTGAACTTTTATAGATCTTTGCCTTTTCATTCATGTGTGTATGGGTGATTTTCCTTGATATCGGGCATATTTTGTCGAGGTTATGATTTTTAATGCAAGACTCAACTCTAAATGCAAAACTAACTTTTATTTAAAAAAAGATTAAACATGATTGTTGCTAGACATCTAAAGACAAAATAAATTGTTAAAAATTACAAATTCTAAGGGCCTAATCAAAAAATCGTGGGAAAAAGAGTACCCTATCTTATCATGTGATCCTAGAAACGAGTCTCACACGCACGGGCCCTCGAGTTTTGTCTACAGCCTTCAGTTGCGCTCAATCCTGCGTCGGCCGATTGTCCATCCTGCACATAAGCGGTCTTGGCTAGTGTACTACGTGAACATAAACGTGCCTCAAGTTGATTAGCTCGCACTCGAACCATGGCTTCTATATCGAGGAACTGGTGGAGGGTCGACGACACCACCTCCATGACATGGATCCATGTCCTTCATAGAATTAGGTTATACGGCACAAGGACACCCCTCACCACAAACTCAACCTCCATCTCTTTCCTGGCCAAACTCACCTCTGTCTTAAAGGACCCAAGTGGGAAATTAGAGTACCCACCAAGGCTCGTGAGCTACATTGAGACAAGAGTCGGGTCTTCTTATTTCTTCCCCAGAAGCTTGTAAACTCCGTAGTACATGATATCGACCAAACTGCCAGGATCGACAAGGGCTCTCTTTATCTCACAGCTTTCAACACCCATTGTCAAGATTAGGGGATCGTTGTGATGGGAGGAGTATCGTGACAAGGTCTACTATCTTAAACTAAACAATATTGTGGCATGAAAACCCGCTTTCTGATTAACGTAAGGGAAGTTTATATACAAGGCTAAAACTAACCCTAATAACTAAACAAGGCAACTAAGCTAATACACATATATACATAAAAGGAAACATAATATACGTATTCTCTAATACTCCCCCTCAAGTTGGAGCATGGGGATCCCGAATGCCCAACTTGCCCAATAAATGATGAAACTGGTGAGATCCAAGGGCCTTAGTAAGAATGTCAGCCGACTGAGAATGAGTACCAATATGAGACGTACGAACAGTGCCAGCAAGAAGGAGATCCCGAATGAAATGACAGTCAACCTCTATGTGCTTAGTCCGATCATGAAAAACCGGATTAGCGGCAATATGAAGAGCAGCTTGACTATCGCAATACAAGCGCATAGGAGTAGTATGAGAGATGCCAAGCGAACGCAACAACTCTTTCAACCAAAGAAGCTCACAACAAGCGCTTGCCATGGCACGATATTCAGCTTCTGCAGATGACCTGGAGACTGTATGTTATTTCTTAGTCTTCCAAGAAACCGGTGAAGATCCAAGCTGAACAAAGTAGCTAGTAACAGACCGACGTGTTAGAGGACACGTCGCATAATCAGAGTCACAATAAGCAGTAAGAGACAAGCTCCCCCTGGACGACAGAAAGACACCCTGACCAGGATGACTCTTAAGATACCGGAGAACACGAACAACAGCATCCAAATGATCCACAGTAGGCTCTTGCATAAACTGAGCAAGAGTATGAACAACAAAACATATCTCAGGACGAGTAATAGTCAGGTAAATCAGACGCCCAACCAACCGTCTATACTGATCAGGAGCCTCAAACATTTGCCTAGATGAAAGAGCAAGCTTGTGATTTTGCTCCATAGGGAACTCACACGGTTTACAACCAAGCATACCAGCCTCAGTCAGAATATCAAGAGTGTATTTCCGCTGAGACAAGAATAAACCCTCAGCAGAACGCGCTATCTCTATGCCAAGAAAGTACTTAAGCAAACCAAGATCCTTCATATGAAAGCAGGAACTCAATTGCGCCTTAAACTTGGCAATAGCAGCAGAATCATTTCCAGCAATAATGAGATCATCAACATAAATCAGGATATGAAGACAGACACCAGAATAAGTGTAAGAGAACAGAGAGTAATCAGCCCGAGATTGAGTAAACCCTAACCTGCGGAGTGCAGTTGCCAGTTTGGCAAACCAGTTACGAGGTGCCTGACGAAGACAATATAAAGAACGGTTGAGCCAACAAAACTTCCCAGAAGCACTAGCAAAACCAGGAGGAGGTCTCATATAAACTTCCTCGTGCAAATCTCCATGCAGAAAGGCATTGTGAACATCCATTTGATGCAATTCCCAGTTCCGAATAACAGCCACAACAAGAAAGGTCCGAACTGAAACCATTTTGGCGACTGGAGCAAAAGTCTCTTTGTAATCAATGTCGGCCTTCTGATTATTACCCAGAACGACCAATCTAGCCTTGTACCTCTCAACAGTACCATCAGACTTGTATTTAACCCGATAAACCCACTTGCAGCCAATGGGTTTCTTACCAGGCGGAAGATCAGAAAGTGTCCAAGTCCCATTACGCTTCAAAGCGTCAATCTCAGCTTGCATAGCAGCATGCCAAAGTGGATCAGAAGCAGCAACAGCAAAGGAAGTAGGCTCTGGAATAGACTGAACAGTTTACATAATTAGCTATAGGATAGGATGTACCTGATAACCCAGATGGTTGAGATAAAGGAAACGATGGGGTTACAGAGCCACACACAGTGTTGCAAATATAGCCCTTCAGCTTCACAGAAGGAGTTCGATCGCGGGTAGAACGACGAGGCATTTCTTGAACAACGACAGGAGAGGATTGAACCCCACCTCCCCCATCAGCTGTCTGCGTTGGGGCTAATGAGGAGCTAGGAACAAAGCTGACTTGAACAGAGTCAGAAGGAGATTGAACCCCACTCCCCCTAACATCTGTCTGCGTTGGGGCATTTGCGGAGTTAAGGACGGGTTCTTGAATGGAAACAGGAGGAGATTGAACCCCACTCCCCCTGTCGTCCATCTGCGAATGAGAATTAGGGTTATGATGAATGTCAAAAATTGACGGGTGTGGTTCTGCACTAGAGTGTGCAACGGGGTCTAAAAAGGCTTGAAAAAGAAAATGTGTTTCATAGAATGCAACATCAGCAGATACAAAACGCTCATTGGTCTCTAAATCATAAATTCTCCAACCTTTTTGACCTTTGGGATAACCCACAAAAATGCATTTTCTAGCCCTAGATGCAAATTTATCAGAATTTCTAGGTATAATAGAGGCATAGCATAAACAACCAAAAACACGTAATCGACCATAACAAGGGGTTCGACCATTGAGAATTTCAAATGGAGTTTTGTTGTTAAGTAGAGGAGTTGGAGTACGATTTATTAAATAAGCAGCAGTTAAAATACAATCACCCCAAAAATTCATAGGTAAATGAGCATGAAAACGAAGCGCCCTAGCAACATTTAAAATATGTCGGTGCTTACGTTCTACTCTACCATTTTGTTGAGGGGTTCCAACACAAGATGTTTGAAACTCGATGCCATTTTGAGCAAAGAAAGAACGCATACAAGTGAATTCAGTTCCATTATCACTACGAAAACATTTAACTTGTCTATCAAATTGACGAACTGTCATGGCACAAAAATTTTTAAGCAAAGAAACAACTTCACTCTTATTAACCATAAGATGAATCCAAACTCCTCTAGAAAAATCGTCAACCAAAGTCAAAAAATAACGAGCACCAGAAGCAGCAGGGGTCCGATAAGGGCCCCATACATCACAATGAACAATATCAAAACAATTTGAAGCATTTGACTGACTAATTGGAAAAACAGATCTAGTTTGCTTAGCCCTATGACAACTATCACAAGGATCTAAGTGACCATTTATTTTGACATTAGGTAACTGCTGAAGTACAGAAAGGGAAGGATGACCAACATGGGAATGCCAAAGGGCTGCAGAATCGGCCTCAATCCGTGAAGCAAGCGATGTTGCTGTTGCGACACGTAGCCAGTAGACACCATTTCGCTCCTCACCCGCTCCAATCAAGGTCATCGTAGTGCGATCCTGTAAAATGCATAGCTTATCAGTTACCGTCACAATGCAATTTTGATACTTCAATAATTGCGCAAATGAAATCAGATTACAAGTCAACTGAGGGACCAAAAGAACATCCCGAATAATAAGTCGATCACTCAAATGAACAATTCCGGCCCGACAAGCAGTGGTGGTTGAACCATTAGGCAATAAAATAGTGGAATTTTCAACACTTTTCAAATCACTAAGCAATGAAGAATCCCCGGTCATATGAAACGATGCACCGGTATCCAAAATCCAATTAGAACACTTACCCGAGTTATTGCCGGATAAACCAGAATTTAATTTAATTGAACTGACTAACTCTTGAAGCTGCTGAAATTGTGAGTCAGAAAGTCTCGTGCCAGCTCTGTCCGCTGCTGTTAAAGCATCGAGACCACCCGAAGTTGATTTCGAACCGTCCCCGCCTTGCGCAGCGTTGGCACGTCCACGACGCCCTACGCTTGGCTTCAATCGATCACCTGCTGCAGATCCACCAGAAGCCAATCGTGCTTTGTATCTGGTGATCCGATCGTCACTCCACCAGTCGGGAAACCCGACCAATTGATAGCAAGTACGGGCCTCGTGCCCTGGCTGTTCGCAGTGGGTGCAGTAGGGTCGCTCACCCACGCGACGCTTGTTGTCGCCGTGTCCTATGTCGGTGTCACGCTCGACCCCAGTTCCTCGCTCAGCAAGTTCGAGACGCCTCTCCTGGCGAGACGACCCCCGCCCTTGCATTGCAAAGACTGCACCATCAGCCTGAACATCGCGATTGCTGTCACACCCCGATGTCACAATGTGCTGCCTTTCTTCAGAGATTACTAGGGCATAAACTCGGCTTAAATTCGGCATCGGCTCCCGAGCAAGTATATGAGACCGAACTGCTGCAAATCCATCATCAAGACCCATCAAAAACTGATGAATCTGTTCGTCCTCTCGCTCCTTCGTCAGATCATCGGCCCATTTACACTCGCACTTCCTGCAAGTGCACCGCGTACTGCTTTGATAGTGAGCAAGTTCATCCCAGAATTTCTTTAGCGATCCAAAGTACGTCGCCACACTTTTGCCTCCTTGAGTGCAGCGCGCCAAATCGGATCGAAGTTGATGAACCCTCGGTCCATTCCCGACGGAAAATCTTTGTTTCAAGTCCTCCCACAATTCCTTAGTGGAATCATAGTAGGTTATAGTAGACCGAACGGACTCTTCGATGGATTGGATTATCCACCCGACGAGCATGGAGTTGACGCTCCACCAATCTTCCATCTCTACCAAGTCGTCTGGCCTCATGATTGTGCCATTGATGAATCCGTTCTTTCGTTTCGCTCTGAACGCGTTACGAATGCACAACTCCCACTCTTGGTAGTTGTCTCCCTTTAGCACCACTGGACAAATCTTCATCCCGGGATGATCCGACGGATGAAGATAATAAGGCGAATTTGGTTTGAGGTGTTCGTCCTTTCCCGACATGATTGCAAAACGAGAACAGGAGTGAATCCGGTGGAATTCCGGTGAGTTTTGATGTACGTGAAAATTGGCGGCCCTAACTAGGGCTTAGGATCGAGATTTTTCCTTCGCTCTGATACCATAAACAATATTGTGGCATGAAAACCCGCTTTCTGATTAACGTAAGGGAAGTTTATATACAAGGCTAAAACTAACCCTAATAACTAAACAAGGCAACTAAGCTAATACACATATATACATAAAAGGAAACATAATATACGTATTCTCTAATATAAACACGAGGTCCTAGGCCCACGTAGTTCGGAACGGATTTGGCTCACTCCCTTGGATCTCATCACCTCCAACTCACGATGACTTCCTGCATTTGCTTTTTGTCTCGAAATCATCACCCTTATAGGCAGCATTGATGGCTTGAACCACCTCAATTCGAGCCCTCCTATCTTTGGGCTCTCTCTCTCTCTCTCTCTCTCTCTCTCTCTCTCTCTCTCTCTCTCTCTCTCTCTCTCTCTCTCTCTCTCTCTCTCTCTCTCTCTCTCTCTCTCTCTCTCTCTCTCTCTCTCAGTTGGGGCTGGGCTATCTTCTTTTTCAATCAACTATTGTAAAGGCCCTTGCTTGACTAGTTCTTCCAAATGCCTTTTGTAAGACTCCTAATCTTTTGTCAAATTTCCTTGGGTCTTATGATACATGTAATACTTGTGCCCCATTACTTTCTTTTCCAGAAAACACGTCCTTTGATGACCATCGGAAGAACAACTCGTGCTTGATGCGAGACAAGATACGATAAATGGACAGGTTAAAAACCTTGTAAGTAGCCATCGCATTCCTTACTGCCTTCTTCGAGGCACGTCTTCCCTCGTCAAGGCCTACCCCATCCCATGGCCTACGTGGGAGCATCGGTAATCGATGCCTTGGCTTCAAGTCAACCTCTTCCAGCCTCGTAAATTGTCTAACTCACTCTTATAACTCGATCATGTTGGTGGGAATCCTAAGCGTCAAATCTTCCCCCAACATGCTATCTCAAGGCAACGCTCTCTTAAAAGTTGTAATGTCCGTCTTCTCGTTGCAGTCATCGATTTCTGAATAGCACTCTACAAATTTGTTCGACAATTTGCCATCTTGGTATGAAGCTTGTCTGGGTCAAGGAGCTCATTGAAGGCAAAACTGGCTTGAGTCTATTTGCAATCGCCTTAGTAGCAATTTTGAAGGCAACATTAAGCAAGGAGATATATCTAAATTCAGTCGGTCGAGAGGGGTGATTAAATTTCGGTATGAGCACCATGAGAGCATCTCCGAAATTCTACGGAAGGACTCCGTTGTTGAACGACATCCGTAACCTGAGGGTTGACGATATTCGAACTCTTTTGATAGAAAATGGTCGGAAATCCATTTGGTCTTAGGGCCTTATACCGGCCCATGAGTTTTAAAGCATCCCAGACATCGGATAGAGTGAACATGGTTGACAACCGATTGTAATCCTCAACCTATAAAGGCGAAGAACTAAGTGTATTTGTGATCGCCAAAGGCTCGACGACCGGTTCTACAATATATAGCCCCGCAAAGTAATCAAGAACAAGTTGTTTCACTTCATTCTCATTCGAGATCCACTCATTAGTATCATTATGAAGATCAAGGATTTTGTTAGATCGTCTTTGTATTAATGTAGACAAGTGGAAGAATCGTGTGTAACTATTAACTTTAACTTGCATGATTATCTAAAAGACACCTTCCAATTTTCAATTTGATAACATTTGTGTATAACTTTTCTATGAGTGTGCTCAAATAAGTGGTCATGCACTTCTTAACAACAATATCTCAATTTCGATACTAGTATTAATTAATCGCTACTTGAGAACCCTCATGTGTAGTCGTGTAGATGTTGCATAAATCATGCTTCAATTATTTAAACAGCTTAAGTATTTTGTTTATCCTTGGGAATATTGCTGCCTACTAACCGATAGTTGAACTTGGAAAGATGTGAATATTTTAATCACAATAGTTTGTAAATTTTGGGAACATTTTACAAATAACGTAACGTTTTGAAAACGAAGCCGTTGGTGGAACGCATTATTGCGTGTGTAGTAATTAACTAGTTGGAATGTACGGGGGCATCTTGGATCTTGGTATCGATTCCTGATCAAAGAGTATATTTATATTCCCATAATTTGTTGGAGAAAACAAATAAAAAATACTCGTAAAAATTCATATCGAAGGCCTAAAAGTCCAAAGTCATAAATTGAAGGCGTTTTTAAGTGACCGTGGACCATATAGACGAGTGCATGGAAAATGCGACCAATGGGAATGGCATGTTTCCACGCAAGTTGCAATTCCCACCGACGTCGAAATTGAGTACTTTTCAAACTTGATAAGTAGTAGGGAATATTATTATATCCTTCTCATGACTCGTGATAACCAACTTTGCTGATCAATCAATTATTTTTTGTATCAAATTTAGTACTTCTCATCTTACTATAAGGAATTTCTAACACACAATAAAATAACTAATTTTAATAAATTTAATTATTGTTTGTTAATACTCCGTATTAATTTTTAAAAGGGTTTATTAATTTTAATTTAGGAAATAGTTTTAGAATTATTTCCAATGTTAACATTGTTATTTTAGGAAATAGTTTTAGGGTTTTTATTAAACGGTCTGGCTAATGTGTGTCCACTGGAAATAAGTATCTGTTGGGTTCAATTGTGAATCCCACCCGAAAAATTGGGAGAGAAAACAAGCTACGTAGTAGTATATAAGAACATTGATCACTTCACCTATCACCAATTGGTTTTGGGATAGAACCCCATGTGTATGCTAGGCTTGACCATTGGGCCCGTCTCCCCCATAATAATATCATTTTTAGTATTTGATGGAGTATAAATTTTAAGAAAATACGGAGTATTAGTTAAACTCATAATTTTATAGTTTTTCTCAATCTTATCACATTTTAAATATCTTATATACATATAAGATTGGGTTTTGCCACCATTTATTGCTCTCATTAACTTTGCTCACAATAATACCTATATAATTATTATTGGCAATAACAAATCAAGAAAAATTGTGTAGCATAGTGGTGAGGGTGCTTTTCCAAGAATCCATAGATCATGGGTTCAAAACTCTTAGATGCACTATTTTAGTTCATTTTTTCCTTCTATGATATATATCCACTCATTAGTTTCCCGAAACCATTGGTCATGGGTACAATCAATTAAACTGATAAGACGAAACATTTTACTAATTTTCCCACACTTGTATTTTATCTGATTATCATCATAACTTTTTTTGACAATTAAAGCCCATCATTATTGATAAGAATAAAAATAAAAATAAACGTTTTATTAATTTTCCTATGCTTATATTTTATCCAAGTATCAACATATACATTTTTGGCAATCAGAGGCCATCACTATTGAGAAATTAAATTGATAAGAGTTAAAATAAGAAAAAAATATTTTATTAATTTTCCTACACTTATATAAGAAGAAATGTTTCATTAATTTTCCCACACTTATATTTTATCTAACTATCATCATAAAAAAAGGATGAATTAATTAAATAACAAAAAAAAGCCTAATTAGGTAGATGTTAAGGAGTGTGCAAAAATTAGGTAAATGGCAAAACCCCCCATCCCCCATCCCCCCCCCCCACCCCACTCCCACTGAGTTGACTCGGTCGTTGACCGGGTTGACTCGCCCGTTGACCGAGTTGACTCGGTCGTTGACCGACCGTTGACCGGCGTTGACCAACCGTTGACCGGCGTTGACCATCATCACAATCATCACTATCATCATTTTCAAAACCGTCATCACAATTTTTTCACCGTCATCACAATTTATTTCATTGTCATCACAATTTTTTGATGACAAAAAGTGTAATAAAAGGTAAAAAAGTGTCATCAAAATGTCTTGATGATATTTTTTGATGACAAAAAAAATCATTAAATGCATTCAACCACATAAAAAATCGTCATCCCCCGTCATCACAATTTTTTTCACTGTCATCACAATTTTTTGATGACAAAAAGTGTAATAAAAGGTAAAAAAGTGTCATCAAAATGTCTTGATGATATTTTTTGATGACAAAAAAAATCATTAAATGCATTCAACCACATAAAAAATCGTCATCCCCCGTCATCACAATTTTTTTCACTGTCATCACAATTTTTTGATGACAAAAAGTGTAATAAAAGGTAAAACTGTCATCAAAATGTCTTAATGACACTTTTTGATGACAAAAGGTATCATCAAAGGCATTCAACCACATAAAAACAACCGTCATCACTATTTATTTCACTGTCATCACAATTTATTTCACCGTCATCAAAAATTTTTGTTAACAAAAAGTATAATAAAAGGCATTCAACCATATAAAAACAACCGTCATCACACGGTTCGAACCGTCATCAACTGTCATCACTTATTTACTATATTTTTAGTCCAGTGAATAAAGACTTGAGGAGTATTGATTAAATAAAATAAATTTCAATAACAATTTTTATATCTCACTCCTTATTAATTCCCTAAAAATCTAAAAACTCTAAAATGATATGTAAAATTTATCAAAATTTAAGTGTCGTCCTGATATTGTTGTCGGTTGACTATATACTCGATCGAAGGCTCACTCTTTTGTTTTTGTTGAATATTCATCACTCTTTTTAATCATGAAGAGTTTAAAACAAAAAGTAATAAACTGATAAAGTTGATTGAAATGAGTACATTATTTTAGCAAATTTATTGAAGTTTGGCAGAATCTTTTTTTTTTTTTTTTGTATGATAGGATCCTATGGCATATTCTTTGATTTATTGCGTGACAAAATTGACTTTCTGTTAGTCAATAGTAGCCAATTGGCCACTAATAATGCTATAGGAAAAAATAGCACTGGCTTTTGGCTTGTATTACACTAAAGGTCATTTTCAGTTTCAAGTCTACATATCAAAATTGTTTTCAGTTGAAAGAAAAAAAATAGCACTTGTGTTAGGCAAAAGTAGCCAACTGTTCGACACGAATTGAAGGATTTCTTGGTCGCATTAGAGGTGTCCATTGATACACGTGCACTCCCGAATCCAATTCGTTAATGAAAGTCGAAATTGGTGTTAATAATGGACTTAACTTATCGATCGATCAAAAGTCTCGAGTTTGATAGGAAAAATGGGCAATATTTGAAATATGCGAGGGAATATTTTTCCGGTTAATTTAAACTTCTTTAGAGCGTCAAAGTGGACAAGCATTGATTTAGACCAAAATAATAAATGAACATACGTATTAAAACTATACAATATATATAACAATAATATAGCCATATTACTTGTCATGGTATTAATTTAGGTTTTTACTAGTATGTATTCCCGTACCTTGTACGGGTTTTTCTTAATTAAAATATTAATAATAAAATAATTTTAAATATATTTATTATCCGAGAAAAAATAATCATGTAAAATGCTTAAATATAAATTTTTGTTATAATTTGCTTAAAAAGATAAGGCAATTATCATATAACTAATCAAGATTTTTTCATATAAGGTAACAAAGGATTATAACAATGATCTTCCTATCTATCATATCCAAAAATATAAGATTATTTTTTAAAATAAAAGAGGTGGTGTGGTCCAATTTAAAAGTGACATGTGTCATTTAATAATTTTTTTAACCTCCACTTTAGGTTATAGTTATGATTTAAGATTATCCGGGCTTAACTTAAGGGATTATTAACTAATTAATATATAGGGCCTCATTCGGACCCATCTTTTTTTAGTATATAGGGCCTTAATTATTTTTTTGTTAACTGATGCGTTTCGCCACGCTACAAGGACCGACGTCTCGTATTTTGAATCCCGTCACGATCTCGAATGAACAATGGAGCGGAAGCAAGCGAGATAGCGGCACGCAGGGGCGCGCGAATTGAGGATTGATGGTACGACGCTAGGGTTTTAGCGGCGTCTCGATATGGAATTGATTCCGACAAGCGAAACCTCAGAATGATTGTAGGGCGATTGGAAGAAGGATAGAAGGATTGTGACGCCTGATGCCTAGGGAAGAGAAACTCGATTCAACAAAGGCAATTCAATTCAATTCAAGCGTAAATAACACAATGGGAGTCATGCCTCTTATATAGAAGAAGGCTCATGAAACCCTAACCTATTATGAGGCGGACTAGGGTTAGCAACAAGCTAGGCCCAACGTCTGAAGCCCATAAACTAATAATAATAATAATAATAATAATAATAATAATAATAATAATAATAATAATAATAATATCTAATATAAATATAAAAGTGCAACAAACCCTAATAGGCTTTATTTTAGCTATCGGGCCGGTCTCTTAAGCAAAAGAGGACACACGCCCAAAATAGTAATAGCGGAAATATAAATAGAAACTATCTATAAATAGAAACATGCCAAAAAAGGAAATATATTAATAACGAGCTAGGTCAAAATCAAAGGCGGACGCCAAGGTTTCGGTAGACTCGGGCTCGTTGTGATCGATCTAGGTCTAGGACCGGATCGCAACATTAAGCCTATGCAATTGGGCTTATTGCACACCCTTAATTTATCTAAATATCTATCACTATATATTAAAGATGTCCTTTTTCGAGCCACTAGAACGATTCTGGCCCCACCTCATATTTACAAAATTAATTTTTATTTCTAATATTTTAACTTTACCCTATTATATTCTTCTTTAACTATTTAAATCTATCTTTAACATCAAAAAAAATATCTATTTAATATAACAATATCTTTTGAAAACTTCCTTATACAAATATTTAAAATTAAAGATAACAAATTTAAAATATTTTTAAATAAGTATAAATATCTTTTACCTTTTAGCATGATGTCTTTTCATGAAATTATTTATAGATATATTTTTTTTCTTTTATAATAAAAAATTAATGATAAATACTTATAATGTTTCAAAATAAAAAATAGGTAATATCTATAACTATATATTAAAGTTGTATCTTTTCGAGTCACCGAACGATTCTAGCCCCACTTTATATTTAAAAAATTAATTTTTATTTCTATTATTATAACTTTTTTTTATTAAATTCTTTTTAACTATTTAAATTTATCTCTAACATCAAAAAAATATCTATTTAGTATAACAATATTTTTTGAAAGCTTCCTTATACAAGTATTTAAAATTAAAGATAAAATATTTAAATATTTAAAAATAAATATAAATATTTTATCATATATCTTTTGACGAATTTATTTATAGAAATATAGTGATTTTATTTTATAAAAAAATGAATGAATAAATAGTTAAAATTTTTAAAATTAATAAAAATGGATAATAAAATATTTAATAGATATTGAAATATTTGATAAACTCTAAATTTACGTACATGAAAAGTAATAAAATAGGAAGAATATAATATTTGATTAAAAAATTATATGCATTCTACGAACGATAAATTACTTATATTAAAGTTTATATTATATTTTTATTTATTTATTAATATCCTATTTATAATGTTCATAAAATATCGAATCGTAGTCGTACATGGTACGACGGGTAAAACTAGTAAAAATAAAGTACCGAGTAAAGAAATACGAATTTGGTTCTTATAAATCACTTGTTATTCAAGTAGGAGGTTTTAATATTCTAAGTGAAATGAAAGTTCATCATTTTCACATTCCTTCTTGGTTTGTCTTCTATAATTTTTCAAGCAGTTCAAATTTAATGGCTTCAATTTCAATCTTAAGGCTAGGGCTTCACTTTTTTTTTTCCAATTATTGTCTTCTTCTTTTTAAACTTTCGGCCGCCATTAAAGCTTGAATAAGTGCAGGAAGTGTCCGAAGAAGACGCAAGAAGAGATCTAAAATAAAAGGCAATGGGTTCTTCTACATTGCTCAATCAAGTGTTTGAATAGAAGGTAGGACAGAGAAAGAAAAATAAAGAAGGAGAATATGACACAAAACAATCGGGTATTAGAAAGGAAAGAAGAAGGAGCTAAATGCTCAGCATTACTCAATCAAATATACTTGTCAAAAAGAACTTTAATTTTTGGTGTGGAGTGTTGTCCGATCACAAGGGCACAAGAGCAGGGTCGATGGTAGTTGAGATGTGGATGTTTAGATGGATGTGCAGTTACACGAGATTGGACAATGTTAAGTTTGAAGTGGTCAAGACCAAGGTGGGGGTGGCGAGTATAGGTGACAAGCTGCGAGAATCGAGAATTTAATGGTGAGGGAACGTACAAAGGCGGAGTCTAAACGCACCGACGCATAGGTGTGAGAGCTTGGTTTTTGGAGATTTTCGCAAGGTAGGGGTTGATTGAAAAAATGCTAGAAGGATAATATAAAGTAGGATATCAACCAGTTGGGGATTTTAGTAGATTTGGCAGAATGCAAGGACGATTTGAGGGAGAAGATCAAGGTGGAGGATAGTTAGTTGTCCTTTTTTTCGAGGTTAGGGTGCATATCTTGACCATTCAAATCCCGCCTAGGGCAGGATTATATTAGGTTGATGTTGGTTTTTTTTTGGCTTTACTAGGTTATTATTTGTTATTCCCCTTGGGTCTTTCGGGCACACCCTCCTGATATGTCATGGTAGAAGTGTCTATCTTAACCCCCAAATTTTATTGCAGCAGAACGGTACTGGATCAATGTTGTTGTTGCTTCTGCTTACAAATATATACTCCCTCCGATTAACATTAAACGTAGTTTGAGATTGTTGCACACAAATTAAGACAATGCAATAAGCTACTCACTTTTGTGAATACAAATAATACTAATTAAAAATATTTGAAGAGTGCCAAAAATAATAAACGCAGCGAATACCAAATACTTCCCACACCGCTTTTGGCACCAAGTATTGCTAAAAGTGAAAGAAAAGAGAAGTGTTCTATTGTAAAGTGTGTCGAGTGTCAACGTCATTTATCTACCTAATACATTATAAAGGAGAAACTATGTTTATTGTAAAAATTGTCCCACGTGATATTACTTGAATAAAATAATATCAATTTTTTAATAATAAATATTTTAATAACTTGTATTATTCTTCTATACATCCAATTGTTTTATATTATAATATCTTAATCTATATGTTGGTATTGTTATGCATATTTTTTTTTTATCTTGTAACTATATTGATCTTTAAGTATATAATCTCTTATGTATATGTTGATATTTTCTAATATAATAAATTACTTATTGAATATATTTTATTATACATTGATATAATTTTATATCAATCAAACTACTTGAATCAATTAATTTCAACTTTTTTAATAAATATTATAATAATTTTAATTTTTAATAAATATTATAATAACTTATAGTATTATTCTTGTATACGTACAATAGATTTTATAACATAGATAACATATTTACATAATTTTCTATCCATATAACTTTTTATCTATACGTTGATAATTTCAATATTAATTTTATGCATATCTTTTAACAAATATGCTAATATTTTTATATGAATTTTATACATAATAATTTTTTTTAATCTTTTACAAGACTTGGACTTCAAGTATATAATTTTTTATCTATATGTTGACATTTTACAATATAATAAGCTATTTATAGAATATAGAATATATATTAGTATGCATTGATATATCTACCTAAATTTTAATAAATTAAAATTAAGAAAATATTTCAATAAGTTATATTATCCTTCTTATATATCCTACCATAATCATCTTTAAGTTATAGTATTATATTGTTTTCATTTTTTCTCTATGTCACCTTCGATACAAATCTTTATATTAACTAGTTGTACCCGCCGTACTATGTACAACTACGATTTAGTATTTTATAGAGATTATAAATAGGATATTAATAAATAAAAATATAATATAAACTTTAATATAAAATTTTTTATTGCTCATAGAATGTATAAATTTTGTAATAAATATAAATGGTTAAATTTAATGTTGAGAATGAAGATATATTGTTAAGATAAAATAATTACATTTCTCTTTTTCCCTTGATGATATTTCATAGATATGTAATTTAAAAAAGAAGATAAAATATAAATAAAAAAATTTATATATTCAAATATGGAAGAGATAAGAATTACAAAAAATAATAGTTAACTTAATAAATAAGATATGATAAAACATGAAAGATAAAGATAATTTAATTATATAAAATATATAAAATTTAACTAATTTAATTTAAGGTGGGACCAAACTCATTTTGTGGTTCGACAAAGTAAAAATTAGATAAGATTAAATATTATATTATTCATATTTTATTACTTTCCTTCCATGTATGTAAATTTAGAGATTATCAAATATTTTAATAGATTTATTAAATATTTTATTATCTATTTTTATTAATTTTAAACATTATAAATATGTATCATTAATTTTTTATTATAAAAAATCAATATATATCTATAAAAAAATTAGTCAAAATATATATGCTAAATGATTTATACTTATTTTAAAATATTTAAAATATTTTATCTTTAATTTTAAACACTTGTATAAGGAATCTTTCAAAAGATATTGTTATACTAAATAGATATTTGTTTGATGTTAGAAATAGATTTAAATAGTTTAAAAAGAACTTAATAAAAAGAAGTTGTAATAATAAGAATAAAAATTAATTTTTTAAATATGAGGTGAGACCAGAATCGTTCTGGTGGCTCGAAAAGGTATAATTTTAATATATAGTTATAGATATTTCCCATATTTAAAAATATTACTATATTCATTATGAAGTAAAAGATAAAAACACTAATACATAACCCTAATAAATATTTTATAAAAACTGATTATTTTATGCATATTAATATCTTAACAAAAAGATAAAAAAAAAATAAAAATATTCAATTCAAGTAAATTTAGAATTTTAATCTAAATTTGGGACAAAATCTCAACAAATAATGAAAATAGTTTTTAAATATATTCAATTAAAATACGGGGCGCCATCTTAAAGTTTATTTTAAAATTTTATATTAATATCATAATATTGTATAATCTTTAGTAAAATTATCCCGTGAGTATCACCGAAATTCAACTAGTTGTTGATAAAAAGGGTCTCAAACGACATTTAACATTGATCGGAAGGAGTAATATAAATTATGAATTTCCAACCTTTACTATATATCCAGCTAACTCGATATCCCATCCCTTTCCATACAAGAGCCCTGAGATAACTTATTCCGGATGGTATTCTTGAATTTTTGCAAAGGTTCGATTCGTACATTTACTTGTGAATTTTCGTTAACTTACAACTAAATTAGCATGTTTTTAATGAAAAAAAATATGTTTGTATTTAAATAAATTAAAACACAATTTTAATTTAATAATACTTAAAATAAATTATATAAAATATTAAATTATATATTTTTCAAATAGATTTTATGTTATATAATTAATTTTTTTAAATAAAAAATATTATAATATTCATATTAAAATAAATAATTACATAATTAAAACTTTTCATGGAAATTTTTTGTAGTAATTTTAATGATTTTTTAAAAATTAATAGAACTTTCATCCTACTCCGTATAATAGAAGCCAATACGCGTACAAAAAAACTCAACAAAAGTCATAACGATTAAGTATTTAATAGAATAAATTTTTTAAATTCAAGTGTCTAATAAAACAAATTCAAAATTAAAGTATCTATAAGTGACTATTCTGCATATATATTAAGCCCATATTTTATTGAAACGATTTTTCTAACCTATGTCCTAAAGGCATAGATTAAGCTACTTAAAATGACAAAATTTTATAAATTTGTATTTATTTAAAATTAATTAGATTTTGTAAAAAAATTCATTACTTTTTTAATAGAGTTTTAGTTTCCTCTATTAATATACTAACCTATGTCCTAGAAAAAAACATATGACTTACTTGTAGTAAGGATGCTACCTTGCCACCGTGACATGGCCCACCATGTGACATCATATGGGGCCAATTATTGACTATTAATTAGTTTATTCTCTTTATCAAAAAAAAATAGTTTATTCTCAATCACTACTTTTTTTTTTTTTGAGAAAGCTTTCTCAATCGCTCTACGTACTGTAGTTTATGCATTTATGCTCAATCACTGTTTATTTTTTGTTCCAAATTATGCTCAATTATTGTCAACCCCAAAAATAAAATGCACAATTATTGTTGAAGATATAGACATATAGTATAACTGTATAAGTGACCTGGCCACATTACTTTATTAGTTTATTTACTCGTACATAACTAGTGTATTTATTTTTGCAATAATATAGGAGTACGTGTCACCTTTCAATCTTTTTATTATTTTTTCATACCAATTTATCCGGGTCTGACTCGCATAGCTTAAACATCTTTCCTATTTTAAATTGGGCACTCACATAAAGTTCTTGAATAAGTAAAAAAAAAACAATAGTCATAATACAAATAGTAGAAAAAAACAAACACATGAGAATCATGCATACTTGATACTTAAATACAATTATGAAGTCTTTCAGAATTATAATATACAGTATTAATCTATGTTTGTATTTTGTAACATGATGTAACGATAAATTATTATATATATTTAAACGTCATGTATAATTTAGGCAATTATTTTGAAGGATTTGTTAATCTCTTTCTTTTTAAAATTAAAAAATCTTGTAAAAATAATTCAAAAAATGTAAAAAAACAAAAGTAAAGAATCTATTCTAAAATACTAGTATGAATTTTTAATGGACATTAAGTTTTTTTTTCTCGTGTAATAAACCTAAATGTAATCCGGCGGCTCCCTATCATCTTTAAATCACTAGTCAATAAATTTTGAACATTCTTATTTCATAATGTTGTAATTTTATTTTGTCTTTTGGCATACTAGCAATACGGCCGCGCATTGCACGACGATTATAAGACGGAGACTTCATTTTAACATGATGAATAATAAAGTACACAAGTTGTGCCTTGAAGTTTTCGTCTCTTTATTTAAAGGAGCATGTTTATTTAAAGGGGCATTTTCGTAAATTTATTTAAAGGGACATGTTTTTTGGAAAAGGAATATGAAAATGACATTTTCTTAAATTTATTTAAAGGGACATATTTTTGGAAAAAGGAATAAGAAAATGGAATTAACGTAAATTTATTTAAAGGAGCATGGTTTTTTTTGGAAAAGGATATGAAAATGGCATTTAAGTAAATTTATTTAAAGGGGCATAGTTTATTTGGGAAAGGAATATGAAAATGACATTTATGTAAATTTATTAAAATGGTCATGGTTTTTTAAAAAAAGTATATGAAAATGGTATTTCCGTAAATTTATTTAAAGGGCATGGTTTTTTCGGATTTACACTATTTTTTTACAAATTTATGATGGAAAGGGATATGGAAATGACATTTACGTAAATTTGTTTAAAGGGGCATGATTTTTCTGGAAGTAAGAAGTATACTGTTCCTGGAAGAGTATTTGTTTGCATATGATGGAAAGAGATATGGAAATGGTATAAAGGGGCATGTTTTTTGGAAAAGGAATATGAAAATGACATTTACGTAAATTTATGTAAAGGGGCTTTTTTTTTGGATTTACACTGGAAAGGAATATGAAAATGACATTTACGTAAATTTATTTAAAGGAGCATGGTTTATTTGCAAGAGGATATGAAAATGGCATTTCCGTAAATTTATTTAAAGGGGCATGGTTTTAAAGGAATATGAAAATGGCATTTCCGTAAATTTTTAAAAGAGACTTGGTTTTTTTGGATTTACACTGGAAAGGAATATGAAAATGACATTTACGTAAATTTATTTAAATGAGCATGGTTCTTTTGGAAAAGGATATGAAAATGGCATTTTCGTTAATTTATTTAAAAGGGCATGATTTTAAAGGAATATGAAAATGACATTTCCGTAAATTTTTAAAAGGGGGCTTGGTTTTTTTGGAATTACACTATTGTTTATAAAAACTTGTCTCTCTTTTATGACAGTAGTGATATTATAAACTTTTAATATTGATTTTGAAATTGGGAAAATTGCATTTAACCACCCTTTATTTGTCACTTGTTGCAATTAACCACCATTTATATTTTTTTCTACACTTAACCACCATTTATTTGTAATTATGTGCATTTAACCACCCGTTTTAACGAAAAACGTCATTTTCTCCGTTAAGTAAAGTAAATTACGTTATTTCCTGTCTTTTAAAAATTTATTTACAATAAATAAATAAAGAAAAACCATAATTGACACTTCCAAGTTCCAATACGTACGCCGATTTTTGCAACCTTAGCCTAATTTCATCTGTAATAATTCCTTCCCTTCATCCAATAGCGAAGAAGAACCACGACTTCGCCGATGGAAAAACAATTGTTTTGGATCTGATTCTGACTACTTTGAGCGCCCCTTAGAGTCGATCGTGTCTAAGTTGATGGACAACGGCTCGAGATTCAAAAGGTTGAAATGTAGGCCGAAATCTAATGATAATGACATTCCAAGCTCAATTTATTCATAAATTCTTTTATTTATTGCTAATAAAATTAAAAAAGAAGGGCAAAAACGTAATTGACTTTACTTAACGAAGAAAATAACGTTTTTCATCAAAATGGGTGGTTAAATGCACATATTTACAAATAAGGGGTGATTAAGTGTAGAAAAAAATATAAAGGGTAGTTAATTGCAACAAGTGCAAAATAAAGGGTGGTTAAATGCAATTTTCCCTTTGAAATTTACAAGTCTAGTCGCGGCCATGTATAACTCTGTATGACGTCATTTTAGGAAGTTTTGTAAATACAATTGCAGAAAATCATCAAAAATAAAGAAATGTTGTATAAATGTAATATGTTTATTAATACTCATTATTACCAACAAGCATGGAGCGTAGTGGGAGGGGCTACGCTTCCCTTCGTTGAGGTCGAGTGTTCGATTCTCAGTGGAGGAGAAATGAACTTGTTGGGAGAGCAGATCCCACCCAAAATAAAGGGACCCTCGCGAGACTCGAACTCCAGACGTAGGCGTTTGATGGAGCAAAGCTCTCCGCTGAACTGGGGTGGCAATGACCAAAAAAAAAAAATTAATAATCATTATTACCAATAACTAATTGATCTAGTGGGATAATGTGTTAGAGCAACCCCAAGAGATTCTCCATATACATTGATATTTGTGTTTTTGGAGAATGCTAAACTTTTTTTGCCCCAACAGATTCTCTAATACATTCTTCAAAATGGGGATAGAGGGGGAAAAGTGATGTGTTTTCTCTAAATTTAGGGAATTCTCCAAATGTATTTGGAGAATGAATTAAATGTAAATGTACACATGTTAACATATAATTGGTCACATTAAATTTTATTGTATTTTGTAAATATATAATAAAAATAATAAATGTTAGGTTCTTCAAAATGAAGAAACTGTTGGAGTTAAAGCATATAATTTTTAGAGAATTTGACTTTAAATTCTCTATTTTAGAGAAAATTATAGGGAAGCTGTTGGGCTTGCCCTTACGCTACGTAGATTGGCCCGTAAAAATAGAAAGATTTTATAAATTAGTACAAAAAAATAAGATATTATCAATATCAAAATATCAATATTGACAAAAAAAAAAAAACGGTTTTTCTATCCTATGCCCTTAGGTTAAGAGTACTAGTTATAGAAACTAAAACCCTAAAAGAAAATTAATGAACCCTAGGGAAATAATCAAAATAATTCCAAATAATAAAATTCAACAAATCATTTCCATTTTAAAGTTTTTAACCTATGCCCTTGGGGCATAGGTTAGAAAAATCGAAAAAAAAAAATGGTACTGGTAAAAAACCTGGAGTGGAATTTTTTCTTACTAATCAGTAAAAATCGTCAGTTGACATCTATATATACTCCCATCATGTCGTCGTTCAGATCTTAAAACTGCATCTGCTGCTTTCTCTCTTCTCGTCCTGGTCTCTTACCATCTAACTAAGGTACCTTTCTCTCCTAATTATTGATAATACTTGCTCGATAGCTTCATGAAAGCAACAATGTTGGATCCTGTTTTCTGTCGCTTTCACCCAGCCTTTGCTGTGTATTTGATGCTCTTTTGTTTGTTTGTTTTTATTAGAAGAGTTCATGGCGAGGAATATCGAAAAAATGGCGTCGATTGACGCCCAATTGAGGCTTCTAGTTCCTGGGAAATTGTCGGATGATGATAAGCTTGTGGAGTACGACGCTTTGTTGCTCGACCGGTTCCTTGACATTCTCCAGGATTTGCACGGCGAAGATCTCCGTGAAACGGTAAATCTTTCGATTTGCTTTTTTTTTTCGTCTGGTTTTTAACTTTCTGGACGATTATCTGTGCTTATTTACTACCATTCTCAGTTAATATACCGGTGATTGAAATATAATTTTGGTCTGTTTTTCTGATTTCTGTCGTTTTCGCTGTTCTTGCTGTAAAGCTTGGATTTTTATTCTTTATAAAAAAAACCAAGCAGAGAACTATCAAACCCGAATCTCTTTTAGGTTTTAGCTTTGATCATGATTTATGATCTGTGCTGCAATTTTTATTTTGTGAATGATTTTAAATACAAATAGTCTGTGATTGGATTACTCAAGTGCACAAGATATAGTGCTCTACTGATATAGTTAAATTTTGTTATACTGATCTTAGTCGGTAGTGAATGATTTTATGATCTCAGTGAGCTGATTCTATCTTGCTATGCGTTTAGATGCGCGGAGATCTTCCTATTTTTAAGTTTGAACTCAAGTTATTAGGCAGTTTATGATGTATTTTAGGTAGCTACTTCACAGTAATTGACTGTTCTTCCAGTGACATAATTGCTTGATTTGGATGCTGATATTTCTCGGGCTTGTTTACTTTAGGTCCAAGAGTGTTATGAGCTTTCCGCAGAATATGAAGGGAAACATGATCCCAAGAAGCTGGATGAGCTTGGGAGTGTTATCACTAGTCTGGATGCTGGTGACTCCATTGTCATTGCAAAGGCTTTCGCACACATGCTTAACTTAGCCAACTTGGCTGAGGAGGTTCAGATTGCTTATCGCCGTAGGATCAAGCTAAAGAAGGGTGATTTTGCTGATGAGAATTCTGCAATGACTGAGTCAGACATTGAGGAAACTCTTAAGAGACTGGTTGGGAAGCTGAACAAGACCCCTCAAGAAGTGTTTGAGGCCTTGAAGAACCAAACAGTGGATCTTGTCCTCACTGCACACCCTACTCAATCGGTTCGCAGGTCCTTGCTTCAGAAGCATGGCAGGTTTGTGATCACCACTGATTTTAAAGACTTTTGATTAATAGACTGCTGTTGGTTCGCTTCTGCAATTGATGTTTGTTTTGTTAGCCATTCCTTACAAAAATCTGTTTTACTGCCATGATCTGCAGGATAAGGAACTGCTTGACCCAACTTTATGCGAAGGACATCACTCCTGATGATAAGCAAGAGCTTGATGAAGCCTTACAAAGAGAGGTAGAGCCCCTTATCTGTGGATTTTGTTCCGGATTTTCTGTGAACCATTCTGTCGTATTGTTTATAAAAGTCTCTTCTATTCTTTTACTTCAAAAATAAGACATATGGAAGTTTAATATGAAAAAGTGAAAGACAAGTAAAGGTTAAAGCATAGAGGCTTGAGAAGAATTTTAACATCTGAATTGTTTATGCTGTTAATTCGATGTTCATACTCATTTGAACAATCCTTGTGTTGTAATTCGAACTTGAGCTGAAGCAACTCTTTGAATTAACTGCCATTGCTAATATGTTAATAAAACATTTATTGGAAGAACAGTGTTCTTTGCAATAGTTTCAGCTGAATCACTGACCTGTGTGAATTTTCTTAATTCAGATACAAGCTGCCTTCCGCACTGATGAGATTCGTAGGACACCACCGACTCCACAGGATGAAATGAGAGCAGGAATGAGCTACTTCCATGAGACAATTTGGAAGGGAGTTCCTAAGTTCTTACGTCGTGTTGACACTGCCTTAAAAAATATTGGAATTAATGAGCGTGTTCCTTACAACGCACCTCTAATTCAATTCTCTTCTTGGATGGGTGGTGATCGAGATGGTATGACCATTTTCCTAATGTTCTACATGCTTGATAAGAACAATCCACTGTTTCATCAGAAGTAGAATTTTATCATAGTATATGAAGGTAGATATGGTAACTTTGGCCAAAGTTTGGATTAGACTTGCATTGGACAGCCAGACAACATAATTCAGAACAAAGAAAATCACTGCAATAGATTATGGATACTAAATATATTAAAATTGAAAACTGAAAATTTCATAAAGTGTGATGTCCTTGTTTAATGTCTTTTCAATCCATGCAAACCAGCGGACGAGTTTTCTTCCATTTTTTGCACTTCTAACTCTTTAACTTTTTCAGCAAATAAAGTGTACTTCCTAATCCCCTTTGCTTTCTCTTGTATTCCTACTATTTCTCAATATCAATTTGTGCTATGTAACAGGTAACCCTCGAGTCACACCTGAGGTCACAAGAGATGTATGTTTACTGGCTAGAATGATGGCTGCCAACGTTTACTTTTCTCAGATAGAGGATCTTATGTTTGAGGTATGCACCAGCTAACATATTACATATCACCCCATCACAATATTCCATCATTTCTTTGAAGGATCTTTATATTCTAGTTTTAGACCTCCTTCATATGATTTCTTTGCAGCTATCCATGTGGCGCTGCAGTGATGAACTCCGTTCACGTGCAGATGAGCTCCACAGCTCCTCCAAAAGAGATGCTAAACATTACATAGGTTAGTTTTACTTACTGTGGCTATATCCAGCTTCTTTTGACATCTATAGGAAAGTTTCCTTATGCCATCACTTTAATTGTCATTTGTACAGAGTTCTGGAAGCATATTCCTCCAAGTGAACCATACAGAGTCATCCTTGGTGATGTGAGGGATAAGTTGTATAACACACGCGAACGCTCGCGTCAGTTGCTATCCAATGGCACTTCTGATATTCCAGAAGATTCAACTTACACAAACGTGGAGCAGGTGTGTCTCAATGTTCTTTAACCATTGGCTTCAAATCAGAAATCTTAATTTATATTAAATAACCATGACTTGGTACTGATTGAGTATTTTGTCTTCAACTTGGTAGTTCTTGGAGCCTCTTGAGCTGTGCTACCATTCTCTCTGTGGCTGTGGTGACCGCCCAATTGCAGATGGAACCCTTCTTGATTACTTAAGACAAGTCTCAACATTTGGGCTCTCTCTTGTGAGGCTTGACATCCGCCAAGAGTCAGACAGGCACACTGATGTCATGGATGCCATCACCAGGCACTTGGAAATTGGCTCATACAGAGAATGGTCAGAGGAGCATCGTCAGGAGTGGCTCCTCTCTGAATTAAGCGGGAAACGTCCCCTGGTCGGTGCTGATCTCCCTGTAACTGAAGAAATTTCTGATGTCCTAGACACGTTCCGGGTCATAGCAGAGCTTCCTTCAGACTGCTTTGGCGCTTACATCATCTCCATGGCCACATCACCTTCTGATGTCCTTGCAGTGGAGCTTCTCCAACGTGAGTGCCACATCAAGGAGCCACTGAGGGTTGTGCCTTTGTTTGAGAAGCTTGCTGACTTGGAAGCAGCCCCAGCTGCCGTGGCAAGGCTGTTCTCCATTGATTGGTACAAAAACCGAATCAATGGGAAGCAAGAAGTCATGATTGGGTACTCTGACTCTGGAAAAGATGCTGGACGTCTCTCAGCTGCCTGGGCATTGTACAAGGCCCAGGAGGAGCTTATAACAGTTTCTAAGAAGTACGGCGTGAAGCTGACCATGTTCCATGGCCGTGGTGGGACCGTAGGAAGAGGAGGTGGTCCCACCCATCTTGCTATACTGTCCCAGCCACCTGACACCATTCAGGGGTCACTCCGGGTCACTGTCCAGGGAGAAGTCATTGAACAGTCATTTGGCGAGGAGCACCTCTGCTTTAGGACTCTCCAGCGTTTTACTGCTGCCACTCTTGAGCATGGCATGAACCCGCCCATCCCCCCCAAGCCAGAGTGGCGTGCTCTCTTGGATGAGATGGCTGTGGTTGCAACCGAGGAGTACCGATCCATTGTGTTCCAAGAACCCCGCTTTGTGGAGTACTTCCGCCTGGTAAGCCTTTTTTTTTGATGAAGCAGAATATCTAAATTTAGTGTTCAGATATCAACATTAGGGCTTAACACACTTGCCTTGTGTCTCAAAAATTACAGGCCACTCCTGAGTTAGAGTATGGTCGTATGAACATTGGAAGCCGGCCCTCAAAGAGAAAGCCAAGTGGAGGAATTGAGTCTCTCCGTGCGATCCCATGGATCTTTGCGTGGACTCAGACGAGGTTCCATCTTCCCGTGTGGCTTGGGTTCGGAGGAGCATTCAGGCACATAATCAAGAAGGATATCAGGAATCTCCACATGCTGCAGACGATGTACAATGAGTGGCCGTTCTTCAGAGTGACCATTGATTTGATTGAGATGGTGTTTGCCAAGGGTGACCCCGGGATTGCTGCTCTCTACGACAAGCTCCTTGTCTCTGAAGACTTGTGGGCGTTTGGTGAGTCCCTAAGAGCTAACTTTGAAGAAACTAAGGGCCTTATCCTCCAGGTAAATGTCACTCATTTGTATCTCATTTCTCTAACACCTCTAAATAGCCTGAAACCACATCAGACGTGAAATCTGAATTGAGACGAATTTAGAACCACCAAAATCCGCCCTTAAATTGAGTTTTTCACACTTTTTTTCCCCTTTTTTTTGGTAGATTGCTGGGCACAAGGATCTTCTAGAGGGCGATCTTTACTTGAAGCAAAGGCTGCGTCTTCGTGACTCATACATCACAACCCTGAACGTGTGCCAAGCTTACACGCTGAAGCGTATCCGGGACCCCAACTACCACGTGCAGGTGAGGCCCCACATCTCCAAGGAGTACTCGGATTCCGCCAACAAGCCAGCTGCTGCTGAGCTGGTGACGCTGAACCCGACAAGCGAGTACGCTCCTGGCCTGGAGGACACACTCATCTTGACCATGAAGGGTGTTGCTGCTGGGTTGCAGAACACTGGTTGATCAAATGATCTCCTTAACTTATAATTATCTTGTTTATGTAAGAATCAGCTTGGTACTAGCGGTTTCTTCTAGTTCTACTGCCAAGTGTATGATATGGGCTTCTTCTTTGGTATCAACCAGAAGAAATGTAGTTTCCTAATTCCTGAGCTGTACAATCACTGCTGTGATCATGGTATTCCCCATTGATGGGCTTAATAATTGCTTGGGATTTCTCTTTTTGTTATTGGCTGGTTTCAGGTTCTTTACTACAAATCTTGTGCTATTCTTTTATCTAATCTTTTGTTATCGTTGAAATAATAACATTGAAATCATCTAAATTTATACTCCTATTGTCCAAACTTCATTTAAAAAAATTGTCGAGACTCAAAACCAAGAAAACACAAGGAAGTTAAAATGATGGAGTGGTGTGGTATATCTAAAATAATCAAATTGCCAAACAAAACTACATTGGTAAAATTAAAGTGATGGGCCAATGATCGGCTCATGATCCAAACTTCGCCGACTTCAGTTGGCCCAAAATTGAAAAAGAAGGAAAGAAAAAAGAAAAGCTGAAAAAGAGGTGAGAAGAAAGGTGAATGAAGGTGGGGGACGGGACGAGAAAAGGCGGGTCGAAGAGCTGGATGTGGAGATCCAGTCCAAGTTAACCAGGTGAAGAAAGCTCGAAAGTGATGGCGTTGGCTACGAGGCAGAGGCGTCCGCTACTGTCGGATCCAGGATCATCGGCGTCGCAGTCTCCGTACTCCAGGCTCGATAAGCCGGAGAGATCAACGAACGCCGGAGCCGAGTCCGATAAGGGGTTGAGCTGGGTTCTACCGTTATTGGCGCTAGGGTTTCTGAGGTACATGAGCGCGACGTCCAACATCATCCATGATTGCGACGAGGTCTTCAATTACTGGGAGCCACTTCACTATCTTCTCTACAAATCCGGCTTCCAGACTTGGGAGTATAGGTGATTTCCTTCGCCCTTTTTGAAATTTAGTTATCTAGTGTGAAATATATTACATTGCTTCAAATTCAGCCTCGTCTCTGAACAGTAGTCCTGGCAATTACTGATCTCATTATTTTGCAGTTCTCAATATGCACTACGATCTTATCTTTACATCCTTTTCCACGCTCTCGTGGGACGGCCTGCATCTTGGTTGTTCGGTGAAGACAAAGTAAGCTCCATTGATCACAGAGAACTTAAATTACCTAATGGTTATGATCATATTTGTCACTTTCGACACTTGAGAATAACACAACTATTTCATGTTAGGTGAGAGTATTTTATGCTATGAGGATCTTTCTTGGTCTCCTGTCAGTCATTGCTGATGCAACTCTGGTGGTAGCGCTTTCTAGGAAGTATGGAAAACGCCTTGCTACTTATACACTTGCTATGCTATGCTTGACGAGTGGTTGTTTTTTCGCTAGCACAAGTATGTATCCTTCTATTCATATGCAATTTTATTATTTATCTTGAAATTTATTTACCATTTGGTAAGTTTGTTTATTTGGTAGTCTGTAATAAATAATAGATTTAAGCCTTGAATATTTAAAGTTGGTAATTCATTTTTCCAGGCTTCTTGCCAAGTTCCTTCACTATGTATGCCATGTCACTCTCATCAGCTATGCTGCTTCTTGAGAAACCAGCTATGGCAGTTGGAGTTGCTGCTGCTGGGGTAATTCTTGGCTGGCCATTCGCAGTCCTGGCTTTTTTACCTGTTACTCTGTTCTCTCTAAGCAGGAGCTTCCGATATACTTTTCTTTCTGGAGCAATCACTTCTGTCTGTGTTATTGTAAGTAAGCTTTAATGTAATCGATCTTGTATGTGCAGTACATCCATTTCTACCAAGTTTCTATATTAAAGAATTTATAATTTACAATATCATGTTGTTTTCTTTTTGTAGGGGCTCTCAGTACTCGTTGACTACCAATACTACAAAAAATGGACATCTTCTATTTTGAATCTATTGTTGTATAATGTCTTGGGAGGTGGTGAGAGTCACTTGTATGGAATTGAAGGTCCACTCTTTTACCTCAAGAATGGATTCAACAATTTCAATTTTTGCTTTGTTCTAGCTTTGCTGTTTCCAGCAATTTGGCTTTTACAAGCTTTTAAAAAGAAGTATAAGCCAGAACTATTCGTGATTGTCTCACCATTGTACATCTGGTTGGCATTTATGTCCCTCCAGCCACATAAAGAAGAAAGGTTTGACTAACTGCATCTTTCTTTTTCATTGTATGGTTACTTGACTAAGCATTCTAAATATTGTGAAGATTCTGCTATTATTTATGAGAATTGACATAGTATATATTCTCCTAGCTTTTCATTTTAATTGCTGTATTACCACCACTTCTCAGGTTTCTTTATCCAATCTATCCACTGATCTGTGTCGCTGCTTCTGCTTTTATTGAGAGCATTCCTGATTTCTTCAGAGACCCATATGATCGTTACAAAACTTCTCTACTTCTCACGGTAAGCTTCTTGTGCTGTTGGTCTGTTTCTGTTTATGCAAGCTCTTATGACTTTTTCTTATGTCTTCCTGTTTCTTTTTGTCTAAGCAGGTGTCCAAGGTTGTTAGACCTCTCATTCTTGCCGTGATACTATGTATTTCCCACTCTCGGACATTTTCCTTGATCAATGGATACTCAGCTCCTATTGAGATCTACAAGCATTTAGATTACCATGATGATGCTGGAGAGGGTGAGTAATTGGTGCTTTACCTTACAGTTACTTTATACTTTGAGGCCCATCAATTTGTACTAAATAAACTAGGTATGAAACTAATAATGATTCCTGATGAATGAATGACTGGCTTAGCATGTTTATACCTTTGCGCATAAATAGACTCCATCTAGTTCTTGAACTACGGAACTCTGTTGTAAATAGATATTGCATTGGTGTAATCTGATACTGCTTAAGTCGGATTATCGTGGGTCAGTTTCGTATTCTTTTGAGGAATCAATTGAATATTTGAATGTGTCTTTGTAGTCCCCAGTTAATCTTCTGTGTTGGTAACTGGTATGCAATGGGATTTTAGCAGAGCAACTGCGTTGACATGTCAACAAATTTTGTAGTGGTCATAAAAATTTACTCAATATGGAGTATGGCTCTGTTATTCATTTGTGCAGGTTCTACTCTGTGTGTTGGAAGTGAATGGCACAGATTCCCGTCATCGTTCTTCATTCCAGATTATATATCAGAAGTAAAATGGCTGGACGATGGGTTCAAAGGTCTCCTTCCATTACCATTCAATTCTACCTTAGGTGGTACATCCTCAGCTCCTTCCTACTTCAACAACAAAAACAAAGCGTCACACCTCCAATACGTAAGCTTCCCTTCCCACTTTTCTTCTCTTCTAATTTAGCCTCTAGAGCAAATCAAGTAAAACCCATGCATTCAAAAATTCTCAGTTCCATAACATTGAAGCCTGCACATTGCTCGTTGAGCTGCATCTTGAACGCCCGTTTCTTTATCGTGGAAGTAATTTGTCGAAATGGGAGGTAAAATCTCCCCTATTAGAAATCTCACCTTCTCTCACCTTTTTCACCATGTCTTCCAGCTCTTAATATCATGACTGTATTGAGATCCACAGGTTGTAGCTGCATTACCTTACCTGGATAGGGAGCTCTCCCCTGCATTTTACAGGTCGTTCTTCATCCCGTATCTTTGGCAGCAGAACAACGTCTTCGGTCTGTATAAACTACTCAGGCAGATACCAGCATAACACCGGTGACTAGTCATCCTCTTGGTTGTTCTTTTCCTTCATCTAACATGTTGCTGCACCATGAGCATCAAAGTTTTGTAATGTAGGTAGGAAGTTGAACCCTGATAAGAAGTATTAAACCTACTACTGATAATGCTCTGTAGTTTTGTTGTCTGACATTACTTACTGATACGAAGTGGGTAAATCATGAGATATGTGATGGCAGATCAGAGTTTTACCCATGGTTCAAAGTTCATTGTGACTGGCCGACCCGGGGCACGAGCTAAATTCAATTGAGAGAAAAGAATGGGGAGTCACATGTAACAAGAAACATGACGTCTTTAGCATACATTGCTCTTTGCTTGGGAAATATGCGAGAAATTGAAAGGTCATGCAAATATCACATGAACTAATTAGGGTCGTACACAGGGGTTAGGAGTGGAAATAGGTTGGCTGGTTAATGCTTGGCCATTTTTATCAAATAGATCCCATGAACTCCTACTTCCATTTATAGATAAAAAAAAATATTATAATTTTTGGTAATTTTTCTTTTAAAAGTGTACAACTCAATTTCCAGGTCCATACCAATAACCACTTGGTCTAGTGGGATGAAGTGCTACACACCTTTAAGTGTTTGTTCAAGAGGTTTGAAGTTCAAAGTTCGAACCCCCTTAACCGTGTGTATGGAAAAAGTGAATTGAAAGGGTCATGCCGCAACCATGAACCTTTGTAGTACCAGAAAAAGGATTATTAGTCTTCGATCCGTATGAATTGGGGACACCTTGGGAAACCAAAAATGCCTGAAAAGGGATTAGTTTTCGATTCATATGGATTGGGGATACCTTGGAAAACTAAAAACAAAATCCGAGCCCATCTACTCCATGAATGAGGGTTCCACCCTACCCATTCATAACAAGCTTGACTTTTTTCCCTACCCATCACCTGCGGATAATCAAAGTGGGTTGGATATTTGGATGGTGAAACAAGTAGGTGAGTCGAGTGACAAGTTGGATCAGGTATAGATTCACTGTGTTAAGACCCACTACATTTTGACCTATCACCCGACCACCTATTGTTTGGAGTTTTTTTTACATATTTACCTATCACCCGACCACCTATTGCATGAAGTTCTTTTAGGATAGTCCAAGTACTACTTGGCCTAGCCTAAAACACCTATGAACGGGTGAAAACTGTGAACTCTAGAGAATTTAAATTCAAGGCTTCGTCGGAGTTTTCCCCAAAGACCAAACCGCTAGATTGGGCTCCTCACCGCTGGAGTTTTTTGGGTAATTTGGCTACCCACGGTAATTTCCAACATTATCCAGCCGAATAAAAAATCTACCCCCATTTGTCCACGGTAATTTCAAATACACCACCCCATTTGTACAAAAATGCCTTTAATAAATTTGAACTTCACACAAATCACCCCCTTCCTCTCTCCCATTTCCCAGGAAATCCAGGAATAATGTACAGATGTTTCTCTCCACTGATCAACGATTACAAGCAGCAACAATGGTAAACAGGTACAGTTAGCAAGGCGCTATGGTAGTGTCAGTGAGGCGCAAACGTCCTTTTGTGGTTGGGTTAGATTGAGTTTAATTCAACCCATTCAAATGAACCATAATAAATTAAAGAGACTCTAGTTTCAACCCTGATACGGACGCAAATTCAAATATGAGACCGTCAAGAATTCGGCGTCGCCCAAAGCGATATGAGAATTAGTATTTTATAATTTTAGATTAGTATTTTATAATTTTAGCATTATATTTAATTTATGTAATTTTTATAAACTAGAGCTTTGCTCTCTTCTCGGGTTTTCTTTACGGTTCTTTCCCGGGACGCTTTTTTTGCACCGTTAGGGCTTAGGTATAAATACTCTTGGTTTCCCTTCTCATAATTTATCTAAGAAATAGTTTGCCCTAATTTTCTCTTAGTTTTCTCTTTACTGTTAACCCGAGTCGGAATCCACACCGGATTAGGCTCAACCCCCTTGACCAACAAGGGTTCGATACGCGGTCCACACCGGGCTCGTATCAACTGGTGCTTTCACCTCGAACCACCATGTCCAAGTCCATCGATGACAACTCCGATCACGCCGTCGATAACCAATCCGACCTCCGTGACTTGATCTTGCAACTTTTCGACGATTTCCAAAAGCTTACGCGTCGTGTTGATGAACAACAATCTCGTACCGAAACTATGTGCGATTTAATGCAGTCGAATCGCAACCCTAGTGCCGAGGGTTCGGCCGCCCAATTCACCACCATATCTGCCGCCGCCATGCCGATTCACGCCGCACCCATCAGCGGTTGGCCACCATCGGGCGCGGGCCCTAGCAGCGCGCATCCGCCGCCACCGGATTGGATCAACGCACGGCCCTTCCCAAACCCTAATATGCAGCCGCCGTACATGACTTCGACCGGGCCTTCGCACTCGATCACGGGATGGCCTCCGCTGAGCGCCAACCCTACCACCACCATGGCTGCGCACATGTCAATACCGTTCGCAGGGTGGACGCCACAACAACTCTCACCGAGTCCGGCACCATTCGTCGCGTCGAGCCCTGGTGCGCTCGACCTCCACCAACCAACGGCCCTACCAAATTCGACCGCACATCTGGTGGGATTTCTGCAGGACTACCGAGCGGCCTGCCGCACTCCACCCGGTAACGAGGCAGCCCCGAAAATTCGGGTCGATCCACCCCGCTTCAATGGTTCTGATCCGAACAGATGGATCTTTCGAGTCCAAGCCTAATTTGATTACTTTCAAACGTCGGATTACGATCGCCTGAGACTGGTTGGTATGCTAATCGACCATCCCGCCTCGGATTGGTTTCGTTATCAACGACGGAATCATTGTGGAGAGAATTGGACAGCCTTTCTTCAATCCGTTCAACAGCGCTTTGATCCAACTTACTATGAAGATTACACAGGTCTTTTGGCCAATCTGAAACAGAAAAGTTCCGCCCTTGATTATCAGACAGAATTCGAGTCCTTGTTGAACAAAGTAACTGGACTATTTGAAGCAACGCTGATTTCTCTGTTTAAAGCCGGATTGAAACAACCGGTGCGTCGGGAGCTGAATTTACGAAACCCGACAACATTGGCGCAAACAATTGCTTTAGCTCGAGAATTAGCGGCCTCTTTCACCGAGGTTACCACGCCTTGGCTAACCAATAAACGTCCATGGATTCCCAACGCCAATCGCCTCGGATCCCCAGCTGCGAAAACCACGACGGCACCGCCTTCGGGTACCACGCCGACGACACAACCTCCAGCAACTCCTAACGGTAATTACTCATCTCTTCCAATTCGCCGTCTTTCTATTGCTGAACGTGATGAACGTACTAAAAAAGGTTTATGTTGGAATTGTGATGAGAGGTACTCCTAGGGACATCGTTGTAAACCCCGCTTTTTGGCGTTATTAAGCTGTGAGGACAGTGATGACGAGGACGAGAACGAGCTCTCGGACGAGCTTGCTGTGACAGGGGATATTTCGAGCCTTAATTCGATGGAAGGGCTTCCAAATCCGCGCGCCTTGCAGTTATCCGGATCAATTCTGGGTGCTCAGGTTTAGTTTCTGATTGATGGAGGTAGCACTCATAACTTTATTCACCCTGATCTGGCCGAAAAATTACAATTACCATTGTTAAAAATCGCCCCCTTCCGTGTTTTTGTGGGCAATGAAGCTTATCTTTTATGTTCACATCAGTGCCCGACCACTAGTATTGACCTGCAGGGTCATATTTTCTCTATTGATCTCTATGTTTTGGCGGTGCATGGACTGCAAATTGTCCTCGGTGTGCAATGGCTACAAACTTTGGGCACTGTGTCCCATGATTATGCTAAGCTGACTATGCAGTTCTCCTGGGTGGATAAAATTGTATTTATGAAAGGTGACCGGCAATCGCCGAAACCGATTTCTATGTCGGCACTTCATTCCCTCTGCGCTTCTGATAGGATCATTGAATGCTATGAGATCCTCAGCCTGTCTCCCGACACTAATTCTGATGCTCTTGATTGGCCACCGGATCTGGCGCCGGAAATCCGCGCCGTACTCGAGGAACACCTCTCGGTTTTTAAAATGCCGACGGGACTTCCTCTGCCCCGGACATGGGATCATCGTATTCATCTACAGCCAGGGTCGAAACCGGTTAACGTCCGTCCCTACAGATATCCGTATTTCCAGAAATCGGAGATTGAACGCCAAGTTAAGGCCATGCTAGAGCAGGGGATCGTTCAGCACAAAAATAGCCCTTTTTCTTCTCCGGCTCTTCTAGTAAAAAAGAAGGACGGCAGTTTTCGCTTCTGCATCGATTATCGAGCCCTCAATAACATCACCGTTGCAGATAAGTTTCCTATTTCTACTGCTGATGAATTAGGGAATGCTGTTAGTTTTACTAAACTTGATCTGCGCTCAGGATACCATCAGATTCGGATGCACTCTTCCGATATCTATAAGACGGCTTTTCGCACACATGATGACCATTTCGAATTTTTAGTTATGCCTTTCGGCCTAACTAATGCGCCGTCTACATTTCAAGCAGCGATGAATACTATCTTTGCTCAATATCTGCGCCGATTTGTGATTGTCTTTTTCGATGGTATTCTGATATACAGTCCTTCTATCACTGCTCATGCTTCACATCTTGATACAGTTCTGCAGATTCTTCAGGATAATCATTTTTTTGTGAAAGGTTCGAAATGCTCCTTTGGTACTTCTACAGTTGAATATTTGGGGCATATCGTCAGAGCCGGACAACTTCTAGCAGATCCGGCAAAATTATCGGCTATGTCCGAATGGCCTATCCCGAAATCAGTTAAGCAATTGCGAGGTTTTCTGGGGTTGACAGGTTATTATCGAAAGTTTATCCGCAATTATGCCCTACTCGCAGCTCCATTAACAAATTTATTGCAGAAAGACAAGTTCGAATGGTCCGAGTCTGCTGCTTCTGCATTTCAGCGTTTGAAAGAGGCTATGATGTCTCCGTCGATCCTTCAGCTACCAGATTTCTCCAAACAGTTTGTAGTTGAAACAGATGCCTCGAATGAGGGCGTTGGAGCGGTTTTATTACAGGAGGAGCGCCCCCTCTCGTTCTTTAGCAAGAAATTGGGCATCCGACGCCGCGGGTCTTCCGCATATCATCGCGAGCTCTTCGCCATTGTTTCCGCAGTTCAGAAATGGCTTCAGTATTTGCTCGGCCGTGAGTTCTTAATTCGCAGCGATCAGAAAAGTTTGAAAGAACTCCTCACTCAGGTAATCCAAATCCCTGATCAGTAGTTCTTCATGCGAAAGCTTATGGGTTATAAATTTCGCATCGAATACAAATCTGGCGCTAGTAATCATGTGGCGGACGCGTTATCGCGTTGCATGATTGATGATGATGCTTGTCTGCAACAGTTCCTTTCTTTTGCGGCACCTCTGCCGGACATTCTGCCACGGCTCAGAGCCGAGAATTCATCGATGGAAGATTTACGAGCTTGGCACACAGCTGCTGCAAACGGCACCTTACCCGATCCGTTCAGAGTACATGATGGTATTTTATATTACGGGCATCGTCTAGTGGTGGCCACGACTTCTCCTCTTAAAGCCGAGATTTTGACTGAATTCCATGCCACGCCCAGCGCAGGTCATCCCGACATTGAACGCACTTTCCGCCGTGTTGCTGAGGTATTTTTCTGGAAAGGCATGCGAGCTGATGTTAAACGCTTTGTTGATGCTTGCATTATTTGTCAATCTACCAAGTATAGTACTAACAAGCCCGCCGGCTTAATTCAGCCTCTCCCCGTTCCTCAGCAAGTTTGGGACGAGGTGTCCATGGATTTTATTACCGGATTGCCTCCTTCTCGTGGTCACACCACAATTCTGGTAGTAGTCGACAGGCTCTCCAAATACGCCCATTTTGGGGCCCTTGGACCCTCATTTGACGCCCCTCGGGTAGCTAGTTTGTTCGTTGACTTGGTAGTTAAATTACATGGTATACCGGCCACAATCTTATCGGATAGAGACCCCATATTCCGCAGTGCATTTTGGTCGGAGATACATCGTTTGAGTGGTACTAAATTCCACCACAGTACCGCATATCACCCGCAGACTGACGGTCAGACGGAAGTAAAAAACCGTAGTCTTGAGCAGTATTTGAGAGCGTTCACTCAGGGTCGACCCCGTCGCTGGTTCGAGTTTTTACCATGGGCTGAGCTTGCCTTAAATTCCATGTTTCATGAGGGCTTAGGCATGTCTCCGTTCAAGGCTTTGTATGGACGGGACGCCCCACCTATAGTGCGGGTGACAATTCCAGTGGGGCCACCGACGCCGGCGTCAGAAGCAATCCGCGACAGAGATCAGGTACTTGACTTGATTCGGTCGAACCTGGTTAAAATGCAACATCGCATGACTTCACAGGCTAACAAACACAGAAAAGATGTCGAATTCAAGGTTGGAGACCGAGTCTTGTTGAAACTTCAGCCCTATCGTCAGCATTCTGTGAGTCGTCCTCTTTCAGTTAAGTTAGCTCGGCGTTTCTATGGTCCGTTTACTATCCTTGAGCGTATTGGACCCGTGGCCTATCGTTTGGACCTTCCGGCATCCGCCCGTATTCACAATGTCTTCCATGTATCCCTGCTTCGGCCGTTTATTGCCGATGGGTCACCGATTCAGCCAGCCTCATTGTCGGCCGAGTTTCTGTACGACCGGCCGATTTCACGCCCCATTCATGCCACCACTGAATGGGAAGTAATTGTAGATGGCAAACCGCGCCTTGAATGGCGGATCGAGTGGGCGGATGGCGAGCCTTCAGCCGCAACTTGGGAGCCAGTTGGCGTGCTTCGTCGTTCTTTTCCGGATTTACGGCTTGAGGACAAGCCTATTCTCATCGGGGGAGAGAATGATACAGACGCAAATTCAAATATGAGACCGTCAAGAATTTGGCGTCGCCCAAAGCGATATGAGGATTAGTATTTTATAATTTTAAATTAGTATTTTATAATTTTAGCATTATATTTAATTTATGTAATTTTTATAAACTAGAACTTTGCTCTCTTCTCGGGTTTTCTTTACGGTTCTTTCCCGAGATGCTTTTTTTGAACCGTTAGGGCTTAGGTATAAATACTCTTTGGTTTCCCTTCTCATAATTTATCCAAGAAATAGTTTGCCCTAATTTTCTCTTAGTTTTCTCTTTACTGTTAACCCGAGTCGGAATCCACACCGGATTAGGCTCAACCCCCTTGACCAACAAGGGTTCGATACGCGGTCCACACCGGGCTCGTATCAAACCCATTAACTACTCGCCTGTGCTTGGCCTGAGGATTAAGTATCCGATCCATCCACCCAATCCAATTGCCAATTCCAGTAGGAACAAGATGAGATGCGAAACAACACTTCTTTTTTACATTCAAAAGGCTAAGATCTACCAAGCAGTTGAGAAATTGGTCTCAACTTACAAGTATCTTTGCTTTACTTCGCCTAATTTAGACTCAACTTTCTACCACCAGTCTATTACTATTGCAGCATAAAACAAAAGCACTAGACCTCAATTTGTCCACTTTCCCCTTCACAACTTACATTGAAGCTTTGGAACAAATGGGTTTCCTAATTACCTCGACCACTGACATTGTTCTTATTTAGACCCTTAGATGCCGCTACAAATAAGTTAAAAATAAAAACTGACCTTTACCAATGGCAATGTTTCTCTCAAATTCCGAAGATCAAGCCTTATGATGTAATCTTGAATCTAAGTCCAACCAGGAGCATTCCAAAGGCGACTGCAGATTCTGACACATCCTCAATAAGAAGAGGTCTCCATGTTGGAGCTATAGAGAGACGAGGATTTTGAAACCCAACGAACACCTTCAAATCCCCACTGAGCTACAAAAGCCTAAAACAGTCACTGAAATTGACTGCAACCCAGGAAAATGAGCTTTGGTACCCAGCAAATGCCTGAAAACTTCTGAACTACCTACCTAATAGTACTACTATGGTTCTGAGTAAATACTAGGTTGCTGAACAAAGCTATAGTTCAAACAAGCTGCAATTTAGCATTGGATTTAGAGGCAGAATCATTCTGAGCTTCCAAAGCTACAGAGGAACAAGGATGCGAAGAGTTGTTCGGCGAATTAGGCTCTTGTGGTTCTGCTTCAACTGTGACTTGTGTTTCCAAACTCTTGCCAGGTTCACTAGCACTTTCACAGGGGATCATGCCAATAGATAGGTTTACATCAGCATGCACTTCTTGAGATGCTCCTGTGACGTTTTCAGTCACGGTATCTGGATCTTTGATGGTTTCCATATCAACTTCATCGATTGTGCATGTTACAGAAAGTTGAGCTGCTTTGACAGAGTTTCCTATAACTCCACTATCCTGTTCTTTGCATTTATCTGCATCGTCCTTTAAAACTGGTAACGGAGAGCTTTGGTTCTGAACTTCAGAAGAAACATGGAAGCTCAATTCATGCTGAATTTTTTCATGACAAGCAACTTCATGTGAAAATGAGCACTCTTGAGATTTCCCATTTTCCGGACAATTGCAGGCCTCACCAGTTGAGTCCACACTAGCTCCAATAATTATGTCAGCATAACTGACCTGCATTTTTATATCTTCAGCAGTTTCATTGGTTTCTTTTTGAGGTGACGCATCATGACTATCATTAGTTTCTGTGTGCCCACATACATCCAATGATTCCAAACTCATGCAGCCACCAGATGTTGCTCTCTCAGTATCTGTGCTCTCACTTTTTTGTGTATCTGGACTAATTTTCTGCGCCTCCACTACCTCCATACTATGCGAGCTGAAAAGTTTGACATTCATAAATTCAGCATCTTCAATACTATAATGTTCATTATTTTCACTCTTGTTCTCACACTGCTCTCCAAAAATAGCCCCTTCTTGAATGGATTTGTCCATTCCCAGAGATGATTCGCCTTCAGCAGGTCCAGCTCCTAATAAATTCAAGAAACTTGCATCGTCAGCAATATTTCAAAAAAAACAACACGATTGGGTATATTTTAGTTTCCACAATAATGGATAGAGCATTTGAATCTGCTGAAGAGACCTTGCATACCAGCAGGTTGCCCAAAGTACAAGGTTTTCTTCAGCACTACAGTCCCTGGAAACACCATCAGGTTGAATTTGTTTAGACTTTTCTTCTCTTCCTCTTCCACAGGGACAAAGCCGAAACCAACAGTCCAAGTTTCTACCAAATCAGGGATGGCAGCAATGACAAGCTTTTCAACTTTGAAGGAAATTAGCATCTGCAATATAGTAAGAGTGAAAAAATATGATTACACTTATAGAGGCTCAAAGGAGGGAAAGGGAAAAAATGTATATGATGCAAAACAACTCTTTCCCTAATTTCTCCTGCTCCCCGTTGGAGAGGATAATGAGAGATCTTCAGATTTCACACATACCTCTTCAACAGCACTTATCAATCGGCGACACATTCCCTTGCGCCGATACTTGCTACAAGTTGCAACTAGGGGCATTTCGGCCACCTCAACCCCATGTACTCTGTAGAATTATTATGATATTATCCAACTCTCCATTAGCACTTTGGCATCATTATACACGAATGATCAACTTCACAATCAGATGGTTTAAAGAAAAGAAAGACAACAGTAATATGGAGAAGTAAAAGCAATCAAAACTAGAGACCATAATAGATCAAGCTCAACTTTCCTGACAAATAAATACAGTGTACGATAGGTGGAAATAGAAATGTACCTAATAGATGCAACAGATATCAGCACATCATCCTTCTCCAACACCACGGTGTAAAAACCATGGTAGTCTAAACGGGGAAACTCTGATCTGAAGATCCGAAAAAGATATAACAATCCATGAATAAGGTAGCAATAACTAAGCAGGAGACTATAATTCAGAGTGAATAAATAAAGTGTCCACTGGGGAAGAAAGAAAACAATCTCATTTCTCAGTAACAAGATAGTAGAGCATGGAAGAATAGCATGGAAAGCAAATTCTACATAAGACTTTAATCTACACTAGAGCATATTTCATTTAACTGAACAATTTTTTCAAGAAAATCTAGAGCAAATTTTAAATCCTTCATCAAATGGAACTCACCCCCAATTATAAACCACTTGTGGAATCATGTCAATCCCAGTTCTTGAATCCACCATGGAAACAAAGCATTCCTCCATGATGGTGAGAGCAACAGCCAACTTGGAATTGCACTCTGCCTTCAGAGCAAGCTGTTGAGCTGAATGAACGTTTTGGTCATCTTGGATACATTTCAAAACAGACCATGAGAATCCATCAGAAATAGTATTGTAGAGTGCAACCCAGGATTGTAGACCAGCATGAACCTGCTTAAATGGGGTAACTACTTCAGAGATAATCAACAATAAAAATATTTAAATCACAAACTGGTGAAAAAGGTCAGTTTATAAGTAAATCATGTAGCTATGAGCTACTGCAATGATTGACAGTTGGTTATGCGAGTAATTCTTAAACCTATTCATGTAATCAATGTATAACGGCACAGCACAAAAATCAACACAGCTTTGTTCCAAATCTGAACATGGTCAAGCTTGCAACAACATGATGAACCACGAGGGGGGAATTTGCATAGCCCAAATTTATCTTAAGCCAGTTTTATTGAAAGGCACTATTTAGCTTCTCACTCCTTTTGGGTTTACCGTTTTTTTTAGACCTTTGGAAGCAATTTTTCTGTCCTCCTTGGTTTTTAAGAGGAAGGGGGTACTTCGGTGTTACTTAGAAGAAATTACATCTATTTCCAAGAGTAGAATAACAAAGATCTCATGGAACTTGATGACTCATTCATAACACAGAATCAATACAAAATCAGTTTATAGATCAAAAATCATTTTTGACGCAGGAAAAGTTTACTATTAGATCATTACTAAGATCATTCTTCACACAGAGAAAGTATACTAACTAAATCATTACAAAAATCAGTTTATAGATTAAAAGCTAAAATCAACGTGCAAGGGTGATGAAGAATGTGAACACCCAGTAATAAAGGAGAAGATAGATTCAACCCCCATCAAAATAAAAACATGAAAGTTTTTTATTTTATTTTTTTTGGTAGAAAAACATGAAAGTTTTTTATTACCTCTTCACAACTGGCACTGCAGAACGATGGATTAGAGAGAATTCTGTCCACACTCATCTCTTGCAGGCAAATTAAATGATCTGTGCACACATTAACTAGTCAATAGCCCAGATAATCCATGTAAAAGATAAAATGAGAATTGTGTGTTCCGTTCAGGAGCAAAAGATGAATTAATAGCACATTATCAAGTTCAAATATATAGGGATCACAAGAGGGATCCAGAGAGATGGTCAGATTGACTGAGTTCAGCATGTTAGGATATATGAATAATTTCATTAAAATATGATTGGATGCTATCAGCATACTGGGATGATGGTTGGGGGGTAAGGGTGTGTATATCTTGACCCCCCTGATCCTGAAGTAGCAGGACTATACTGGGATGATGATGTTGTTTGGTTTCAAAACATAATATCATCATTGACCCAGTGAGGCTCCGCTACAGCGGAATCTGGGGGGTCAAGATGGGGGTACCCCTGCCCAAGGGAAAGGGGGTACGCCCGATAGACCCAAGAGTAATATACCTTCAAAAGAAGGCTGATAGATACTATAAACGGGCTATTTGGATTGGATAACTAAACTTTAAAAACCACATCAAACCAGCTCTAAATACATCACATTTCTCCACATAAAATGCATTGAACAGTCGATGATGCTTTTAATTCCACCAAGAATAGCATTGACAGGAGGCTTACATTTGTGTTCACACTGGTAACACTTGAATCCACAATGAGAACTTGAGCCTTCATCATCAACCAGATCCCCACAGATCCAGCACGTGCAACTTGTGCAGTACCAACTGCCCTCTGGTAGTTCCTATGAAATTACAAGAAAAATAAATCAGCATAGTTGAATTATGATGAAGCTTGGCTGATGATAATCTTCTCCAAACATGCCAAGAATCATAATTTATAATCAGTAAATATGTGCACACAAAAGTAGTCTCTTCAGTCTTCTCCATATTCATAATTGCCAGTCAAAGGACATAAGCAGTAAATATGTTTGAACAAGGATCAAGCTTTTTTCCCATTTAATAAGATCATTAAAACTTCAGCCTTTCACTTTGTACTTCTTGATAGCACATTTCACTTTTGTTGCAGTAAGAGGCAAAATCACTATAGCTAGAGTTTTATGCCAAACAATAAATTGTTGAGAATCCAACAAAAAGAGGTGTTGATCATCTGTTTAACTATTTTCTATATGAAGCAATCTCTGACTATTATTATACACTCAATTTATGATTGACATACCCCATGAGGATATCTGTCTAGAGACCCCAAAACAAGTGTTTCAGAAAGCCCTCCAAAGTAAGAAAAAATAATGTCGGGAATCAATAGCCAAATATTTCGTGAAGCAAAAGATGAGCATAATTATTTTTAGATATTCATCTCTCTATAGTCTATGAGTTTCAAGAAGCGTATATTTTACTCTTTTGAAAAATTGTTCAACTGTATAGAAGATGGAGAGCTTTACATAGACGACTTAGGAATGCCATCAGACCCTAAGTCCAAAAGAATAGGCCTTCAAGCATAATGTTGAAGAACACTCAACAGGAAATTGCAAGGTAAATATATTTTCCTCCTTTGATGGTTACCTTTTGTGGATGAATATATAGTTACCTTTCCTTTGATAACAAAATTCTTTTAGAGAAATCAGAGACACTTGCACAAAATGTTGTTTACTCAACCAATGCGAATTTTAGTGCTGTTACTGCTGTCAATAAGGGAAAAGGAAAAGATACAAGCTAAAAGGAGAAAAGCAGCACAATGCAGGAGAGCAAAATGAGGACACACCTCAGCAGACAAACATGACTGATGGAAGGTAGAAGGACATCTATCACAACAGAGTAACTCGCCACCATCACCACAGAGTCCACATGAGTCATCATTCTGGTCAAAGTCATCGGACTGAACAGCACGAAGGCCAGCTTTCCTAGCCTTGTATTCAGCTGACCATGCTTCAAGCAAGAGCAAGCTGAACGGCTGACCAGAATCCATAAAAAGATTCAAACAAAGAAGATTCATCTCAAGACCAGCATGGATGTTAAACCCTGATATGGAAAACACCTTATCACAACATCTACATAAAATTCCATCCCTTGTGATCATACCATCTTTAACCACAGTCTCATCCTTCAAATCCCGGTATTGGATAATTTCATTTAGATATATAGCACTGGTATGAAGTAACCAAGAAAAAACCATCCTCTCTGCTATTAAGGTCCACCTTTCATCTGGAATATGCCTGCCACCTTTACCCAGGTTTCTAGGAAGCAACCTGCAACCACCCTTGTGATTCTTCCGTTTCTTCAGACGTCCTATTTTGTTGCCTGCTTTTACATTACATTTTTTCTTGTTGGATTTGACTTTCTTTTGCTGTACAATTGCAGAAATCAGTAAGTCATCATCCTTGAGTTTCCAAGGAAGAGATTTCTTCCTAGCAGTTCTTTTCTTGCAGGTTTTCGTGCTACTTGACATTCTTTTACAGTTTTTTTTATTTGCCTTGTTGGTATGATCATTCATCTTCTTCTGTGAACCACCTTCAAATGTGGAAGGTGTTGAAAGATTCGACATCTCCTCTTCAGACAACAAAGGTAATTCAATCTCACATACCTTTTTAGACTTCTTTTGTTTCCCTTTTGATTTTGAAAAGAGATGGCCTTCAGTTCTAATGTTCCTCAGGCTAGAAGAGTCAAAGTGCTGCTTATATTTTGCATCTTCTGCACACGGTTGATTTGGTTCATCCATTACAGCATCAGAAGCATCATACTGGTGAGCTGAAAATTCTTGGGAAACTCCATGGACCAAGTCCACATTTCCATAGTCTACGGGAACAACATATAGCTCATTATCAGGCTGCAACGAAGTTATATCTGAATCACAAGCAGGCAAGGAAGGATAAAGTTGATGCCTAGAATCATTCGAGCGAACATAACCCGAATGACTTCCTGTTTTATCATCAGTTTCCAAAAGACGCATGCAACTGCCTTCAGAGACATAGATTGATCTGTTTGTAGAAGCTTCCACTTTGCCTTCTTGACACTGCATGCCAAAATCTATCACAATACTCTCACTGGCCCGAGAAGGATCACAAGGCTTTTTTGTGGCACTGCCACCACCAGATCTCTTCCCTTTTCGTACAACCACAGACTTTTCACTAGTATCGCCAGCATTAAGTTTCACTTTCACCGCATTTCCTGCTCTCAGTTCTCTGAGTTTTCTATCCAAGAAAACCAGAGTCACATAAGGATTCAGAAGGATCCACTGATGAACTATCGCGTCCTTTGGTTCCAGATGCTTCAATTCATTGTCCATATTTTTTATTGTGTTGTGTAGATCCGAACATAAATGATCAATGTTGGCCCACTGCCTACCATCTTCTGCTTCCATTTGCTTGTATCTATGAGCATGCAAAAGTTGACCACATACGCTCCAGGCTTTTGCAAGTTCACGAACAGGCCTTTGTTGAGGGGACACATAGAGAAACTCTTCATAGTTTCTACATTGTCTTTTGCGCTTCTCGATAGACCATCCAGCAGAAGCAAGTAAATGAAACATTCGACTGCGGAGAAATGGACGAAGTTCCTTTTTACAATCACTTGTCCATGGTATATCATCATCATCATGAAACTCAACAGGAGTACCTTTCTTTCGTTTCCTTACAGTACATTGGCATGATCCAGTATTGTCAACATGAGTGACAGCTGGACTAGTAACTACAGTTTTGGTTGCGCAACTTTCCTGAGAAACAGGAGAGGCCATAGTGTTACTAACAACAATTTCCTCTCCATCACTTCCCTCTGGTACCACCAAATTGTTTCTAGGAAGAACAGTATTCAACAAACAACCTTTTTTCTCGGTTTCAACACCCTTCTTTAACAGGTAGCAACTAGATCTCATGCCTTCACCTGATGACTCAACTACATGATGTATAGCAATTTTATTATCCAAGCGACCTTTTGGATGGTCAAAACCAGACACTATGGCCTTAAGTGGAACATCTGAAGCCAAGGCCGTTTGCAGAAGAGGTTTAAAACTAGAGAGCTCATCAACTGATAACTTCATACGCTTTGCAGGAACAGTATGATCATCACTCCTTTCTGCAAGCACAAAGCCTTCTGTGAAAGAAGCAGATGGACAGGTCCTTGGGGACCCACCATGTACATTGTTACCATCCTTGAGGCACGATACCTTTGAGGAAGACTGACTTGTAACAGCTCCAGTATTTATAGAGGGTGATGATTCAACAAGCTTATGTTGCTGAGATCCAAAGCTGATGAATCCACTTAACTTGCGCCTTTCACTGCCAGCAGTAGAATCAATTCCATAAAATACATCCTGAAAAATACTAATCTCATCAGTTGATCCCTCAAAATCATCATCACTGAGAACGGATAGCTGCTCACTGGCTGACATCTTTTTGGGCCTACTGGTTTTTTCACCTGAAGCAACATGAACTATATAATTCAGCACGATGATCTGTCTCCCATTCTAGGATCTGTGACCGAAAAATAATAAGCATGATTCAGCAGCAATTTTGTAAAAATATTAAAATATATACATACCCAAAAAGAAACAACCATACATACAGCACAAAAAAAGGAAGTAAAATCTAAGGGCTGCAAGAATCACAACGTGCTGTACAGTGTACACAGCACCAAGTGAAAAAAAAAAAGAGAATAAGAAGAACAAAATGTAAAATCCAGGAAAAGCAAGAATCCCACCATCTACATATGCATGAACATAGTTGACCAGAAATTTTATGATAAGACATGATGCTGAACTTGTAGTCATTTTCAGGGTCAGATAAAAGAGCAAAGCCACGAGAGCCTATGTTTCAAGGCAGCCATTAGCAATTTTTTTTTCTTACGAAATTTTTTTTGACATAATTGCAAGGAGGAAGGATTTTAATCAAATGTAATTGCCAAAAATGCTAGACTTTGATCTTAAGTAAAAGACATACATTAGACCTTTGTCTTTGTAAACTACCCACATCTACGTGAGAGTAATGTTGCAATGAATAAAAAAAACTGATTTTATAGAAATTATTATGATCATGGAGAGAAGCTTTTTTGGGGGAATACATCTACCACAGGGTAAGAATGCAATATTAAAGAAACTTGGCTAATTAATGATAATTGATGAATCAGTTAGAACTTTTCACAGAGGATATTAGATCTGAGGAGCAAAGGTTGTAGAAACTAGGAAGAAGTAGCAAATACAGTCCCTAATCCAATTGCAGGTTGAAAAGTTCTAACTGATTCATCAATTATCATTAATTAGCCAAGTTTCTGCATTTGAGGGTTATTTAAGTAAAGAAATTTCTTTACTTAGAGAAAATCTGATCTTAAACCTGCAGAAAGGTAAATCATTTCTTACATATAGTTAAAAAAAGCTACAAAATTCTGGGCTTGATGTCATCCAACCCCCTAAACAAAATTAATACCAAATTTTTAAATCAATAGACTAATTCAGCAGAATATTATCGCAACTGCGGAGCTAACGTAAAGTGAGTGTCGTGACACAGATGTCAGCATAGAAGTTTCAATTCAGCAAGAATGAGCCAAAAGACGCAGTCAACACGTCAGCAGATCATTTGACATTATAAAGGCAAAAGTTCGAATAAGACAAGTCTTCTACCATTATTACCGTTAGGGTCCAGATACATACCGCCGTAAATTTGATAAATACAAGGAGGAAAACCATAAATGCATTTCTTCACCTTGATCTACATTCATAATTAGTTACATTCTGTTTAGCAATCATCTTTTTAATGCTTTCGCAAATTAGGGATAAATGATAAACCAATTATAGCAAGGGTTACACAATCATAAAAACTCTACTAAGAAAAGTTCGGAAAAGACAAGTCTTCTACCGTTATTACCGTTACAGTGCAGATACATGCCGCGACAAATCTAATAACTACAAGGAGGAAAACCATAAAATGTACATCTTCCCCTTGATCTACATTCATACTCCATTACAGTGTAGCTTCTAGTTTATCAATCATTTCTTCATTGCTTTTGCAAATTAGGGATAAAGGTTAAATCAATCAAAGTAAGGGTTACCCGCGTATACAGAAAAACACCTCCATTACAGAAAAGAACATTTCAGATTTGGCACTAGACATTCATAGAGAATAAAAGTCACCAAAAAAGGAACATATCTCACAACAAGTGTAGGCAGAAGCACTTATCTATGCGCATACAAAGAGCTAAAAAGGTTTTCATCAATTCCATTTTCAGTATAATATGGCAATTGCCAATTTCCTGCCTAATTTGTCTGAAACTACATTCCAGTAGAAAAACAAAACATCGATGCATCAGGAGATTGAAAGCCCGTAAAGGAGGAAAATGCCGGAAACGTAATCAAATTTTGCACTGAATCACAGTGAAATGCTGGCAAACAATATGTTTTCGGAGAGCAGAAAGTAAATTTTCTCACGGAATCCAGATTTTCAAAGAAATGAGACACAAACAAAACCTAAAATTTTCCCACATTCAACAGATCGTGTAAATTGTAAAGCGAATTGAAAAGGATAAGAATCGTTCTCACCTTCTGTGATGCAGGAGCTAACCAACATGCACACTTCCGATCAAAACCAAAATTAGGTTTAGAAATCTCCAGGCTCAGCTCAGAATTGTCTGAAACCAAAGACCATGAACAACAAATTGTGCATCTCCCCTTTCAGAGTGTCTCTCACACCACCCACGAGAAATCGGTGCTCTCAATACACCTCCCAACCAACCCCTTAAATTGCGTTCCAGAAGAACAACAAATGGCAATCTCGCTTTCTCCCTGACCACGTTTCTCCTCCTCCTCCAGAGTTCTGTCTCATCTCTCTCCACCCCTTCAACAACACCCTCCTCTTAAACAGTGTGGGCAACGTCATTATTAGACCCAAACAAATGAGTTATTTTGCTTGCCCAAAATTTTCCCTTTTTTTGTCTGATTGGGAGGATTTCTGGAGTTTTTTTTCCTGATATACTCTCTATGAAATTTTTATTCAGGTTTGGGAGTTGGGACGGAGGTCGCTGAGTGGGATCCAGTTCTTGTTAATACGCTGGCTTACACATCGTCACATCGACTTTTTGTTGCTTTTTTTTAATTGCACTTTGAAATAGGGATTAGAAAGGGCTAAAAAAATAAAAAATCGATGGACTATCAAAATATGAAGTGACTCATGTAATTTTTTTTAAATCAATCTATTTTCCCATAAAAAGAAGGTTAAAAATAATTAATTTTTAAAAAAAATTAATATATTTAAAAACAATCTATTATAATAAAAAAGATGGTTAAAATGATTTAAATATTTTTTAAAAATCCCATAAAATGAAGGTTAATGTCATTAATTAGATTTTTTTAAAATAAATTATATTACTATCAATTAAAAACTCACCCTCGTGACGAATTAGAATAAATAAAAGCCCTTTAAGCAATTACAAAATCGATAGAAGTCATTTAAGCCTTTAAATTTTATTTTCTACTCCGTATTTTTTTACTCTTGTTAGTTAGACATGTCAATCGGGTTGCGTCGGACGGGTTCGGGTTCGGTTTAAATCGGGTTCGGTTTCGTTATGGGTCACGGGTCAATTGGGTCTGGTTGTATCGGGTTTCCGGTCAAGTCGGGTTGACCAACGGGTCCAAAATATCCTTTTTTTATGATTATTAAAATCAATTTTTAATTAAATAATAACTTTTAATTATAACACATTATTTTCATTTATTTTAATAATAAAATATATTATAATTTTCAAAATAAATTTTAAAAATTCTATAAATACACTAAATCGGTCAACCCAACGGGTTTCGGGTTCTATCGGGTTTGGTTGATTTCGGGTTTCGGGTTCAAATTTTCGTGTCTTGACCAAAAATTATCGGGCGGTTCGAATCGAGTTAGCGGGTTCGGTCAGCTTTTGACAGCTCTAACTCTACTTATTATCTATGTCTATCATCATAACTATAACCTAAAGTGGAGGTTAAAAAAATTGTTAAACAACACATGTCACTTTTAGATTGGACCACACCACCTTTTTTAAAAAAAATAATCTTTTATTTTTGGAAATAATAAATTCGTATCCATGTTTTTAGAATATAGGATAGAAAATCTCATTCTTAAACAATCTTTTATTCATTAGGATATACAAATTGTATAATATTTATTTTATTTTTAGATAGAATCGGTTTTTGTCTTATTACTAATCTATTTTCATAAATAAAAAAATATCATGTTTTGGATATTAATTTAATTCCTAATACTAATAAAATATTATTGTTTTAAATAAACAACTTTTATAGTGTATTGAATTTAAATATTTGTTCAAAATTTATATTTAAGCATTTACCTGATTATTTTTCTCGGATAATAAATATATTTGAAAATATTTTATTATTAATATTTTATTTTAAAAAACCCCGTATAAGGTACGGAAATACATACTATTTTTTTTTCTATTTCACATACATGAATCTAACTAGTACATTATTAACTACATCTATATTTTTTACATTTTTTCCAGTTGTCTTTAACTGCATCTAAATTCCTTTTGTCATTTTTAACTACGTTGTTAACTATTTTAATTAATGTTTTTAAACTATTTCTTCACCTACATCTTTTTTCTTTACCTAAATCTAATTAGGGTTGGTAAAAAAACCGTAACCGAAAAACCGATCACTTTTTGCGGTTAACCATGCAGAAAAAATTATTAACCTCTAGCATGCCTTAATATAATGGTTCCAAACTCTCCGCACACAATTAATTTTAAGGTTTTAATGAGATTTTACCTCCATCCGCGGCTTGGTATTGCGTGATTTTTTATGCCTCAAGCTCGGAGTTCTTGCCTTTAATCAAAGCAACACTTTGAAGTTGGAGGGGAAAGAGTGTGTTGACGAGGAGGACCCAACAACACTCCACCCAGAACCTCAAAGATGGAGCATGAAGACTCCGCTAATTAGCTTTAAAGCGGTGACCTTGCTAACTAGCCTCTTTTGGTTATTAAATGCACACTCGAGATTGGTTGAGATGAATCAGCGCGCGAAGAGTGATGTGCCAATGAAACCATGTCACCAGTCGGGCCCTTGAGAATGTATTGCTTGTTGGCTTTTGACATAGATATGACAAGCATGGAAGATCGACTGCACGAGTTTGCATTGGAGCAATGACCCCGCAAATTGGCCCCGTGTGCCAGCCCTTCTCTAGTACACACACATATACACACTACAAGTCTACAATAATGTGAAGGAAAAACGAACTTTACCTCCATAACTCTTTTTGTGGCCATCCGTGCATGCTTAAGAGATCATCATGCCATGATTATGGAGGATATGAACTGCCTTTTAGGAGACAAGGCAACACCGCGCCGCGCGACGAGCGCCAAGGATGGACGACCAATCCGTGCACTCCTTAGGAGTTGAGGCAAATCCGCGTCGTGCGTCGAGTGCCAAGGATGAACGGGCAATTCGTGTGCCCTTGAGGCAAACCGGTGTCGCGCGCCGAATGCCCAAGATGGACGGCCAATCCGCGCCTCCCTTAGGAGTTCAAGCAAACCCGCGCCGCGCACCAAGTACAAAGGATGGACAACCAATCTGCACGCCCCTTATGAGTTGAGGCATGCGCCGCGCGTCGAGTGCCAAGGATGGACGTTATGGAAGGTGAGAGCACAAAGATGGAGGTCGAGACCTCGCTCCGAAGATGACCCGCGTGGCATTTCTGAAATGGGGTTAATGGCAACCTCCATGCCATGGATGCCCAAGAGGATCGATGAGTTGCACAAATTGGATTTTTCGGCACCGTGTAATCATTGCGCACCCATTTGCCTTGGAGAAGAACATTCGACCGCCTTGATCATTGAATGGCCTCAAGGGAGCGCGCCATGCAACCACGAGCTATGTGAAGGTCAGGTGGAGACGCGACGACACCTAACCTCATGGCTTGGATGCCCATGGATATCTCGTGTTTTGAAGATGGATATCAAGGCGACATCGAGCATCGAGATAAGCGGGGCATGGAGGCATCATGTGAGAGGAGCGAGCTAACTAACCTTGAGGAAGGAGCAGACTAGCTTGCCCCGAAGAACTCACTATAGCCATGAAGATAGATCCCGCCTGTTAGTCCTCCAAGTGATCAAACACATTGGTCTTATTAGGAAGATCACACATATTGGCCCTATAGCGATGAGCGTTGCAAATGGAGGAGCGAGCATACCTACTTGATTGTTACCTGAGAGTAGGTCGAATAGGGAGAGTCACTCCCCGCGAACAACACCGGTGTTGAAACCTAAAAATAATACGCGCTAAGTACGAGATTTTATTAATACTAACTCTCGGGTTTGTACAACAAGATGATTTTTGTACACAAATTATTCCTCCTTCCCTTCCTCTAGCTAATTATTTTATATTATTTCCTCTTTGTAAATAAAGATTTTTGGACCTTATACCGTAAATAGCACGATCTCTCTTGGGGATCAAACACGTCGAATCTAGGTAATAAGAAAAGATCTTGACATGGAGAGGTTTTTCAACCCTTTTACCATTACATATTCCCTTTCTAATATATATAGTGTTGTTCAACTACTTGCTTATATTTTGTTTTGATAAGGTAAGATTTCGATCGAAATACCAAACATGCTTGATAATCCGAGAGGCCGGAAGAAAATGGAAGCCGAGAACGGCTAAGTCAGTCTAAAGCATGCAAGATTAGATATGAAGAGTACAAATCTCCAAAAAAATAAGAACTAAGATAAGTTTGAAATCGGGGTGATCGAGTAAAGCACCATAAGAATAACGTCGCAAGCAACATGCCGACCCCTTCTGGGCGTGCGAAATGGACACTCGACGTTCCCTCCACCGAGATGAAGAATCTTCAGAAGCCTTAGAGCACCAAGTGACCTGGCCTAATACAACTCGGTCCAATGCCAAAACTCAGTTCGAACTCCTCAGAAAATTAGTACATAAATAAGCCTCAAGCTAACTCGCAAAAAAAAAGGCAAAAATGCCTCACAAGTAAAACGTTACTTGCAAAGTAAGAAAACAAAAGATTGCTCAAGTAAAAAATACTTGACTTGCAAGTAAATCAAACTTGACACACAAGTAAAAAATACTTGCCATGCAAGTAAGACAAGGCGAACAAAAAATGCCAAGGCAAAACAAAATATAAAAAATATTTTTATTTTATTTTTATATTTTGCAACCTTGGCCCGCAAGCACATTTTCTTAATTTTTCCTAAATTTTTTTTCTTTTTTTTTTCTCTTAACTTTCTATGGCCGGTTGCACGATGCAAACAACCAGGGGTCATTTTTTACCGGAGAAGACGCCGATGACAAAAAAACTAGATCTGATTGAAAATTTTGCTTGAATGGACTTAGTCCGTGGGTAGAATCCGAGATCAATTTTGAGATCGAAATTTCCAAGACTTCAAAGTTCGAAAGGATGGACAATACGCTTATTTTGGTAAAGAACATATATGGATTGCATAACCATAAATTTGCAAAATCAATGGCTTTCTCAATCTAAAATTGAAAGAAAATGGCCTTCTCAACCTTTAGAAGGGTTTCATGTTTCCAATTACATGCTTTCTCAACAAACAAATGGGGTCAAAAGAGATGATGAAGAAATCCGGGGGCGGGAAAAACCACCAAAAAACCATCCAGATTTGCCATGAACTCAGTTCTAATTTCTGAAATTTCGGATCTCTAAACAACAAACAAATAGATCTGAAGAGGGAGAGGTGGAGAAAAGATCTTTCATAGGCGATAGCAACATTGAAAGTTATTTACGCACCATCAATTAACTCTAAAGAAACCCTCAAAATTACAGTGAAAATTATTCAACCTAGCAACATTGACTAACCAAAGTCCATAATAGGCGGAAATCTCAATTTTGTGTCGTAGGTAATAAGCAATGCCCAGAAAAACAGAAGAGATCAAAGATCAACACATGGTTATATCGATATAACTTCTTTAAAGGACTGAAATCAGAAATATGATGATTAGATTGAACTAAACAAATATGTATTTTTCCCTTTAAATTGTATTTTGTCTAGTTACCTGTCATCAATTTTTTAATTAGACATTTGCCACATGGAAGATCGAGGCTAGAAATTGCAATTATTTTAAAAAAATTAGTCTTTTATGCCCAATTTTGAAACGTTAGACTAATTACCGTAATAATTCTAAAATATTAGACTATTTTAAGCAATTTTTCCTATTTTTATTTGTACTAAATATATAATTTTTGTTATTTTGAAATGCGCGTGGTTTTAAAATTTTCATGTGTATAATTATTAGAGTGCATAAATGTGCATAAATATTAATCAATATCTACATCAGTGTAATGCTTGATTGCATTGTTTGTTATGAGTGTGGATCGCATAAAATACACTTTTTATGTGTAATATGAGGCAATATCCTGGTCGTTCGATGGGTCAAATTTATGGTCCAGATAAAAGTGAACACTGTTTTAAAAATTTCTGCCTAGCTCCATCTAGGCCCCGCCTAGGCGTTGTAAGGTGCTAGCCAACCTCGCCTTCTAGCCCGTCTAGGAGATCGTATAACCCGCCTAGGCGCTAGGCGGTTCCTCTCCTAGGATCCGCCTAGCGTTTTTAGAACATTGATCGTGATTAAATGCATTACGATATCTAAAAAAGTGCATTACTAAGCCAAAAAATATAAAGTGATACGCGAGTACCTCGATGGACAATGTCGACGACCACCCTCTTTCCCAAGCCGATCTCCGCAACCTCGACACTTCCGCCGCCGACGGAGGCCACCAATTCAATTCGACGTTGACTGCCGCATTGAACAGAAGCTCGGGCTAAACCTAGATTAGTGATGGTGACGTCGGTGTCGAGGATAAAGGCGGAGGCTATCCCTACGTGTCTGGTGTCGGATCCGAGTCGAAGAGGGGAGGACCGTCGAGCGGGGAAGAGGGATGTTTGGGAGGAAAGGAAGCGATTAAATTAGATCGGAATCGAGTCAATCAAACGCCAATAATAATTCACTTATTTGATTTTGCAATACACGTTTTGATATTTCACAATATACTTACATAATTAATTTTTAATTATAATATTATATACATATATATTTTATAATTTTATATTATTATCATAATATTATAATTTTTAATAAAATTATCCTATAAATATCTTCTACAAATGTGCATTTATCATCGACTTATCGCCAAGAAAACATGTACGTTCTTGTGATCCTAAAAACGGCACCCCTGGGTTCAGACACACAGAATCCATGGCCCCGCTAGGCGTTATCCTTAAAACTCGACCGCCCACCACCGCCATGGCTTTTGCCTTCTACTCTTCTAGTTCCTTCTCTTTCCTTCTCTCAAATGTTCAGTTTCTCTTTACCATACCAAACCCTACCCGACCCGTATCCGAATCAGATGCCCACAACACGTCACCTTCTTCCCCTTAAATCCATCATTACATCACTCACTCCCCACACTTTTCCAACCAGGGCCATTTCACTCTCCAGAGTGTCTTTCTCTAGAAACATCTCCGTTTCTTCTGCGTCTTCTCCTGCTCCAGACATGGCTTCTACAGCCAAGAAGGTAATGCTATTTTCTGCTCCCTGTATTGCGGCTCTCTGGTGTTGAATTTGAAAGTTGCTATTGTGCTTTTTTTTTCCCGATTCTTCGTAGGCTTTGGTTCCGGTGGCTAATGGGACGGAGCCCATGGAGGCTGTGATCACGATCGACATCCTCCGTCGAGCTGGCGCCGACGTCACCGTCGCTTCCGTCGAGAAGGAGCTTCGTGTAGACGCTTGTCATGGGATCAAAATCGTCGCCGATTCCTTGATCGGTGATTGCTCTGACACCGCCTTCGATCTCATTTCTCTCCCTGTAAATTCTCGCTCTCCCAATTTCTCCATTAATTCCAATCGTTGACTCTTGATGATTTTGAAATGTGATGTGCTCGTAGAATCATGTACTGATTTGGTTAGCGAAGAATGAATGTTTTGGCACTGCTTGATACTACATGAATATTCAATTGAAAACCTTATATGTATCCGTTTTTCCCAAACCCCAAATAATGATTTTAATGTTTCTGTTGCCCGGAGATATTAATGAAATAATGGATTTTGGTTTCTCCATCACAGGGTGGTTTGCCAGGTGCTTCGACGCTGAGAGATTGCGGGGTCTTGCAAAGCATGGTGAAGAAACAGGCTTCAGAAGGAAGACTTCATGCTGCACTCTGTGCTGCCCCTGCTGTTGCTTTTGCTTCATGGGGTTTGTTGCAGGGTTTAAAGGTATATATATATAGTAAAATTACATGGAAATGGGACAGATGATTTGCATTGATCCACCCATACTCTTTTAGAAAATTAGCCCTCATACCTATTTAACCTGTAAATAAAGTATTAAAATTTAGGCAGTGTCCGAAATACCTTCAATTTGAAAATTAAATATGCCTGGATAAGGCACATCTCACAGAATTCATATTTTATTTTAATGTTTTGCTAACAATATAGTAAGTTTGGGAGTTGAATACAAAATTGATTATATATGCTGATTTTATGAAAAGTGGGCTGGGCTGAATTGATCTGTACAAGTTAATTTGATAATGGAGGTAGAAAATTCAGATATTAATATTTACTTTGCTCCTGTTGCCAATAGGCTACTTGCTACCCCTCGTTTATGGAGCAACTGTCATCCTCAGCAATAGCTGTTGAATCTAGAGTTCAGCAGGATGGTAAAGTTGTGACAAGTCGTGGCCCTGGTACTACGATGGAATACTCTGTGAAGTTGGTCGAAGAATTATGTGGGAAGGAAAAGGCTGAAGAAGTTGCCGGGCCACTGGTATCCAGTCCTTGTGCTTTTTATTATTATTTATTGTTCATTTGAGGGTATTACAATGTGATGCATCGCTGACCTTCTATGCCATATGGTCCAAGAATAGATCCTTGCATCCCTTATTTAAATTTGTCTCTTAACTTCCATTTCATATTCATATTTTTGGATACCCTTGGATATCATGTAGTTCAAATCATTTTTCTCCTTTCCTTACCTTTCCTATTGCAAATTTGCGAAATTTTCTGATTTATGGAATCATATATGCAGTTGATGCGTTCTAACCACAGTGGAGAGTATTTCATCAGGCAGCTGAATCCAGTAAACTGGACATTCAAAGATGAAGCTCCTCAGGTATGACTGGCTAAAAGAAATATGCTTCTATCATTAATTTGTCCCTTCTTTGTACTCTATTGATGTCTTACAGTCTGTGCTTTTGGTAAATATTGCTTCCCCTTTTCTGGGTTTAGTTACTGCTTTGATTTCGTTAAATATAGTTCCATGAACAACAGTACACTTTAGAGTTTCATCTCTTTTCCTACTAGTTTGATAAGTAACTTAGTTTACGGACTGCATGGAAACATGATGTCTGGGAATTAATCATTGATATGTTTGTAACCAACTTTTTGATTTTTTACCTCTTTCCTCTGAGATTGGTTCTTTTTATTTGAACTTTGCTCTTGTACTTCAGTTTCACATATGACCTTTGATTTATTGGCTCTAAAACCTCCTACTCTTCTTAGCAACATTCTCATATACTTCCAAGTTCCAACTGATGCCAGTTAAATTCATAAACAATTTTTTTCTTCCTTGGTATATAATGCGGTCCTTAATCTGTAGAGATGTAACCTTCCTTTCTCCATGCAACCTTCATATATCTGTGTCCCTTACTTTGCATTGCATATATCTGTTAGACGAGAGGATGTTCAAGAACACACGCAAAACCCTAACACACTGATCGATTGATAATCTGAAAAGAAGAACAAGCTCAATGGGACAAACCCCCAATTGAGCCAAATCCCAAAGGAGTACTCTCCTCCCAAGGCACTAGGTCTAGTCCTTAACTCTATTTCTAGACAATCCAAACAAAGCTAACTCTCCTCTATTTAAACACTCTCCGAAACCTCCCACTAGCCAGCTTGCAAGCTGGTGACACATCTAACCCGCCACTTGTTACAAAGACCATATTACCCTTGATAACTAACTTCTACACCCTCTCACATATACTCTTGATAACTAATGTTTAAGCATAAACGTTTCCTAACAGTATCTGTATCAAGTCTTTCAACTATGAACACCTAGTCACCTAGTTCAGTTCAGTTGGATTTTGATCAATGCTCATACACCATATAGTCTGATGAGTATTAGTATCATCTTTTTCATCCTAAACTATTTCTTCACTTCAGATTTTATATATCAGCTAGTATGTAAACATCAAATGTTTGTTCAGATTCTTGTACCCGTAGCCAGTGGCTCAGAGGACATGGAGGCTGTTATACTAATTGATGTACTCCGACGCGCTAAGGCAAAAGTGATTGTAGCATCTGTAGATGAAAAGCTGGAAATTGTGGCTTCCAGAAAAGTCAAGCTGGTGGCAGATATGCTTCTTGATGAGGCTGAAAAGCTTTCATATGACCTTGTTGTGTTGCCTGTAAGCCTTCTAGAATCCAGATTTCTGCAGATGGTTTTGATGCCATGATAATTCTATTTGCTTTAGTTGACTGACAATGATTGTGCTTCTAGGGCGGACTAGGTGGTGCAGAGGCATTTGCAGCGTGTGAAAAGTTAGTGAATATGCTAAAGAAGCAGAGGGATTCAGGCCTTCCTTATGGAGCGATTTGTGCGTCCCCAGCTCTAGTCCTTGAACCTCATGGCTTACTTAAGGTAACGTTTGAATACTACTACTCAGAAATTATAATATCATTCAATATGGAAGAAAATTTTCTTGTGGAGAAATCCTTCTCATTTTTACTTGAAAGCTACTAGTACTAGTGGTAGAGGTGAACAATGCTTTTTTAATTCGATAGCAAAAAATTGAACCTGAATTTAGAATTTTGATGAGAATTAAAAACTGGTTTATATTCGGCTAGACCAAGCAAACCATAACTTGTTTATTTTCTAAGGAAATAATAAAGAGCATTTAGATCAAGCTAGATTGATTTAGTTTAAGTTGGAACCTGATGGCGAGATCGATGTTATAGTCACTAAACTAAGAGAGAGATTTCCATATTCTTGGGATCAAACGGGAAAAAGCTGATTTTAACAGGAAATAGATTTTCTCAAAATTGAATGCCAATTGCGTCCGGACTGGTTTTGGCTTAATTAGTTGTGGTTGATATTTTGGTTTGGACTGGAATATAGGCATGCCAAGTCACTAGGATTATTTGTGCTCATGTTAAATCCTGTTTACTGTATTATTCAGGATTTATGCTACACTATACAAATAGCAGCTTTATTAATTCTGATTTTCATTAGAAATAATTTTTCAACATTCTTGCTCATATTTGGCTTCGGCTTCCAGGGTAAAAAAGCCACAGCCTTTCCTGCAATGTGCAATAAGCTATCAGACCCCAGCGAGATAGAGAACAGGGTGGTGATAGATGGGAACCTCATCACCAGTCGTGGGCCCGGGACCTCCATGGAATTTGGGCTTGCCATCGTGGAGAAATTTTATGGGCGAGATAAAGCATTAGAGCTTGCAAAGATCATGCTGTTTGTGCAGCAGTAAGAAGAGTCTTTTAAATTGGGTGTTGGGTGATCCCGATTGGCGTTGCCTTTGGACGTTTGTCTTCTGTTGTTTATAAATAAACTAGGGGGCTATCTTGTGTTAGCCACTTTGTCCAGCTGTGTTCTTACACTATGTTGTATCCTGTTCATCTCAGGCTTAGTATTGTCACGTGGTTTTGCTTGAATATGCTGTGCGCGTGATATTTGTGACTTACACTGTTTGACATGAATAAGAAATTTGGGTTAGATCGTGTGCCCTCTGGCAGAAATTAAAGTTATATAATCTGTTTTTTGGTAGAAATTAAAGTTATAATCTATAATCTATGATTTGGGCTGTAAATTATGATGATATTTTTTTTTAATTCTGTGAGCTTGACCAGGAATCAAATCCATGACTAAAATCTGAAAGTTTGCTCTGGCTATTGCGCGCCATGTCAGGCTGTTGTCTGCCTAAATAATACACACAATCATATTATTAAAAGGTTTTTCTAACCTATGCCCTAAGAATATAGGTTAAGCATTCTTATTTAAGAAACTAAAACCCTATATGGAAATAAATGAACCCTATTAGAAAAAATTAAATTGCCCCATATAATAAAAATCAATAAAATCTTTCCATTTCAAGTGTCTTAACCTATGCCGCATAGGTTAGAAAAATCGATTATTAAAAGGCATTGGAATTTATGAGGGCAAATACAGTAATTCAATGCAATCAAATTATATGTTTAGGAGTCTTGATGATAATCACAGCACCGAACCACCTTTCTCCAGCTCAACAAGCACCCACAGCCATATTCAGAATGTGAGGGTCATTATAAATCATTTGTTTGAAGCGTCTAAGATGATCGCATGTTCTACAATCCTGTAAACGTAATTTTATCTTGCACCAAGCTTTGGACACCCAATAGGAAGAGGAAGATCCAAGTTTTCAACCACTCTAAACGTTCGCTTCACCATCTTGTCAACATAGAGGGTTCCCTCCAAGTGATCACACTCGTGCTGAAAAATGCGTGCTTGCCAACCAGAAGCATCTACTTTTATTTGCTGGCCATAACGATCCAACCCTGTAACCTCTACCTCAAGGAACCGTTCCACAACTGCTCTGTACTCATCAACACTGCATATATAACAACATTAGTCAATGGTATGAGCTAAGTGAAAGTCATGACTATATGGATTGCTTCTAAGATTAGCAACATAATTGAAAACAGTAATTATATAGCTGAGTATTTTCTGGAACATATTTCAATGGTGTACTTGTACCTCAGGCATCCTTCAAAGAAGAGTGCAGTTTTGTTCGTCTTTGGTTTAAGCTTTGGGTTGATCATTACCTGTCTCAAAACAAGAAGTCTGTTAAGCTAGGAGGAAATGTGTACTAGGAGACGAATTAGAAGGACGAAAACCAACAAGAAAGAGAACTGCTTTGTGATTAGAAGATTGTTCACCATTGTCGTACCAAAAGATCAAAAGGGCGTCTGTCTTGTTCCTTCGTCTCCTCTTTTCGTGCATAACTAATGTATTCTTGTGTGTCTTCCAGGACAATAATCTGCATTGAAATGAAAAATAATGAATTAATGATTGATCCCAGGTTGCTGTCAAGTAGATGGTAATGCGAAAAGGGTAATTTCCACAATCGAAATGGTCTTTACACATTTCATGGAGTACCTCATGAATGACATATGAATAGAACTACACATTTTTGTGCAGTGAGATTGACCATTCACTAAGTTACTTACGGAATCTCAAATCTCGTAAAAGAGTTTCATTTCTAGTCATTTCTTCTATGTATTGGGACGTCCTATACAACTATAGTAGTTTGATTTTCTAGCCCATATAGGGCACATTAGTAATCAAACATTAAGATGTTAACCATTCTTTTTCCAAAGAGATACTCTGGAGAAACTTCTATCAGATTTAAACTTACAAGACTTTTGTGCCATATGATAAGGTCTCTGTCTGTCCACATCAGTTACACATCTCAAAAATTACAAGGCTTGAGATGACCTTTTGCAGAAAAAAAATTTCCAATTATAAAATTAACATGTAATTAACAATCAAATTAAATCAAACAAGCAGATGACAGATTTATTCAAGAATATTAGAGATCCCATGATCACCAAAGGCATGACAATCAAAATCAACTCGGTTACTCAAGCAAACAAGACCCAAGTGGCAAATAAGCCAGTCACGAGCAGTACAGAATCCAACCACTTGAATTACTTGCAAAAATAACACTGATATAATATGAAACTTGCACAACCTTCAAACTTGCTACTGTGAACAACAATAAATAAAATAATAGTACATTGCCTGCTTAGATGTTTTCATCAAATGCTTGGTAGCAAAGATCAACTACAGTAGCTAATCACTTGAAAAAGGGGGTTATATTTTGCTGCAGTCTGCGTGAAACTTGCAGGAAACAATTTTCAAGAATAATAAGAAGGCTTGAAGAGTTATAGATGGAAATGCCATGCAAATGTCACAGCCCAACTGCTCAGTATTCGGATTCCAATTGAAAAACCACAATCATAATACAAAAAGCTTAACATAAAAACTGAATCATATATCATGTGATAAATAATTTCAAGAATTGGAGAATTCCCAATTTCCCATGATTACCATTGAACAATTAGAATCAACGAAAACAAAGAATTGCCCAGGTTTTAAAAAGGCGGCTATCATCAATTTATGCTCCAAACAGTCAAACACTTGAAGCAATCACAATTATAATATTGTTGGATATAAACATATACCTTTCCACCTTGAATGTCAAAATTACTAATGCCAACAACAAAGGCAGAAACTACAGCAGTATCGAATTTCAATCAATGTATTTCATGTTAATCTGAAAATTCTCAAACCACTAAACACTGATTTCAAGAATGAAGCAAACCTTCAAGGGGACACCAATCTGAGGAGCAGCAAGGCCAACACCGGGAGCCACCCTCATAACCTTAACCATATCATCAATTATCTTCTGGATTCTCTCCGACCCGATCTCATCCGGGTCAACTTCCCGAGCGGGTTCATGAAGCACCGGGTCACCCGCTTTCACAATATCCGGTAAGCTGCGCTTCTTCTCTCGCATACCCAGTAACCATCCTGCTCTGGCACTCAAGTTACGACAAGAAGAGCTCCGAGTGCTAATCTCAGTGAGAAAAGGGACCGTTCTTATAACCGGGTCGGGTCCCGGGTTCGGATTCGGGCCCAATGCCTGGCATTTGGATGTGGTTTCTCTTAAATGGTGGAACTGGAGAAATGGGTTTCTGTGAAATGGAGTGCTTGCTGTATAATCGGAGAGCTTCCTGGTAGGAGGGGAGAGTGGGAGTAGGAGACGGCGAGAGATCCTCGGAACGACATCCATTTGCTCTGTTTCGTCTACTCTGTTTTCCACCTCTGCGTACTAAAAATGGGGGTAAGAGGAAGTTTGGGTTGGACCCTTACATGGGCCGTAATTTGGGCTTTATTAAATAAATGCCTTTGTTCAATAAGCTATACTTCATCAGTTCATCCGTTTCAATCTGTTTTAAGAAAAGTAGTAAATAAATATATATTATTATATTTTTATTTTATTTTATTTTCAACTAGTGGTGATGGCGTACGCACGGGTAAATTTTTAAAAACATGTATTGATGTATTTAATATTTTAATTATATTATTTTGTCATGTAATGATAGAACTGAATCTTACATTATTCTTTCACCATAATTAAAATTTAAAAACTTTTGCTAAACATATGTTTTTTAGTTTGAGAGAAGTGAACAAATAACAAACATGAAATTAATCTAATAGACTAATATTATATATTAAGATTAACTTTTTCTGATTATATTAATAAGAAAAGTTGGAGCATAAAGTCAACAATACACCATGTGACCAAATTAAAGTCATGTTAAATGGTATCTTGTCAATTTCACCTCTTTTAAAAATCGTAGAAAAGGAAATATATATATTGCATGTCATGAAATAAGTAATATGATCATCACGATGATAATTAGAGATTTACCTTCAAAATTATTTAGTGCCAATTACTTGAAATTTTAGAAATTTTGGTGCACAGACAATAACATTGATAGCTTAGAAGAAGAAGAAGAAGAAGAAGAAGAAGAAGACAATGTTAGAGCAATATATCAATGCCCAAACCAAACACATACATTTTAGCGAATATCAATCATTCATAGAAATAAGCTTGAGTTTAACGATTTTCTTCCTTCGAAAGAAAGTCTTTCTAACAATTTTTTTCTTTGCGTGTTTCATTTTTTGTTGAAATTTAAAAAAAAAATTAGATGGAAAATCAATTAGTTGGGGTTCTATTTATATTAAGCATTATCCTATTGAGCACTTAATACTCCCATTTCAATATTGAAATTGATGATTAGACTAAATTATATAGCGGTTACAACTTTTGAATTTCTATCCAGTTAATATATATGTTCATTATAATCATATTAACTATGGTTGTAAATAGCCAAAATTAATTGTACCACAACTAACGTAGGTAATGAAGAGTCAAAGTTATTTTTCTTATGTCATTCTCTCAAGCAATTGTGTAATGAAATGGCACATAAATGGTTGGATTTTATCTTCACACAATCGTGTTGCAAATATTTTTCTCAATATGTACATCAAGGCTCAATCCATTTAGGTCAAAAACTATACTAAGATTATCACACAAAATATTTATATTTTTATGTGAAAACTAATAAAAAATCTCACAAGATCATACAATTAAAATTATAAAAACTTTCTAAAACCATTCTTTAATATTTTTCAAAACAAACCAAACTTAATCAAAGATCTCACAATAAAAGTTGAATAAACTTATTTGCTTCGAATAAAGCTTTTTGAAACTTATTTTTTTTATTTAATTTAACAGATATAAGAAAGGAAGATATATATTATAATTGATTTTCACTAAATCTGCCCCAAAAAAACTAACCTTTACTAAACCAAGATGGCCATGTTTGTAGGCTCTAAACTTGCACCGAAACGAACGCACATGATACACAATACCTATCTTCCCACTCTTCATGCTTACACCATATATATAGATGTCAAATTTTTTTAGCTAATGATACCTTGAATATGCTTTTAAATCATATATACGTTACATTTTTCTTAAATGGAAACATTAAATTATAATTTAAATAGTAGACTCATTAACTATAATCAAGTTTAAAATCTAAGGTGGCTTGGAGAAGGGTGGAAGGAAAATCTAAGGTGGCGGTTGATTATTTTTGCAAACTCTTTACCTCTGACCATAGTGCACTTTCTACCACGGTTCCTCAAGGAATCTCGCCTATCATATCGGAGGAGGATAACTCTGAGCTGTTACGTACCTTTTCAGGAGAGGAGGTACATTCTGCACTTTTTTCAATGCATCCTACAAAATCTCCAGATCTCGATAGCATGTCTGCTTTATTTTTTCAACGCCATTGGAATGTCATTGGTTCTGATATTATTAAATTTTGTCTTGATATTCTTAATGGTGCCCCTTTTCCTGATAGTTTAAACCATACTTTTATCACTCTCATCCCCAAAATTAATGATCCTATTAGAATGCAAGATCTTCGTCCTATTAGTCTATGTAATGTGCTTTACAAGATTATTTCCAAGATGCTAGCTAACAGGTTGAAGATGGTGCTGCATAAAGTGATTTCACCAACCCAAAGTGCTTTTGCTCCTGGCCGACTTATTACAGATAATGTTCTTTCTGCTTTTGAAGTGTTTCACTATATGAAAACTAAAAAAGCGGGTAAACTGGGTTATATGGCTCTCAAGTTGGACATGGAAAAAGCTTATGATCGTGTTGAGTGGAATTATTTAGAAGGGGGTATGCGACAACAGGGTTTTGACAGCAAATGGATCGAATTGATAATGAGGTGCGTGAGCAGTGTGTCTTTTTCTGTTCTGATTGAGGGCATTCCGTCTAGAACTTTTATGTCATGTAGAGGTTTACGCCAAGGGGACCCGCTGTCTCCTTATCTGTTTCTGTTATGTGCTGAAGGGCTGGCCGGTATTATCAATCAGAGTGAAAGGGAGGGACGATTTCATGGGGTGAAAATTGCCCGGAGTGCTCCTTTTGTGTCTCATCTGTTCTTTGCTGATGATAGTGTTCTTTTTGCTAGAGCGACTTGTCAACAAGCTCGAAAAATTGTTCCTATTCTCCATGTGTATGGAGCAGTGTCAGGTCAACAAGTGAATTTAGCAAAATCAGAGCTATCTTTCAGTAAAAATGTACATGTTGATAAAAGAGGGGATATTCAGGCTATTTTACAAGTTCGGGAAGTTGATAAACATGACCGTTATTTGGGACTTCCGACCATGGTCGGGAGATTGAAAAAGATCATCTTCCAACAAGTCAAGGAGAGAGTGTGGAAAAAGTTGAAAGGCTGGAAAGAGAATACGCTGTCTAGAGCCGGGAAAGAAGTGTTGATCAAAGCAGTGGTTCAAGCGATTCCAATGTACACTATGTCGTGTTTTTTGATGCAAAAAGAGTTGTGCAATGAAATAGAACAAATGACTTCTGATTTCTTTTCGAATTCTTTCAAGACCAGGTGATCAAGACGTTAACATGCGAGTTTCTGACCTCATTGACCGTGAAGATAAGGGATGGAAGGAAGAGGTGATCCGGGATAAATTTATGCACATTGATGGGGATGAAATCCTTAGAATTCATCTGATTGATGCCAGCGTTGAAGACTCCTTGTGTTGGTTCTATGAAAAGAATGGAGAATATTCTGTTAAATCGGCGTATCATATGCTTATGCAGCGGACTGAGCTCAATTTTGGAAGAGGTGAGTCATCTGAATCAGTGCTTCTGCGTTCTTTTTGGAATCATGTTTGGAAGATTCATGTGGTTCCGAGAGTTCGTAATTTCGCTTGGAGGGCGGCTCGTAATATCTTTCCATGTAAGAGTCGACTATTTGAACGCAAAGTTACTGATGATCTGTTATGCAGTGTGTGTGGTGTACCGGAAACAACTGTACATGTCCTTCTTGATTGCAAGTTGTCAAAGGCAGTTTGGAAACATTTCCGTTTTTTGGCAGCTCTGGGTACTGGAATCAACTCCTTTGCAGACTGGGCATATCTGATTTTTCACAATTTTGGAGACTCCGACACGGTGCTCTGGATAATCATCTGTTGTAATCTTTGGCACGCTCGTAATGAATGAATTTTCTCATTTGTTATTCTGATGGCTGATGATATTATTGACAGATCCACTCGGATGTTTGAGGAGGCTTGTTCCCTTCTTCCTGATAAATCGACAGTGAGTTCTTACCCTGTTCCTCGCTGGACCAAACCAAATGCTGGTGTGATCAAGGTCAATTGTGACGCTTCTGTCACGAGTGACAGATGTGGTATTGGGGTCATAGGGAGGAATTTTGAGGGAGCAATGTTGTTTGCAGGTTCGAAGCCTATTCAACTTGGATCGGGGGTCGAAATTGCTGAGGCAGAGGCAATTCTTTGGGGCATGGAGCTGGTAGTTCAGTTTGGTGTTGGTAATGTGGTGTTTGAATCAGATTGTTTATCGCTGGTCTCAAAGCTTAAGGCGGAGAGTCTAAACCGGTCGATCATTGCCTCATTGGTGTGCTTGTGGCTCGGATCCAAGCGAAGGCATGGGAGTTTAGCTCATGTGAATGGGCGTTTATTCGTAGAGGAGCTAATTCAGCGGCTCATTGGTTGGCAACAAATTTGTTTCTATTCCTATTTGCTTTGATTCTGCTTCTAGTTTACCTGGTACTCTAGCTAGTATTGTGTTAGACGAGATTTGATTTAATGAAAGGTTTTGGTATCAAAAAAAATATATAATCAAGTTTAAAAAATGAAGCGTCAATATTGGTTTGCAACGTCTACTACTAATGGCTGTTATTAATAAGTATTGCACAAATAACCTACAAAATTAATTTGCTTATATCATCTAGTATTTTAGAATTAATTTGTATTCGTATGTTACTAATTTGATAGGAGGGAAGATTGACCAACATAATGGGCCATGAGTAAGGTTAATTAACTAAAGTTGAGAAGCAAGAACACAATATTCAATCTAATAATAATATATTAAACATGTTATTATACGGTACTTATAATGTGCCAAAAGTTTATTAAATATTTCTATATAGTTTTGTGTATTTTTTACATTATAAAGTAAGCTTAATAGGAGATAATTTTTTTAATGATGCGTAATATCTTTTAATTTAAATTCTAATTTTTTTTTGATAAGGTAAGAGTTCGGAATACCAAACATGCTTGGTAATCCGAGAGGCCGTAAGAATACGGCAGCCGTGAACGGCTAAGTGGAACAAAATCAAGCAGGATAGCTATAAAAAGTACAAATCTCCAAAAAATAAGAACTACGATGAGTTTGACATCGGGGTGAGTAAAGCACTATAAAAATAGTGACAGGCAATAGGTCGACCTCTCATAGGCGTGCGAAGTGGACAACTGACGTTCCCTCCACCGAGATGAAGGATCTTCAGAAGCCTCAAAGCACCAAGCGACCTGGCCTAATACACCTCGGTCTAATGTCAAACTCAGCTCCAACTCCTCGGAGAAATAGTACATAAAATAAGCCCCGAGCTAACCTGCAAGAAAAGAAAACAAACTTGTCTCACAAGTAAAACGTAGAAGTTTTACTTGTAATACAAGTAAACACAAAGCTTGCTCTTCAAGTAAAAACACTTGAATCGCAGGTAACTAAAAACTTGCCACGCAAGTAAAGAAGCTGAACTTATCATACAAATGACCCCTAATCTTGCCTTGGAGTACAAGTACTAAAATACTATTAGATCTCTTGGTATCTAAAAAAAATTCTTGTACAGCAAGCAACACAACCAAAAACACTTAAATAAATTCTTTTTTATTTTACCAAAATAAAGTACCCATTTTCCTTTGCTGTTTTTTAACAATTGCAAAGACGTACAATTTTATTCCTTGCAAAGCAAGGACTTATTTTTTTTCTTTTATCTTTTCTTTCTTGCTTCTCCCTCTTTTCTCTTTTCTTTATCGTTTTCTTTTCCTTCTCTACAATTGATGAAGCTCTCCAGAAACACCGCCACCATAACCGCGAGCAAAGGCGGGGAGAAGACGACTTACAGGTTTTCTAGGCCGATAACGACGAGAATTTAAGAAGAAGGTAGATCCGACCAACGGATTGTTTCTTCGGGGAAGAATCTAAAGACTCGAACGAAACAACCACCTCCGTTGCCGGAGGAAACCGTCAGAAAATGTTGGCAATATGTTCTCACTTAAAAAATGAGGGAGGAGAAGCCTTATGCAACCAAGAGAGTAAAAGAAGAGCTCGGGATCCAAGGCCGACAAATTGAAGCCGAAACTTCCAAATTTTCAGGATAATATGAGCAGAAATTTCATGAGTAGATTGGGATAATAAGGGTTTTAAATCTATTTTATGTAAAACAGAGGAAATAAAGCTCAATTTTTCAAATCCCATAATATTGTTGAAAGAGCTTTAGAGCTTCTTCACAATTTCTAATGGTTAGAAATGACCTTTTTAATAGAGGTTTTGCCTTCTCGACAATGAATTAGGTGCCTTCTCGGCAAAGAAGGATTTCTTTGTTCGTAAATTTGTCTCGGCTATAGGGAAAGGTTTTCTCAGCCATTAAGCAAGTTTTCTCAATCAGAAAAGGCTTTCTCAACCATACTCAAAGGGTTTCTTTTTGACGAGAGAGTCTTAATTTAAATTCTAATTATTTGTTTGGAATAAAATGTCCAAAAGCTTTTCTTAACTTATTAATTCTAATCAGGGGAATGTGTATTTTTTACTATATAAATTTTTTGATTTTTTAATTGGCATTAAATGCTTAATTAATTAACTTATGACCTTGTATAGAAATCATATTATATGTATAAAATGTATGGGCCGAGTGTTATAGATTTACTGTATACTTACAATGAAATTATAAAGTATCTTATTATTTATATGAGCATTATTTATTTGTGTATATTTTTCTTTTAATCCAAAATAATAGTCAATATCACATTATTTATTTGTGCATGAAATTTCTTATTAATTATATGGGCATTAAAGGCTAAAAAAGCTTCTCTCCAATGTTAAATGTTTATAGATATAAATTTATTGTATGCTTGTAGTGAAATTATAGAATATCTTATTATTTGTATAAACATTAATTGTCAAGTTATTTAAGTTTATAGTATTACTAGGTGGATGGCTCATGCTATCGCACGGGTTCTTATTTTATTATGTTTTATATTATATAGGTGATAAGTGAAATTATATTTTTTCGTATAGGTGATAGGTGATATGTGAAAGATGATAGGTGCTTATCTAAATTTACTATAGAAGACTAAAGGTCAATTGAAATGATATTGACGATAAATTCAATTGATTTGTTTTTTTTTTATCTTTATTGGATGCTTATTCATAAATTGGTCAAATTTTTCTTCGTGACAATAAATTATTATTTTTTATTTTACCTTTTTAGCCTTCATTGGATGTTTATCTAAATTTTTTATAGAAGACTAAAGGTTAATTGAAATGATATATTGACAATAAATTCAATTGGTTTGTTTTTTATTTTATTTTTTATCTTCATTAGATGTTTAGTCATAAATGAGCCAAAATTTTCTTCTTGACAATAAATTATTCTTTTTTGTATTTTACCTTTAGCTTTCATTGGATGCTTATCTAAATTTACTATAGAGGACTAATGGTCAATTGAAAGGATGTTGACTGACGAGCACTTTTATGTCGCTGTAAAAGCATTGTCAAAGAATTATCCTAACTTCCGAACCTGAGTAAAGTGGAAGCAATGGTCGAATCCACATGGACTCAGATTACTTGTATTTAAATAATATTACTAAGTTAAAGGGGGGTTTATGATTGATTTATCTAAACTAATATGCAAACTGAAAAGTAAACATGAATACAAATATGATTGTAAATAACAAATATGAGAAAAGCGTGTTCAACTAGTTAAATCCATCATAGATATGCTTATTGATCATTGATTCTCTTGACTCTCAATTCCCTTGAATAATCTATTGTGGATTATACTCCTACTAAGGATTATGACACAAACTTCAATTCTAGTTGAAAGAACTAACAGTCTAAACAACCCTAATCATTTAACTGCATAATTGCCCCAGGTGGGCTGATTGTAATTTATCCCTGCATAAAAAGTATCACATTGGTTCCTATATGGACTCCTCATGTAATTAGCTTTTTCATATGCCTCAGCAGCTAGCCAGCTATGGTTTCCCTTTCTCTTTGGATCTCCTCTATCTCTAAACTGAGTTCAACAATCTGCTTAGCTAGTTCCTCATGTGTAGCCATGGCTTTGCGTTCTCTTAATCTCCTGTGGAGGGAAGGCTCGAGTTTAGGATCTACTTATTGGATTAGAGACAACTCGACGTCCTTCAGTTGTCCTACGCTGTAAGGAAAAACAAAAACAAAAAACGAAATCAAAAAGCAAAAAGGGGTCTCGGACAGGGTCGGTAACGACCTTGGGGGGTCGTTAACGAGCCTGGGGTGATCCCGTAAAACAGAAATTGAAAAGAAAGAAGCGACTATCTGTCGACAGGGACCTAGAAAATAAACAGAAAAAGCATAGAAATTGGGTTGCACAGCAAGGTCGGTACCGACCCTAGGGGGGTCGTTACCGACTCGGCCGAGTCCCGAAAAACGTAAAAAGAACAAAACTTGGCAATATTGAAATCTCCCCGGAAACGGTGCCAATTTGTAGAGAGGGTTTCTTGACAACAAATAAATTTATATCAAGACCCGGATGTTGTATAGCAAAGTCAGGATCGTCCGCAGGGAGAAAGTCAGTGCTAAGTTTTGTTACTTATCACGCAAGCAATCAACAAAAAGTAAGGATTTTAACAAGAAAGAGAGAGATTCTAAGGTAAGGGTATCACCACAACAATAATCATGCAATGCTAACACTATGAAACATAAAGATCATGCTTTTATAACATAAAGGTGTCAACTTTCGTCAACTTAAGCAAATAAATCAATCAACTTTCGTTCAATTACTAAACCTACTATCTTTCTACCAAAAAAAATAAACCTACTATCTAATCTCTTCTACTTCAAGTAGGATTGATCCGCTTTCACTTCAAAACCCTAATTTGACTATTCTAATTCAAGGTTTCCGTTTTCACCTCAACTATGAATGAGAAATTCCTATCAACTTTCATTTCAAGGATTAAGAACAAGAGAATAGATTCATGCAATAAAAACAATCAAAACATGATCATAAACAAGCATGCACAACCATTGTTGGGTTTAACCCCAACCTTAGAGAGGAAGACTACTCACTAAGCATAATTAAAAATATAATAATTGAATTAAAAAGAAAGCTTACAACTTTAAATTCAAAACAATAGTTCTTCTCCACAAAACTCCTCTCCTTCTCTCGCCTCCTCTCAATCGTCTCTCCTCCTCCTCATCCTCTAACTTCAATGATCCGAAAACTAAAGAGGGGACAAGTGTATTTATAGAGAAACCATTCTATCTTAAATCTATCTCTAAGGAAATAAATCTTCTAATAAGATATATTCCTTCTATCTATCTAATAACATAAAAGGAAACAAGATAGAAGCTTTTAATTCACGCCGACTTGGATCTCGCTGCTCCTCGGGATGCCTCGCTAACGACCTTGAGAGCCTCGTTAACGACCCTGTTTAGCACTTTGAACAGCCTTGAGTAAAACTTGTGTAGAGGATTCGTTACAACTTCGTTTGACTCGATTCTTTTTTCTATGTTCTTGTAACGAATTTCTCTATCTCTTTCCAAGCTCAAACTTGATCTTCAATGACTTTGCTTGCGCGCTTAATCTTCATCTTCTCTTCATGCTTGAGTGCTATCTTTCACCAGCTTTGCTCCTTTCTTCAAAAAGTGCTCCAAATAGCTTCTAAAAACCTACAAAACACCACCAAAGCTTATGTAGACTCCATATCTTAAATAAATACGAAAACCTACACAAACTACTCAAAACAAAACACAAAACTAAAAGAAAAAGACTCAAACACACAAAAACACACCCTAAAAACACGACTAAAAAGGCGGACATCATTTATGATAATAAATGAACCTCTGAAGAAGAATAAACATTAAGCCTCATACAAACACCTAGAACATATCAACTACTACCAATGAATAACGCATCCATCTAAGCCAGAACCTATTGGCCATTGCTTCGTGAGTGTAAATCTGGGCTGCCTGCGTTCAATTTGAATCGTCATCTCCCTATGCAAGCAAATCTCAACCTCTTCTCCCATGGCTCTAATGGAGTGTATGCAAGAGGTAGTTCTGATTTTTTCATGCAGGTTTTGAGATACGGAGAGAGAAACATGAACAATTGCTTCGCAAATCTACTCATGCACCACCAATACTATTGATTCATCTTCATTTCACTTGTGTGTGCCCTGCAAACATATTTTTTCATGTATCCTTTTTGTTAGGGATGTCGAACCAATTTAACAAGTTAAATTTAACAAAAAATAAGAGAGATTAAAAAAATCAGATCGATTAATTGCCATGGATTTATAGGGTTGTATTAGCTGAGTTTGAACTTGTTATTCATGAGAAATCGAACAAAGACTTCGTCCATCTAAGTCGGAACCTATAAGCCACTGGTTCGCGAGTGTAGATCTGGGCTGCCTACGTTCAATTTGAGTCGTCATCTCCCTATGCAAGCAAATCTCGACCTCTTATCCCATGGCTCTAATGGAGTGTATGCAAGAGACGGTTTTGATTTTTTTTTTACGTAGGTTTTGAGATATGGAGAGAGAGTGATGGAAATCAGATTTCATAAATTAGGCTAGTTTTTTCAATTTGGGAATCACATGCTTCTCACCCATATAATCTCTTTTGCATCTTTTTTTTTTAATCATGTCCATTCAATATATTAAATCCAACGCTTATTATTCATTTCTCCTTTTCTCCTTAAAACCTTGTTTATCTAGAGCGTAAATCTTTATGTTTTTTTTGAAATGAGTAAATCTTTACGTTTTATATACACTTTTAATAAGAATTATAGATAAAGTGTATCCAACGACCAATAATAAATCTCATATTACACAATTTTAGGGTTTGGCTAATGTGGGCACATGGGCACACATTACTCATTAGCAATATTAATTTTGAAAATTATTTTCAAACTATTTCCTAAATTAAAATTAATAAACCCTTTTAAAAAAATAAAAATTAACAAATAATATCCAGATTTACCAAGATTAGTATTCTTATTATGTGTAGGAAATCCGTAATTTTTATGTCGCACTCGCACATACTGTAATTCACATGTCAATTAAATATTCACTTAATAAGTCCAACTTATAGTTAAAAACAATAAAAAAGAGAATATGTCCTTGAGAGAGAACGAGACCAACGCTGACCGGAACTTCACCAGAGATAGACCGCCGGACTTAGATCGAATCCAGAAAAAACCAAAAAGAAAATATGACAAAGAAGAGAATCCAGACAAAGAACTGAATATGTTTCATGACTTCCCATCTATTGAGGAATCAATTGGAAAACAAGCGAGTTTGAACTCCACTCCAAGGAACACCTTGTCCTTTAGGGATAAAGTGGCGAGCAAAGAAGGAAATGAAGGGTTCACTCAATATGACAATCCTTTTTGGGATGATACAGTTCAAGAAGATGACTTGGTGGATGATGTTATGCCACCGGATCATGACCCAAAATGCCCTGTTATCCTGCTTACTGCAGAGGAGAAGAAAAGAATTCGCAAACCATGGAGAGATGCATTAATAATCAAAGTTTTGGACCAACAAATTGGATATAACCATCTGAGACGAAAACTTCTTCTAAAATGGGAGCCTCGAGGGGAAGTTGCAATGATCGATGTGGGTAATGACTTCTATGTGGTCAAATTTCAGAATATAGATGATTTACACCATGTCATGATCAATGGACCATGGATGGTGGGAGATATCTACCTAACTATTCAAAGATGGCGCCCTAACTTTATTGCGGAAGAGGAGGAAATAAGGCACGTGGCAGCTTGGATAAGGATTCCACATCTCTCCATGGAGTACTTTGACAAGGAAATTTTAGCCATCATTGGAGAGAATATGGGACGAGTCCTCAAAGTCGATTGAACGACAGCAAAAGGGGAAAGAGGAAAATACACTAGGTTGTGTGTTGAGATTGACATCAAAAAGCCATTACAGTCCAAATTCTGGATGAATGGAAGGATTTGGAAATTGCAATATGAGGGCCTCAAAATGGTTTGTTTCGAATGTGGAAAAGTAGGACGCTTGGGAGAACAATGTCCGAGTAAGGAGAAAACCATGGAGATCAAAGATAAAGATAAAGAGCTTGTTGAGGCCAAAGCCAAATGCCCAGAATTATCAGAAGAATTTGGACCATGGATGATTGCAACAAGAACCTTTAAGAGGCGCAATGCACAAATTCCATCACAACATGTTGTGACTCCACTCACCGGCGGTGATGGACAGGAGAAACAGGGGGAGAGCGGTGAAGGTGGCAGTTCTGATCAGAATAGAACCGCTAAAACCGGGTTCAGCAATGGGAAAATCAGAACTGGGTCCACACAAACCAATGGAAAAACCAGAAAGTCAGCTAAAGGGAAAGAAATTCTCGTGTCCAAAAATAAGGGATCGAGATTTGAAATCTTATCCGAAGAGGAAGATGAGATCTTTGAGGAGTGTGATTCCAGGATTGAAAAAACCACAATCTTGAAGGAAAAGGAAACCATCAAGGCAACAGGAAAGGGACTCTCCAAAAATAAGGAAGGAGGAGGAAAATCATATATGGCAGGAATAAAAATTGCAGAACCAACGGAGCATATCAAAAAGAAAGATTCTTCGATCCGTACCAAGGAGAAGCCAGCTGTTGGTGTGGGTAACAAAGAGGCAGGAAATCAAGAGCTACAACAGAAAATAGAAAAGAAATCGGATTTAGGAAACAAGGCAGAGCCGAATTATATCTCAAAAGATTCAGTACAAAGAGATATTAAGGATAAAAAAAAGGAAGCAATATTGGCAGAAAATATTTCCCAAGATAATGGAAATATATTAAGACTCCCAGAAAAGGTACAAAATCAGTTGAAGGAGGCCAACAACGGTACGATTGTCATTGAAAAACAACTGATTCTTGCAAATTCAGTGAAACCGCCCGACACGAGCCATGTCGAATTGGTCATGGATGGTTCCAATGAGGAAACCCAAAGTGGGGAGGATCCCGAAGTTGATGTCCGAATGGAAGATCAAGATCAGGAAGAATCAAGAAAAGAGACCACAAGCTTCAACGATCATGGTGATGGAGACGTTACCATGGATGAACTTGATGGTTGAAAAAGTAACAGCTTGGATGTATGATGATCCTACCTTATCTAACATGTTATCTATGATAGTGCCAACCATCAAGATCATTACTTGGAATGTCCAAGGGGCAGCCAATAAAGAATTCATGTTTGTGCTCAAAGATATGATTCGGGAACATGATCCGACCATTCTTGTACTCTTGGAGACGAAGATCAATGGAGAGCAGGCTGACAAAGTGTGTGAAAAAATAGGATTTGATGGCATTTTAAGAGCGGATGCCAGAGGATTTAAAGGCGGAATATGGGTTCTCTGGAGGAAAGATAGAGTCATCTTGAGTGATTTTGATGTACATCCGCAAGTGGTCACGATGAAGGTGACCCGATCAGGAGAGGCTGCATGGTTCTTTTCTGCTATTTATGAAAGTCCTCAACCTAAAAGTAGAGAAGAATTATGGAAGAAATTGCTGGATTTTAAACCCCCATCAAGTCAGCCATGGTTGCTTATGGGAGATTTTAATGAAACGGTCTCGGTGGAGGAAAGAACAAGGGATTCGAAAGAGCTAAGAAGAAGATGCAGAAAGTTCCAAGACTGGATTGATGAGATGGAATCGCTGGATTTGGGTTATTCTGGTATGTGTTTCACTTGGAATCGAGGGGACGATGTTCATACTAGAAAAAGTGCATGTCTTGATCGTGCCTTGTGTAATATGGCGTGGAGGAGGCAATTTGAAGAAGCTGCAGTAAGGCATCTTGCGGAGATTCAATCGGATCATAACCCTCTTCTTATGAAATTCGATGGCCTCCACGGAAATGGTCTTGGAGAGAAACCGTTCAGATTTCAAGCTGCGTGGCTTCTACATGAGGAATTTCATTCTTGCGGATAATTGGGATAAAGGCGCAGAGCTACCTGATGCGCTTATACACTTGGCAATCCAGTTGCAAAAGTGGAATAAGGAAGTGTTTGGTAATTTGTTTCGAAGGAGAAATCGGTTATGGAGGAGAATTGAAGGAGTGCAAAGGAGGTTATGTGGTAGACCAACTCGTAATTTGATCTTGCTAGAAGGAAAGCTGAAGAAGGAATTAGAAGAGGTTCTTCAGCAGATTTATCTTTTTTGGGTCCAAAAGGCCCGAACGGATGCTCTTGGGGATGGGGATCGGAATACACGGTACTTCCATGCTTGTGCGATCATACGACGGAAAAGAAACAAAATTGATGCTCTACAAGATGACTTAGGGAATTGGGTCTGGGACGCGGCTACACTACAGAATATGGTGACCAAACATTTTGAAAACTTGTTCACGGATGATACGGGCTTCAGTGGTCCGTTTGACATTCCAAGGGGAAGGTTTCCATCAATTTCGATACCAGACTATGACACATTATTCAAGAGGTTTGATGCTCAAGAGATCAAAGATGCTCTTCATAGCATGAGCCTGCTGAAATCCCCTGGCCCCGATGGATTTCAGGCGGTCTTTTACCAGAGGAATTGGAACGTGATAAAAGAGGAGGTGGAGCGTAATGCGCTCGCAGTACTGAATGAAGGGGCGAGCCCAACGACCTTGAATGAAATCTTGATCACGTTAATACCAAAGGTGGAGAATCCACAGACGGTGAACCAACTACGGCCCATAAGACTTTGCAATGTTGCCTTTAAGATTATCATGAAGGCGATAGTTGCTAGACTTAAAACTATCATGAAGAAAATGGTGTCACCTACACAATCCAGCTTTGTGCCGAGACGGCAAATTTCCGATAACATAGTGATAGCACAGGAGGTTATGCACTCTATGAAGACTAAGAGAGGAGCGCGAATGATGGCCTTGAAAATCGATCTCGAGAAGGCTTACGATCGATTAAAATGGGCTTTCATTGAAGACACACTGAAAGAGATGAAGCTGCCATCAGAGTTGATAAAAGTTATCATGAATTGTATCACCTCGAGCCACATGAGGATTCTTTGGAACGGAGAAATTGGACCTGGTTTTGTTCCATCCCGTGGAGTTAGACAAGGGGATCCACTCTCTCCGTATATTTTTATTTTGTGTATGGAGAGACTTGGCCACATAATTGATGAAGCAGTGGCTAGCGGAGCTTGGACGCCAATTCAGCTAAGTGTTTTTGGCCCGGATTTGACTCACTTATTCTTTGCGGATGGCCTTGTGTTGTTTGCCGAAGCCTCAGTGGAGCAGATTCAAGTTATCCAATTCTGTTTGGATAAGTTTTGCCAAGCTTCGGGATCGAAAATCAGCCTACATAAATCAAGAGCATGCTTCTCTAATAGTACGCCAGTTGAAATCATTGATGCTATCTCAGAGGCGAGTGGAATTCCGGTAACTGATGACCTTGGGAGATATTTGGGAGTTAACTTAACCAAGGGGAGAGTTGGAAAGAATCAATTCAAACATATTGTGGAGCGAGTCAACAATAAACTTTCAAAGTGGAAGGTGAAGTACTTATCGATGGCTGGCCGGGTGACGTTGGCAAAGGCAACTATTGAGAGCATTCCCTATTACGCTATGCAGACGGCTGATATTCCTCTCCATATATGTGAATGCTCTCAATGTGAATCCTCGGAGGAAAAAAAGAAAATACACTTGCTTAGTTGGGACAAAGTTAAAGCGCCAAAAGAAGCAGGGGGTCTAGGGATGAGGAGTATGCGTCAAGCTAACAACGCGTTCAAGGCAAAGATGGGTTGGCGTATGCTGAAAGAACTAGAGGCTTTATGGTCCAGAGTGGTTCGGGGAAAGTACTGCCATGGCCGGTGTGATCGGGATATGTTTAACCAACATCAAGGGGCTTCAAATCTGTGGAATGGAGTGGTCAAAGCAAAGGGACTTTTGGATCAAGGGCTGAGAACGACAATTGGAAATGGGCGAAATACTCTTTTTTGGACTCACCGTTGGGCTACGGACACTCCGCTAGAAGACCTAACGATAGATGTTGTCCAAGAGGAGGATTTGGGTCGAACTGTTGAGGAGTACTGGCATGATGGGGGCTGGAAATGGGATGAGTTTGCAGCACTCTTACCTGGTCATGCTCTCAATAAAATCGCTGAGATTCAGCTGGTGCAAGAAGAGGTGAGGGATAACTTTTATTGGAAAGGGACTAGAAATGGCGAATTCTCGACCGGTTCTGCTGTTACCATTCTTCGCCAAAATCAGGACTCGGACTATGCCGAAACTTGGAATAAAATTTGGAAGATAGAGGCCCCTGAAAGAGTGAAGATGTTTATGTGGATGTTGGCACATGATTGCATACTTTCAAATGCTCAAAGAGTCCATCGTCATCTGTCTACCAATCCTTCCTGCAGTACATGTGGAGATATATCAGAGACAACTCTTCACATTGTCAGAGATTGTAATGAGGCAAGGTTGGTGTGGAATCACTTTGTTCAACCTACATCAACTCAAAGATTTTTCAATGAGGATCTGCGAGGCTGGATTGCATGGAACTTAAGACAGACTAAGGAGTGGATAACGACTTTTTCCACGTGTGTTTGGTGGATATGGAGATGGAGAAATGTCCGAATCTTTGGGGACGCTGATAAAATCCCTGAAGCAAAGGCAGAATTCATACAGATGCGGGCGATGGAGTTCAAAAAGGCGAAAGTTGTACAAAGCATTCAGAACAGCAACATAGCTGCAACTAGGCAGCAAGTGCAGTACAATTGGACTCGACCCCCACTGGAATGGGTCAAATTGAATTGTGATGGTGCCTACAGAAGTGGTGAAAACAAGATTGGTGCTGGAGGGTTGCTACGAAACCATGAAGGGCAATGTTTCAAGGCTTATATGGTAACGGCAGTTGGTAGTTCGGCATTCCGGGCTGAATTGTTGGGATTACTACAGGGACTTTCCATTGCTCGTGAGCTTAAAGTCAAGAATTTGTTGGTGGAAGTTGATGCTACTGATGTAGTGCATTGCCTGCTCAATTCTCAGCAGCCTACAAATGATGCTTATGCGATGATTAAGAGATGTCAGCAGCTTATGGCGGATCCGGGGTGGAAGGTTGAAATCTCTGCGATTACAAGGGAGGCCAATCAAGCGGCGGATTGGTTAGCAAAAACTAGTGGAAGTATGATGGGGAACCTGACTATTTTTAACGATCCTCCTAGTGAGCTTAAGAGAATCTGTGATATGGATGTAGACTATTTATATATGTAATCCTATTCTATTTATATGAATAAAACCGAGCACTAGCTCTCCTTTATGACCAAAAAAAAAATTCACTTAATAAGTGTGTAACATTTTGATAAAGTAATTGGGATTAGTACTATTAAGAATTCACTTAGGATAATAGAGTAATACTCCGTAAAATAAGTCAGAATTTCATGATTCTGTACCGGCATTTTGAGGGCTGTTCATAACTTGACCATGAAATTCAGACCCAGAAAAAAGTTCAAAATTTGCCCATTGAATGAACATATAATACAACAACCAACAAGGACCAGTTAGTTCTGCGGAAAACGCGAGCAATCAAAGCTGCTTAAATCAGCATTGACCTAAGGGACCAAGTCACGCTGCAGAAGCAATCGAATCAAAAACTCGCATTTGTGTCGATAATTTGGCCAAGTTGATATGGAGTAGCAATTAGCTAGCCATCTAGATGATTCTAGCCTTTCATGAGGCCAATTTGTAAGTTAAAACATACTCCGTATCATTCAAAGTCAACCGGATGGTAAAACAGTATGCTTTGTAATGTCTTCTTTTTGTCCCCATTCATTCAAAGCCTTCATGGTCGTCTCCTCGTGGTCCATAGATTCTCATATAGCTTCATTCACAATTCTGAGTCTCTAGATTTCTGCGTTTTCCCTTAAGGTATTTTCCCCTATTGGGGTTTTGTTAGATTTTGGTTTCCTGATCTGGATTCGTCAATTCGTTCCTCATATCGAATTTCGTTCCGTTTTGCATAAGTTCATGAACTTTGCCTTTTTAAATATTTATACATTATAACTCCAGTCCTTAGGATGATTTCTCTTCCTTTAATTCTTCAAACAGCAAATATCTTTGAAGTTTGGGTCTCTTAGCTTACCTGTGTCTTTTGTTAATGTTTGAAAAAAACCATCTTGGTAGCTACTTTGTGAAGTGAATTTGGATATCAATTTGAATTTTGGATGGACTGATGCTGTATGTTTAAGTGTTTTTTTTAATGATGATGATGTGTGGAGTGTTGCCACTTTGTATGTGCTATCTTAGTAATGCTTATTTGGTGATCGTAATTTGGACAGGAAAAGTTTAAAGTTTCTCAGTGAATGTTATCAAGGAGCCTCTTCAAAAGAAGCAATGAATTGCTTGTGTTTTAGTGTTGGTCAAAGGAAGTCTTCGAATCAACAGACAATTGATGAAGGTAAAGGTTCAGTTGAATTTTTCTGTCCTTGCCTTTTAGCTTCTTGTTTTTTTAAAAATTATATGCAGCTGTTCATTCATTTCTCTATTAACAATTTTTGCATTATAACTCGAGCCATAGAATGTTATGGAGACTGTCATGGATGGGAGGAGTTGAATTTTCTGGTTTTTCATGGAGCCAAAAGTGGAAACTTAGTTTGTCAGTTACCCTTTAAGATTATAATTCATCCACTTTTAATGGCATAGGAGATTTCCACCAGGTGGAATGACTAACATTGTCTAAGGACCTTTGACAAAGTCTAGTTTATTCTCAAAGACATTTGTTATATTTCTAGATAAATGGAAAAAAAAACATGTCATACGGGGTATGCGAGTGATCTTGACTCAAAGCTTGCATTTTTAATTCAATTTTTGGATTAGTTGTGGAATGTGCAGTAGCTCAAACAAATCCCTTTCCAAGTCACTGAACCATGGAAAATGGAAAGATGCAGTTTGCACATTTTCAGTCTTAGCATCCCTTTCCCTGACAGTGTTATGTATGATTACAGTGGTTTCAGGTAAATGTAATGTCAAGTTCTATACTTTCAAACAGCTGAGGGTTGCAACTCAAAACTTCAGTACAGCCAAAAAAATAGGGCAAGGCGGTTTTGGGTCAGTCTACAAGGTTACAATCCTAAGATAACCTCCCACTGTACTAATAAACCATGCTTTTTGTTTCTCCCTCCTGATACTGATTTTCTAAGTTTTGCCACTTCTTACCGTCAGGGAAGGCTTTCAGATGGAAATGAGGTTGCAGTAAAAGTTCTTTCAGCAGAATCAAGGCAAGGGTTGCCAGAATTCTTGACCGAATTAGTCACAATAGCAGATATAGAGCATCCAAACTTGGTAAAATTGTACGGCTGCTGTGTGGAGGGAAATAACCGGATTTTGGTCTATGGCTACCTTGAGAATAACAGCGTTGCACATACTCTTCTTGGTAAATTTTTTGTGCCTTGTTTCAAGTTTCACTCTGATGTTCATGTTGAAAGCTGATAGAAAATAGTCGTTCATTTTTATTAAGGTGGTGGCAATAGTAATGTAAAATTCAGCTGGGAAACAAGAAAAGGAATTGCCATTGGTGTAGCTAAGGGGCTTGCTTACCTACATGAGGAACTTAGGCCGCATATCATACACAGGGACATCAAGGCAAGCAATATCCTCCTTGATAAAGATCTCAATGCCAGAATTTCAGATTTCGGTCTTGCAAAGCTTATTGCGCCTAGCATGACTCATGTCAGTACTAGAGTTGCAGGAACGTTGTAAGTTCACTACACCTCTTCTTGTTACAAAAACTATACCGTATAAGAACATTAAAGGGCTTACATTGTTTAAATTACCATATAACAATTTTTTTTTCCAATCCTTTGTCTATAATGCATTTGCTACCTTCTCGTTTTGAAGTAAAATATCTCCTGAGGTGCCTTCTTTTCTGTATGCAGAGGTTATTTGGCACCTGAGTATGCAGTACAAGGCCATCTCAACAGGAAAGCAGACGTTTACAGTTATGGTGTTCTTCTTCTGGAAATCATCTCTGGTTGCCGTAGCAGAGACAGGTTCCAAACTCATGGAGAGCAGTACCTCCTTGAAAGGGTAATTATTTCCTTCACACAACGAGCTGACATTTTTTCCATGTGGTACATTTTTATCATAGATAGGATGATATTATTGGTAAAATAAGAATTTATCCTCTTTCTTGCCTTTTCTTGTACAACGATTTTTGATAATGACTAGACCTTTGATGCAGGCATGGAAGATCTATGAAAATGGGGAGCCCACAGAGCTAATCAATTTAGTTAGTGAATCTCTGAGAAAAGATCTCAACGTTGAAGAGGCATGCGGATTTTTCAAGGTTGCACTTCTTTGCACCCAAGAAATCCCAAAATTTAGACCCTCAATGTCTACTGTGATTCAGATGCTACAAGGAGATGTAGATGTTACCAAAGTGGATGTATCAAAACCGGGTTTGCTATCAGAGATGATGAACTTGAAAAGTGAAGAGGTTAAAAAAGGGAATTCGTTACTCTCTCCAGGAACAGGTAATTCAGATACTCCATCACCCTCTGAGGCCTCCTCCACATATCCTACCTTAACAATAACCTCAATTAGTCAAAGAAGCTAAAAAATCTACTTGTATATACCCTTGAGTGTTTACATAACATTTTTTTTTTGTTCTGGTATTAGAAAGGTGGCCATTGGATCTTTTGCAGAGTGTTTTTTGTTTGGTATACTTGTAAATTATCATATATAACAATTCTTGGTTAGGCTGATGCTTATTTTAGTCATTGTTGGAATTGAGCAATATTGAATTTCCATGCAAATAGTTGCAGTTTCAGATGAAGTTTTATCTCTTCATTCCAGAACCTAAGCTGCACATTCATTCTTCTCTCAAAGAAATTTTGTTTTATCAAATAAGATTCCTGTTGTATGTCTCAAGAAGTCTGTTTTTTGTTTGGTTTTTTTTAATGTACTATGTGAGAAGAAATCTGAAGCTGAGTACATGTCATCTTATTATGCATCTTCATGGCAAAATAGACAAACTTGGGAAAGAATGTGAGAGATATATCACCCTGTAGAGAAGAATATAAAAAAAAATTGAAAAAGGTCAAGAAATAATAAAAACAAATTATGATGGACTTTCCCTTCTATGCTTCCGTGTAGTATCTAATTCTTAGTCTTGTGACATCTAAACCATAAAATCATAAAAGAAAGAACTCTGTAGCCAACAATGAAACCAAACATCATACCCAAATTGCTCCACTTTTCTGACTCTCTGAACCCTTGCTGTCTCAAGAATCCATCCCCATACAATTCACAAACACCATTCTTCATCTCTAGGCATCTTCTCCTCCCTTGCTCTCCTCCATACTCATTTACCATGAAACACGCAAACGGGTACTTGAACAAACTCAGATAGTACATAAAAACCCAGTACTTTGGAATACTTTCTTTTGTGATAAAATATCCAGAAAACAAGAAAAATGATCCCATCAGCCCAGCTATCACCGACGTCCCCATGATGAAGTTTGGCACCAGTGCACTGAAGCAGGCAACAAGCGAATTCGACATCAACACCACCAACCAGACCACAAGAGAGAAGTACAAGAATGCAAAGACGTCTTTTCTTAGACCGACTAGCCAGTAGACGGGTATAGTGTAAAGTAGGCCAACTAATAGAAGAAAGGGTAGGAAAACAAGGGTGTTGGCTAAAACATAGGATGAGACTCTATAAGCTCCTCTCGATGTCTCTCTCATTAGAATCCTTCTTTCTTGCAAGAAAATTGGTAGCCCTTCGGTTGTTGAGGATAGTAAGAAAGTCAAGGTGAAGGCAAAGAAACCCAGACGGGTTTGTAACGCCAGCTGGCCTTGATCATGGGCAGATTTCATGAAGATTGTGCCAAGAATTAGTCCAGCTACAGAAGCTTGAATAATTCTGGTGGCAAAGAGCTGCTTTGTTCTGAATATGTTCCTGCAGAATCTTTGCCCAAGTATGAGAACTTCTTGGAATCTTGAATTTGGGTAATTGAGAATCTTTTGCTGGTAGAAACTCCTAACCTCATTACCAATTCTAATGGAGGATGACTCTGGAGGCAAAGTATATGCAACATCAATTGCGAATTCAAGAACATTAACACGGCGAGGAATCTCATGGCCCACAATCCTAAGCTTCTCCTCGAGAAGACTTAATGAGCCATTGTGAAGAACAAGCCCATTTGACAGAAGGATGACTCTATCAAGAAGCTCAAGAATCCGAAAACCCGGTTGGTGAATTGTTATAATGATGGTTTTACCTTGCCTAACCACCATGGATTTCAGCAGCATCACAACATGAAGAGCTGCAGAAGAATCCAATCCAGAAGTGGGTTCATCAATCAAAACAACACAAGGATCATGAACCAACTCCACTCCAATTGATACCCTGCGCTTCTCCCCACCAGAGATCCCATGGACCCTAGAAGAAGCAATCTGATCAAGGCCAAGCTCAATCATCAGCTTCTTTACACGGTTACCCGCTTCTTGCCTTCCTCCAGGTAACCTTAAAAGCGCGCTATACATGAGGGTTTCTTCAACGGTAAGGAGTGGGAAAAGGGCTTCATCTTGGGTGACATAGCCTGATAATCTTCTCAGAGTTCCCGGGTCAATTGGGCGGTTGTTGACCACCACTTTTCCCGCCACTTTGCTTGGCGGGATTATGGCACCTAGGATTTCTAGCAATGATGTTTTTCCAGCTCCACTGGGGCCTGCAATGGCGGTAAGCTCACCAGGCAAAGCTTCACAGCTGACATCTTGTAAGATGACTCTGGAGGATGAAGGATTTGTTTTACTACTGCATAGCCAGTTGAAGGTGTAAATAGGATTGTTTATGTGGTAAGAGAGGCTTTTGGCTTCTATTTTATGTGGGTTTTTTCGGGTATCGAAGAATGAGCTGGATATTGGAAGCTCCATGGATTGGATGAGGAGAGTTGAGGAAGAGGATGGAAGAGAATACTAGAACAGTGTGTTATGTATTTCTGAGAGATGGGATTTTGGAAATTTAGTATTAGGAGGTAAGCTAACTAAGCTAACTTCACCAACTTGAGTTTGAAGTAGAAAGTTATTTGAAGTTTATAAGGCATGCTTGCAATTGGTAATGTATGGTACTTTCTGATCATGGTTGGAGGGTGAGAAAATTTTGCAAGAAAGTTAGGGAAAAAAAAGAGGTTCAGCTTGAAGATTTTTTCTTCTTTCTGATTTTGGCTCTTTTGAAGCCAAGAAAAAGGCTTGTGTTTTGCGGTTGAGCTAAGTTTTGACTATGTAGTGTTGGTTGTTTTCTGGTGGCTTCTTCTCTCCAAACTGATAGAATGTTCAATTTTTTGGGCTAAGAAGATGGTGAGATGGTGGGGGGTTTTATTAGGCATATCCTTAAAATAATCATGGTAGGTTAAAAATAAAGGGGAATGAAACTCCATGGAATCTAGTCAATCTACAACGTTTCCACATATATTGCGAAAATGCATACTTTCTAGATATGGATAGTGTAACTACCATTCTCACTTTTACATGTGTGACTTTTGAGTGTTGTGATTTTTATAGGAGATCTCCGAAGAGACTTTCACTCTTGCTTTTTATAGCTAATGGTTGAAATCACTTTTTATAGCTAACATATCATATTATAATTTATGTATTAAATTTAATGAAAATCAATCTAATGCTTCTGGTAAACCAAAAACACATGATTCATTTCCACCAAAAAAAACTTGATTTATGTTTATTGTTTTTGGTAAATTATGCAAAAAGAACTTTTTAGAAAGGATTATTATGACAACAAACTCTAACTGGACATTAATGGAAAATTTATATTATCGACAATGGTTGGAAAAAAAAATGAAAATTAAAAAGGCCCATTAATTAAATCTCGCCCATTCCAATGTCAGCCCACTAAAACTCATTGATATATGACTACTTGGCTAAAGACATCTGTGGCATAAATATTGTTTGTGTTACTACTTACTATTGATCCCGTTAAACTCATTGTTTTATTCAGTGTACTGATAAGTGATAAATGTGACCTGATTAATCTACCAGCAAACAATTCTTGTTCATAGAATGGTAAACTCATCAAAACACTGTAGATCTCAAATGCCTTTTCCCTCTACAATGAATCAAAATCTTGCATGCTTAAAAAAACATACAATATATGAATCAAAAAAATTTCACGAGTACTGCAGCAAATGTGCATAAAGAATTTCATTCCAAGTATCAGGCACACCAGGCAAGCACCAGTGAATACAATCTGCATTACGATCTGGATCTGCTCTTTCCTCCTTAGTCAAGAGCTTGCCTTTTCTTTCTGTGTAAATTGTTGTGTGTGCATCTTTCCTGTAGTCTGACAATTGTGTTATGTTGAGTAATGTCACCTCTGTCTTCAGTTCTTGTAGAGTCTCCTTCACTATGTTCATGATATCGATACTCGTCCCTGCTCCCCAAAATGGTCCTTCAATTGGCTGTGTCTCATTGAAACAGTTGCCTTCACTTCCCGGATTCCATTCCCATCTCCTACAACAAGACATTTCACAACTTAAGGCTTGTTTGGTTCAACTTTAGGTGAAATAAGGCTTGTTTGGTTCAACTTTGAGCTTCTAGTTTTAAGTTCTGAGGCATTTTTACTTTCTTATAGCTATCAACATATGTTGTATCAAACAACTTTAATGAAATCTCTATAGAATTTCAGACTCACCATAGATGAGTAGGAGATAAGCTCATGAAAAAGACCCTTTGTTTTTCAGGGTCAATGCTTGACTCTAACCACTTTGCCCATGTCTGCAACGCCATTCTGTAAGCAGTTGTGACGTTGTACTCGCTTACTTCATTAGGAGATCCATTCCTGCATATTCATCTTCAATTCTTCACATCAGATGAAGAAAACAACATATATAGCATATGTACACAAAAATGGTTGATTGGAACCTACGTCGCGTTAATTATAGGCTTGTACATCCACCACACGTAGCTTTCAAACACCAAAAAATCAACTCCGTCCCAGTTTTTACTGTGGTTAGCCACTGTGTCAAGCCTCACAAGCCTTCTTTGAACCGAGTGGTTCGTGGAGTGGTCTGAATTGGACTCAACTATGAATGGCGCCCAGTAAAATTCAACTGTTGCATTGTAATCCTACAATTTTTTCAAAAAAATGCAAATTTAGGAGCTCATTAACATTCAAGTCTATGTAATAGTATCATCTTTTAATGATTGGATTGAAGTGAAACCTCAGCATAGAAGATCTTCTTTGAAGGAACTTTGTAATGCAACTTCTTTCCTTCAGGAATTGCTGATTGCAATAAACAGACAATAGAATCAAATTGACCTCTCTGGATCGAGTCGCCTACAAACATCAGCCTCTTGTTTCTCAGGCTCTCAAGTAGCCTTACAGCATTAAACCTGTAAAAAAATAATTCCAAGAGATACATATATTCTTATCATCACTCAACTTGTTTGGTTCAGCTTCAAGTTTTCAGTTTTCAAATGAATAATTTTAATAACCGTAATAAAAATAATTGAAACATAAATCAGTAATAATTTTGCTGACCTTGGAAGGTTACACTCATTAGGCTGCCACCTCCAAAACTGATAGAAATCATCAGGCCTGCCATTTCTTTGACAAGCCACTTGCTTAACCAAATAAGGACAACTCTCTTCAGTATACAAAGGATGTGAAGAGTTATCCCAAACCCATTTCCCTTCAAACACATTGCAATCTTCAATGTCAATCACATCATTATACCCATCAAAATTAACTCCTCTTGAACTGCTTCGACTCCTCCCACCGCTGCCACCTTGGAGCCACCTGAGCTTCCAAGGAAGAAATCCATTTGGCCTGTTCTTGAGGTAATCAAAGAAAAGACGAGACGTGCCGAGGAGGAGAACGGAGATCAGTGCAATTGGCAAGAGGGATCGAATTCTTGATTTTGTCATTGGCCCTTGATTTTTTGAGTTTAATGTTATTGATCAAGAAGAGGATTTGGTGTGGTTTTGACCTCATTTTTTGATGGAGTTGTGTTGTTGCTGTTGGTGTAGGTGGTGTTCTTGCTTGAGCCCAAAGCGTCTGAAGATGGCTTTTGCAGTATAACCACCGGTTGGTGAAAGAAAGCCTTTTTCAGGGATTAGGTAGACTATCTATCATTTAACGTAGGTTTTCCATTCTTAGAAGCTCAATTAGCTATATCTTCTTAATTCAAAGTGAAGAGCCTGTATTGTTTGATCATTAGTTTCTTACTTTCTTACGAGGTGTCACTACTCCTTGATTCACCAAGGACTAGAGTTTTAAAATGGGGAAGGTTGGATGTGTAAATTAGTTTCATTTTTCCCATTCTTGTTTAAAATGGTAATCGCCTAATCGGCTCACTAGAGATCGGTATAAAGTTAGAGATTGGCCCATCTTAATAGTACAAGGTAGCCTAAATAGTACAAGGTAGCCTAAATGGTGAAAGTCATCTTTTTGTCTAGTTTGAAATTTGAACCATTTCCATATGATGTTTATTTCATTTTTTTAGGCACATTAAACTTTAAAAATAGCAATGAAAAATAGCCCGATCTCTTGCCCAAGGTATTTAGCCTTGCAAGGTGGTCCTTGCTGATTCAGCAGCGAAAGCGAGTATTCACAAGGCAATTGAAAAACTTTAAACCATTTCCATATAATGTTTATTTCATTTTTTTAGGCACATTAAAAAAATAAACCTGACTTTAGAAATAGAAATGAAAAATAGCCCGATCTCTTAAAATTGCGGAAAAATAGTATCAATTAATTATGAGGTATTTTAGAATGGAAATTTCATGGGCACACGTTAAAAATACTAATTTTAGAAAATCTAATTACTGTTTATTAATTATAATTTTTTAAAAAGATTTATTAATTCTAATTTAGAAAATAATTTTAAAATATATTCCAAAGTTACCTTGGGCACACATCTACTTTGGCATTCATTGTTAATTATAATCTCGACATAATTCTTACAAATTTAATAAAACAGCGATTTTCTAAGAAAACTCGAATAATGAAAATTGAGGCTCCGTAACGGCGTAACCTCCGTTTGGTTTGGATATATGGTGGTGCTAGAGAAAATCTTAAACCCTCACGATTCTCTGCTAAAACCTCCCTCGGAGCTCAAGCAGTCAGATTTGGTAGGAGAGAAATGGCCGGAACAAGTCTTCGTTTATGGGGAATACGGCTTCCAACAAGCTCCCCCGGCAGCCATTTTGGTCGTTTCCGCCATCCATTCTCATCGTTTAATCCCCGGAGGAGGCGCCTGCACATCACTTGCTGCAAGGCGGCGGCGGAGAAGGAGAGGGTGATAGTCATTTCCGGCCCCACCGGCTCCGGAAAGAGTCGCCTGGCCCTTGAGCTCGCCAAGCGTCTCAATGGGGAAATTATCAGCGCCGATTCCGTTCAGGTATGGCAACTATGCACTTCTCTACTTTCACTTCCACTAGAATGCGTATTGCGTAGTTGAGAATGCCTCAAGCTTAGGGTTAATTTGGTGTGATCGATGAAACTTTTCCATTTTAATTGATAAAATAACATTAGGTATTCAAAATCAGACAAAGATATTCCTTTTACCTGCTGAGGTTTTCGGGGATAAGCTTACAACACAGTTGATACAAAACCTTCCAAAAGTAGAGGTTTTATCTTCTGAACTGTGAATAAGGAATTATGATATAACTAGGCTGAATTTGACATAATGTTTGCATTCCCACTAAACTTAGATTCTGTGTTGGAAATATATGAACTCAATACCGTGTGATTATACTTTGTAAGTTGCAGTTTGGTAACTGGTAAGGTTTTCAATGAATTCAGCAAGCATTAGAGCTACTTCTCCCTTGAATAATAGGTGATATTTTTAACATTCATTTGTTGTTTTTGATCCAGGTTTATCGAGGTCTTGATGTTGGATCTGCAAAGCCGTCATCAAGTGAAAGAAAGGTGCCTTGTAAAATCTGACCCAAAGAGTCAGTTGGTTGCTATTCCTTCTCTGTATTTTTGCATTTCTATCTTAAAAATATTTTAGAATTTTGCTTGCGGGGTAGGAAGAAGCCGATTTCCTACTGACATATCCTTTTTTACCACAATTGTATGATTATTTCATCACGATGGCTTTGTTTCTTTTCTGCAGGAAGTGCCCCATCATTTGCTGGACATATTGCATCCATCTGAAGGTAAATTATAATTTGAGATCTAATATTGTCACTATTTCGTTTATATGTATGATCTTTGAATTCTATATTGCTGAGAAGAAAACAAGCCGTGAATGGTTAAAAGCATTCTCAAGTCTTGACTAACATGACTTTTGATACACATGTATGGAAATCCGTAATTAAAAACTCTCTTTTGAACAATTGATTTTAGACTACTCCGTGGGGCAATTTTACGAGGATGCAAGACAAGCAGCTAAAGACATTCTTAGCAAGGGTCGTGTTCCCATTGTTACTGGTGGAACTGGCCTGTACCTGCGTTGGTATGCTTTGCCATTTCTCTGTTTGCTGAGCTCTATTAAGTTAATTAGTTTCCAGTGGGAGAAACAATAAAGATGTCTCTCAAAATATCCATTACTTCTAAAGATCCACTGGTGGTGGTTTCTAACCATAGTGTATAACAATTATAAAGAAAAACAATGAGAATATCTTCTTTGCCAAAGTGTTAGCCTTTTGAACTTCCCATTAACTAACTAAAGCTTAATTGATAATGGGGAAAAAATTAATTTGCAAGAGACATTGGCGAATTCTATGCATTGATAGCTCAGTATTAAATACATTGCTTCATAGATCAAACAGTAAGAAGCTAAGTTGTTATATTTGGTGATGTGAAAGGTTCATCTATGGCAAGCCAGATGTCCCGATGGCGTCTCGAGAGATAACTTCTGAAGTAAATGCTCAGCTAGAAGATTATGAGAATCGTGGTGACTGGGATGCAGCTGTACAATTGGTGGTTGAAGAGGGAGACCCAAAGGCACAGTCATTGCCCAGAAATAACTGGTATCGCTTAAGACGGAGTCTTGAGATAATTAAGGTTTTGTTTCAAAACACTTGTTATCCCTTTTTATATGATTGTACAATGTTCTTTTGCATGTATGAAGAAATATGTAGTATTAAAACTGACTAATTAAGTTTCTATTTTGGCAGTCTAGTGGATTGCCTCCTTCAGCTTTTCAAGTACCTTACGACTCTTTTAGAGGTGAAGTGAAGTGTTTACCTGAAGTTAAGTTGACTGATGAACTGCTAGAAGACCCATCAAAAGATTTGGACTATGATTTCATGTGTTTCTTCCTTTCAACTCAAAGAATAGACTTGTACAGATCAATTGATTTTCGATGTGAAGCTATGCTTTCAGGTATTTGATTTATTTAGTGTATTTATTATATATGTCCTAATTTTCTCAAAGTTTAAACAAAATTCAAGTTGTCTGCATAGGAGTTAAAAACCAGATTTTTCATCACCCACTTGACCCATGTCTTAAATGCTAGTATAATTACGGGCAATGCATGAGGTCTGACCTCAGGGGTGTGAGAGAAAGATTATATGTTAGATACACAAATGTAATATCCTAGTATGCTAGGGGTAAAAGGGTAAAGGATATATCAGAGATGTTGAGAGTCGATTAGGACTTCAATATATATATGGAAATGTTTCCCCATTAGGTATTATCCAGAAAAATAGAGAAAAGAATCAGGCTAGGCCTTGGGCTCTTGGAGATTCATCTCCTTGAGATTGACTCTTTGGAAACTTGTTTCCATTGAGATTTATCTTGTGTTCTTAATATAATCAGTTTTTGTGTGTGTTTTGAGTGTTTCCCGATTTCATACTCTTATCATTATCTGCCCTAAATCTGGCTGAATCCCTCATGGCTTGAACTCCACTTGAAAAATTGAGGTGACGCTGCTTTAACCTCCTGGTATGAAACCAAAAATCAACCCTAGCCAAAACATGGTCTGACCCTCAAGTAAACAATCAGAAGACTAACGACAATTTTGAATCCATTTACCATACACAACATGGGCCTATTTAGTTTTTGACTTCGTGGGAAAAAAATCCATAGCCTGAAATCCAAAGAACATCAGTTCTGACCTTTGAAGCTGAAATCCAAGGCTAAGAAATAAAATGTAGATCAAAATCTCAGTTTCAACTTTCAAGTCCAATAGCTCAAAGCATATTAAGTGATCCTAAGCATATGGTTTAAAGGCTATAAACCCCAAATAGTCTAGAAAGTTGAAATTTATCACATCTCCCAAAGATCTGAAAGCCTTACATCTGCTAATTCTTGTCCTAGGAATTTGAGCCTCCTGTGTTGGTTAGTTTTTCTGAGTATTTGAAATTCAATTTAAGCATATAGCAATTACCAGCCATAAAAAGATTCTTCTCCGTGTAGAAACTGAAGGAATTCTGTCTGAAGCCAAATGGCTGCTTGACATTGGTCTTCATCCTAATACAAACTCTGCTACTAGAGCTATTGGTTACAGACAGGTATTATTTACTGTATTTGTGTGGCTATTTTTAAAGAATGTTTGATATGTGAGCATCATTTTTTTCTAGAATCGTCCTAATTTCTTTTGTGAAACCTTACTTAACAAAGAATCTTCTGCTATCCAGGCTATGGAGTTCCTTCTGAAGTGTAAGGAACAAGGGGGCGGCTCAGCGTCTGACTTTTTTACTTTTCTATCTGAGTTCCAGAAAGCATCCAGGTATGCTTACTGTAATGCCCCTCACTAGAAACACACACTCAAGCCTTAGATTTTGAGTACATAGATTTCTAGGCATTTCATATTCATAATTGAGATTGGTAATCTAACTTGGACATTCTTCTATAGAACCTGCTTTACCATTAGTTCAAACCCTTTTATGGGCTCTATTTGCTAATGCTATAGTATATATGCAGGAACTTTGCAAAAAGGCAAATGACATGGTATCGAAACGAGATTATTTATCAATGGCTTGATGCTTCAAAACCCTTGGTATGTGGCACTCCCTTATATCTTGCTATATTAAACACCTAGTTTTCCTGGCTTCCAAAACATAATTGCCTTGGCACTTTGTAGGAGAAGGTGCTAAACTTCATTAATGATGCATACCATGATAAAAGTGGAAGCTTAATAGTGCCTGAATCGCTTAGAATAAACAAAGAGATTACAAGCTCCAGACTAGCTGCACAATTAAAGGCATATCGCCCAAACAACAGGTATTCCTTAGCATGTAGATTTTTGTAAGTAGCTTGAGTTATTTCAATGCTGATTCGTTCATGAGATATGTTTTTAACTTGTAGGTATTTTGTGAGCCGTGGAGACTGTGCTGACATATTGACATGGCTGAGAACCGAAGTGTGATCTTGCAAATGCTCAATAGACACATCTACCAAACACTCAAACAGGTTGTATACCTCGTCCTCTTCTCTTCGAAATCCAGAGTTTGCATTGTTGAGTTTTCGGGAAGGACCCTCCCCAAACTCTTTGTAATCAAGTACTCAAATTTCAGTCTCAATGAAGCTCATTGTCCAATTAATTTGGGGGAAGGAAATTTACCAAGTTTATAGGAATTTCATTTATTTAAGCTTATGAATGAGTATTTGTAAATACAAATGTGTAAACTCATTCCTTTCAAACTCATAATACCGAAGCAATCAACCGTTGGGCTCATTTTTGGTAAACCAATGGTATATTTTGCGCCCAAATGTTTTCAATAAATAAATATCACCCAAAAGTTTCAAATCCAGACCGAAAAACATGACCAGCTCTCCTTTGACACACTTCTTTGACGCATTTGAATTACGAATGTTAAAGCGTACAAACATTCTGAATCGTAAATTCTAAAAGAAAAAAAGGGCAAATATTACTTGCGACTTACGAGGCCCATTTCCACGAGGTGAGGAATACCTCGAATCAACTCATTAAACCTAGAAGTTATAATGGAAACAGTCACAGTTGTAAAAAGTCGAAAGCCGATCCAAATCACCATTCCATTAAATCAAATCCAAACCAATGCCATTCAATTATTAGGTAAATTTACTTTTTGTTTTACTTTTGATAGGGCCCTGTTGGCTTCCAAGCTCCCCCTAACCCAAACAGCTTCTTCTGAGAAGATCATACACAATGCCAAGGCAAAAAAGAGAGCTATTTTCTTCAGATTGGCCAAGAAGAGTGTACAGCGTCTATATGTTGATCCAAAAAATACAGCCTGGGGCTCAACCACATTTGAATCCAACGTTTATAGTCAAAAGAACCAGATAGGATTTACACATCTTTAGAATTTTAATTAATCTGGGCTACTAACCTTCACTTGTACAGAGAAACTACACACTTGCTATACAAGCCAAAAAAAGAGGGGAAATTCTGCAACTAGAATGCTAATCAACGACTAAGTTAGTTCCATAATAGCAGAATGCACCACCTGTCACCTGAACCCTAGCATCTTCCATCAAATACTACACTACATGATCCCTCCACCTACCAACAGTTTCTAGTTATAAAGTAACAACTCAGGCGAAAAATGTACATTGCGCTACACTACACGACCAAACAACCCATACGCCAAATAATACAAATATAATTTACCAGATCAACACATGTCAGAAAATAATACTGGCGCCAGGAGAAATATGTTTTTGCCCCTGAAAAGGTTGGTGAAGTCCACGGGAATACGGGATATCAGAGCACGATCCACGATCCGGGCAGCTTTGAGGTTAAAGAGACTGCAAGCTCAGATAAATCTACAAAACAATAGTACAATGGGAATAAACAAAGGCAGTAATGCAGACAGAATAAGCAAAACTGAAGGCAGCAGCTAAACACAAAACAAGACATGAAAGGAATGCTACCATGTTTTCAGAACCTTTAAAGAATAGAGTAAAAGATGATTTGCCAGCAACGGAGTATTCAGGAATACATAAAACATCAAAAAATCGCCAGAGCACAATTAATCATTTTAATTATTTCTCACTAGTAATAATTCATACTAAAAGTCTGATAATTAATCATTGTTTGGGTAGTCAACAAATGATTGCAGGCTGCATATTGCATTTTCAAGTTTTCAACAGGCTCATTTGAACAGTGAATCATAACCTACATCCATATTAAATATGTAAAACTCCAGAAATGTGGTCTTACCTCCATCTTTATGATTAACTAATAAGTTACTTGCCTCCATCCGATCCAGTTGCTGAGGAGCTATCACTATCAGAATCTGCATGACAGAATGCATGAGTTCAAATCTATCATATGAAATAACATATTAAGATGCCAGTTCAAATATTTACCACTTGAAGATGACCCAGAATCACTACTGGAACTGCTTGAACTACTTGAATCGCTGGCATTATCTGCTTGCTTTCCCTCACGAGCAGGGCTTGATACACCTGCAACATTTGTATACAAATGTTTTAATATCGACCAATAACAATTAATTAGCAGAGAACAATAAGCAGTAACGATACTCTTCAAGTCATGGAAGTCAAGTAGAAAATTACCAGGTGTTGTCTCGTTAGGAACTTTGGATCCCAGTGTAGCAGGATTCTGAACATTCAAAAAGAAAAAATACATGATCAGAGGACAAAAATGTAAAGGCATTGAGGAAATAAAAAATTGGCTTAAAGTCTTACTGCCGCTTGCATTGCCTGCTGAGCTTGAGCTCTCTCAAGAGCGAGTTCAGCTTTTCGTTTGTGCTTGCTCAGAGTCTTTTTGTAGTTGGTAACAAACCTATCAAGCTCCCAAAGTGTTTCAGCATCAACACTATCAATATCAACTTCAATCTCCTCATCCTGTTGACAAAGAGATGGATTCCTCTTCTTAATAATCTGTACAATGTTATCAAGCTTCTCCGAAGGTAATGCCTGAAGATTAGTGCTAAGTTTCTGCTTTTCATCAAAGGTCATGTCCCTTTTATTAGGATCTTTCGCCTTGGGTTTCTTTGGAACTGTCGCCCTACCAACTGGAGCACTATAAATAGGCTTAGGCCTCGAATCAACTGGTAAAGCAAACGACTCTGATCGATCCAAATGCTTCATTTCTTGGTAAACAGGGCGTGGAATAGGAGTAGTTGGTGGTGGAGACCCATAAAAAGGCAGAGGAGCTAGCCTTGATGTAGGAGTGGGCAACCCCATATCATACATCCCTTCATACCTGAACTTCCTGCTGTATTCTGCCTCTATTTCCACCCACTTCTGCTCAAACGCATTCAACAATTCAACAGCCATAACATGAACATCCTGCCCCTCAGGATTATACGTCATGGCATTGCTAAAGGTAAGTCTGACATCCTCTGCAAACTCCAAAGGAGACTTGTACCAATTCTTGCTCAACCTATTCTTCACAGTACCCAAATCCATGGGATGCTTAATGACATCATAATAATCATGGAGACACAATCCTTTAACATCCACAGGAGTATTAAAAACCCAGCCAAACTTGTGCTTCATTAGCTGCTGGAGCAAGGTGCCACACTTCTTGAATATCTGCTTGTCAAATTCAGACCCTCCTCCGCTTTGCTTCTTTCTTCCACCGGACTTCTGCTTCCTATTGCTCTCGGCAGGAGGGAGCTTCTCCTTCCCACATATAAAATCTGAACTCTGGTAAAACTGATTGGCCTTTGGAGTTCTCTTCTCCTTCTCAACAATCTCATTACCAGCACCACGACGGCTGATATCCATGACAGAAACTGAGAGACGTCGGAAAGGCCTAGAATCACTCAACCCAGCTGAAACCCCCTCTAGATTGGCCCTCAAACCACCTCCTTGTCCCAACCCTGCACTTGTAGAGTACTGAGAAAGGCTCTGCCCACCAGCACCTGTGATAACACCACCAGTCCCAGTATCAGCACTGTTAGTCAATCCACCATTGTAGAGCTGAGACTCCTTGGTGTCGAGCTTTTTTGCCAAGTTTCTAACTTGATCGAGATCACTCAATAGCTTTCTCTTTAACTCTCTCGCTTCTTTCTTGGATGTGGCAGACGATAAACTGATACTGACCTTATCACCTACCCGCGTCACAGCCGACCTAACAGGAGCAACACCGTTACCATTCGGAAGCTCTCCTTCTTGCCTATTCAAACTCGATGAATCGTCACAAACAACCTCCGCTTGCGGCGAATTCAGCTGCTGAGGCTGGGAATTGGCCTCCTTAGCTGGTGAGGATTGCGAATCTGGCGGTGGAAGGACGGTTTCGCTTGCATTAACTGCCGTAGTGACGGTACCGTTGTTGTCTTGAACGGCTTCGTTCGCCTGGGAAGCATCATTTTCGTTTGCCGCGGCGGTTGTGGTGGCTGTAGTAGCGACGTCGATTGTGGTGGCTACATCAGTCGTGGCGGCAACATCGGTCGTGGTAGGGACGTCGGCGTCCACGGTAGTGGCAGTGCTCTGATTAGGGGCGGCAGCGGTGGCAGTGTTGTTATTGTTGGCCTTGCGACTCTTACGAGTATAGACCTTGCTGTTCTCACTCCAACGACGCTTCTCTCTCGTTTCCTCGGCTCCTACTGCTCCCGAATCCATAGAGGAACGATCTTCCATACCTTAATAATTAATAATCTTTAATTTCTCGCCGGTCAAAAACTTCTTATAGATTCTTCGAGGGCTCAGAAACCGAATTGGCCCGAGACTAGGGTTTTTCGTCGAAGAACAAAACCCCTACTTCCAACCACCAGTAGATCTGAATCAAAAAAAAACGAATTTCAGATCACACGACAAAACCTAATCCTGAAAAAGTTTAATTTTTGTTAAAAGAAACAATAAAGGCAAAAACTTTACCGTCCACGAACCCTAAAATCTAAACCGGTGGGAAACCTCCACAAGCATCTGGTCGTAAGTAGAAACTGACTGCAGATCCGGGTGGCCGGCGGAGATTGACGGGATACGGAGACCCGGGAGGCGGTGGAAGTGGCGGCGGCGGAGCAGGGGGAGAGAAAGCTAGGGTTTGGGGAGAATTTGGGGATTTCGCATAGAAGGCCCTCAAAAAAAGGGAAAATAAAAAATCGAAAAGTACATATTAAAACCAAATTCCTTACCCAGTTTTGCCCTCATCTCTCTGACTTTCGTTCACTCCTCCAGTCGTCCTCCAGTCCTCCATCCCCTCTTAACAGTTAACACACCTTCACGTTTTGCCGTCTTTTCTGCAATCCACGGCGCAAATAAAAATGTTTTTTTTTTATCTTATGTATGTTTATTCATTTTTATTTTATTAATAACAATATCAAATATATGACCTCAAATAAACTAATGATTTTATTAATAACAATATCAACTATATGACCTCAAATAAACTAATGTTATACTGAATGGTTGTTGCTCGTAAGTAACCAAATAAAAATAAAATGGTACCATGTATGATTACGATTCAGTTTTTTATAGACATTATAAATAGAATATTAATAAATAAAAATGTAATATAAATTTTAATATAAACAATTTTATTACTTGTAGAATGTATAATTTTTTTAATCAATATAAATAGTCAAATTTAACGTTAAAAATGAAGATATATTATTAAGATAACATAATTACATGTCTCTTTTTCCTTGATTATATATTTCATAGATATGTAATTAAAAAAAGAAGATAAAATATGAATAAAAAATGTATATATTCAAATATGGAAGAGATAAGAATTTAAAAAATAATAGTTAACTTACTAAATAAGATATAATAAAATATGAAAGATAAAGATAATTTAATTATATAAAATATTTAAAATTTAATTAATTTAATTTAAGATGGGACCAAACTCATTTTTTGGTTCGATAAAGTAAAGATTAAATAAGATTTTATTTCATTACTTTCCATGTACGTAAATTTAGAGATTTTTAAATATTTTAATATATCTATTAAATATTTTATCATCTATTTTTATTAATTTTAAACATTATAAATATTTATTGTTAATTTTTTATTATAAAAGAAAGTCAATATATATCTATAAATAAATTCATCAAAAGAGATATGCTAAAAGATTGATATTTATTTTAAAATATTTTAAATATTTTATCTTTAATTTTAAATACTTGTATAAGGAAGCTTTCAAAAGATATTGTTATACTAAATAGATATTTGTTTGATGTTAGAGATAAATTTAAATAGTTAAAAAAGAATTTAATAGAAAGAAGTTATAAGAAATAGAAATAAAAATTAAATTTTTAAATATGAGGTGGGGGCAGAATCGTTTTGGTGGCTCTAAAAGGTACAACTTTAATATATAGTTATAGATTTTGAATCGTTTCAATCTGTAACTTCACAACAGAAATGTTATACTGAGAAAATAAAAAGTGAATCACCACATAAACTAAAGAATATACTCTGTATAATATATTGAGATATTGTTTGTATATTCTGAACAATAATTCGTTATTAAACATATAGAATTATTTTATAATAATTGTACACGATAACACTTTAAAAAATATTTTTATTGCATAATTTTATCATGAGTACTATATATATTGAGTAAATATTAAATTAATATTGTTTTTATTTTTGTCACTGAGAGCATTTTTTTGGTAAGATAGACAAGGTCTCGAAACAAAACAACAAGGTTCTCGGAACAAAATAACAACGACGGACCTAATGTCATCGAAAATAAACGAACAAGAATTTAAAAAGAGGAATCCATATTCACACAAGAAATGAAAACCAAGTGGAAAAGAGAAAACAAAACAAACAAAGGAGTTAGCGATCATATTTTCTAGTTGAGTTTGGACTATCCAACTCCGACAAAAAATACCTTGACATTGGTTAACAAACTAAGAAGAGGGTGGCTCAATGCAAACATAAATTATGGACAAACCCGCACATCCAATTACTGTTGGCATCATTACAACATTCTTTGACGTATGAGATACGCATCTTTATTTAGTAAAACTGCATTTAATAATATTGTTACACTTATATTAATGACAAATGAAATATGCATCTTTTCGATATTATTTTTACTATTACATTTTTCTTGTATATATGTTAAAAAATGCTATAAATTTAGAATTAGTATTAGTATTTTTATATAAATGATGCCATATGTTAAACATATAATATTATTTAGTGTAGAAATTATATTTTACCTCCTTAACCAAATTTTACTTCTTATATTTTTAAATATGTTCTAAACCATGAAAATATTAATATATATATATTTTAGTTTGGTTATGTATAAGTATATTTTATTATATTTTGTGAATATATATTGATAGGTCAAATCCTACCCCGCAAGTGTATGAGATCGTTGTAATACCAAGGTGTCGACCTTTGGGACTAAGTAGTATCAATTGTAGTCAAATTCGTAGACTTAGTCGTAAAAATTAAGAAAAGATTGAGCTGTGATTTTAGCTGTGAAACTAATTATGAGCAAGCAAATAAGTAATATGAGAGAAATCAATGGGAGAAAAGCTTCTAAGATCAAGGATCACCACAACAATACTTTGGTAGACTTTAGATGATGATTGCACAATCTTAATTTTGACTTTGTTTGAAGACAATTGTCTAATGTATCTACTAACTTCTTTCGAATGTTAGAAAAAAGTATCTAGACTTGTAACACCCCCTTTTTATACAGGGATATTACCGCCAGTGACCCCAAGATTAAACTCTCGAAGTCACCCAAGGCTTACAGTAATTACAGAACTTAACCAAAAACTTTAAAAATGCGGAAGATACATATACATATAAACGATGCGGAAATCGAATACAATAATGGAATAAACATGAACGGATAAAAAACTCAAATGGAAAGGGTCCCACAAGTCGGAACCTCGACCCTTAAAATTTTTCTAACTCTTTCCAAGCTAACCACCTTCACTCCAGTTGCTCCTCAAGCTTGCTCCTCGTGATCCTCGACTTAGAACTCCACTCTTGATGTGTCGCGACGAGAAATGCGATGGACACCAGCCGACCATGCAAGGAAAATAAACGGTCGGTTAGTCTTGTGACAGACTAAGCAAATGGGGTTTTGGAAGGTGGTTCGGTTTTAGGAAGGGACGAGTTGGGATGTCGGGTACCGAATGAAAGCTGGTCCCATCCCCGGACCTCCTATGAAACCTATGATTTGAAGAAAGAACGAGAACGACACCCAAGGGTGAGTCTCAATTTAGTAAGAAAGGATTACTTATGTTGGGAACTTTTGTTTCACACATTTAGTCAGGCGGGTGATTAAACCCCTCGTTAATCACGTTTCCCTCTACCAACCTCACCGCATACGTGTTGTGCGAATTCAGATTGGAGCCAGAGAATTACGAAATCCGAGAGTAAGGATGGCATTCCATTTTGTACTAGCCTTCCTATCATTTTAATTGTCGCCAACAAGCGCCTATTTAATCTCTGCCAATTTTACTGATCACAATATTGTTCCACTTGAAATTAAGCATACTTTTTAAGTAAGACAGAATGTGAGTTACGGCCCCACGAAAATACTCAAAAGACAGAATGTGGGTTACGGCCCCACGGAAATACTCAAAGGTTGGGTTGCAAGCCCAGACTAACACGAGCTACGTGCCATCACCCCTCATCGAGCGAGCGGGTATTGACCATGGTCTTACAAGTAGAGCATCGGCTCAAGATTAAAGTCGAATGATTCGATGCATATATATTAAAGTACGCAAACACAAGCCTATTAATCTAGGCACACATATCACAAGGCAACGGCCCTACAGTCCATCTAGCGTAACCCTAAGTACGACTAGAAATAACATCATTAAATCTAGCACAATATAATCCTAGATTCATTTTATTTCATACGAGAGTTCCCAACAAAGTCATAAAACAATTTAAAGCACATGAAACATATAACAAGATATGTAACATGATTGATAAAAACGAGTCATGCATAAACAACTTTATATGGAAATCGAACCCAAACCACTTGCCTCGTAATTGACGTAGATGGTTTACGAAACTATCACTCGCGATTAAGAACTTATTCCTGTTTCAATCAAGCACAAAATAAATTATCGTCAATTTATTTCGTTCATTTGATAACGTTATTTTCCGAGGAATGACAACGGATTTAAGTTTATAAAAAATTATAAACTTCACACATTATATTAATAATTTCCTTTTTATTAATATAATGATACTAGGTTATGAATTTTATAAATTCTTCATATCATTCAATTTAAACTTTTCCTTATACTATATTAACCTCAACATATGTATATTATATATTTTTTTTAATAGTAATCTAAAGGAAAACCTTATTACTTCATAAATATTTAAAACATCTTTACTAATCTTATTCATCCATAAGAAATTCTTCCACTTATTAATATCCTTTTCAAAAATACCAAGTTATTCATGAATACTTAAAATACCCATTTGAAAATTCACAAATTACTTTACATACTTATAACATACCAAATTCCTAACATTTGTCAATTTAAATAATTTTTACCCATTTAAATTTAACAAAAGAAAATTTCATTTTTTAAGGGATTAAAAATCGAAAATACCTAGAGCAGCCTTGTCGGGCCGGGTCGGGCCCGACCTGCTCACGGGCCAAAAACGCAGCAGCTAACTTAAAAACAGGGGCAACTTCAACGCCCTCGTTCTCCCTCGTCCGACATCGGTTCGGGGCGTGTGAGTAGGCGTTGGAACCGTAAGAGAGAGATCTTTCTAATGATATAAAATGGGAAAATTTTGGTTGTGTGTGGAAGGAGAACGTACCCAAAACCCGAGCCCTTGCTCTGTTTCTTCGAGTTCAGTCCATCGAGTTTGAGGCTCGATTTTGGGCAAGTTTGAGAGCGTTGTTGGAGAAAGTTTCTGAATGAAAAATGTGTATAACGGATTTCTCTTCACATTGGCCTTTTACAGCACTCAAAATGATCCCCAATCGACTCATATTCGGAGCTTGAACAGTCAATCCCGAAAACCAAACGTCCTCCACTTCAATTCGAGTTTATCCACATATTAATGGTCAATTCCAACGATTCCGATCCTCCTATTACTCCCTCCTTGAATGATGATTGTTTATAAGTACAAATAAACGCCTAATTGAATGTTATTAAACCGATTTCAAGCCATCTTCGAAACATTGAACGTTTTAGGTCGATTGGATTCCTCGACCGTTCACTCTCAAAAACAGAATCAAAACCCCAAATTGATTGAGGGTTATTAAAGAACATGTGATGGGCTTTCCGGAAAATCTTTCGGATCAAAAATCCGTTGAGAAACGAGTGAGATATGACCATTTGAAAATTCGGGCTCAAGGTTGAAGACAACCCCAATCGGGTTTCAATCTATTTTCAAAATATTGCACAAACAACCCTCTTGTTTTGCAAAAGTGATACATATGCCCTTTTATCTTAACTTTTGTACTTTAAATAAAATAAATAGTTATCATTTGAACTTTAAACCATTCATTTTATTAAACTTTAGCTTTAAAAACACTTATATAAATTTTAAAAATATTATTATAACATTTCTTCTTAAGTTTTGTTACTTATAATTATTCTCTTATAATTTTAAATAATATGGTTACATTTATAACCTTATAATAATCATAATCTTTAAAATGATCTTAACCTTATAAACCAACATTATAACATTTAAAATGTTATAACATTATAACTTTAAGAAATAAAATATGTAAATATTTTATTATGTTAAAGGAAAATGTAAAATTACATTTTTACCCTTTAAAAAAATGAGGGATATTACACTAGACTAAATTAAACGTCCACTTTCGTGACTTGCAAATTAAAATCTAGACCTTTATACGCTTAGAATTTAACATCAAACTCACTCAACATCCCCTTTCGCGACTTGCAAAACCAACCTAATCTCAAGATTTCTTTGACAGCTGTTATTCCACAAGAGAATTCAAAATACTTTCGTAATAAAGAAAACTCATGTTCAAATCCTAGGGTTTCAACAGGAAAAAGTATCTTTCAGTATTAATTCCTTGTCTGACTACTTTTTTAAAGTTATTTCCTTTCAGCCTCAAACTTTAACAAGTTCCCATTCACAAAAATTACTAAAGTTATAAGCATCTAGGATTGAATCAAACAAAGCTGCAAACATCAGATCGATCCTGCAATGTAATAGATTTGTCTACCTACATATCATTGGGTTTACCCCAATCTTAGAATTTAGGGTTTAGCTAGACATGGAGAGGGAAGAAATCAAATCAATAATGAGAATAAACTGAAGAAATAAGCAAACTTGATTAAAATTCAGTAAATCCAAACTCAAAATCGACAAAGTCTTCAAATCTCCAACTAGGGTTATAAGAGAGAGAAAATTACAAATTATGAAACTTGTTCTCAAATCCAAAAGCCTAAAAGGATAGATAACTAGGCTAAAAGTATTTTTGGAAACAATTAAACAAAGAAGATCTCAGCCAAATCCCAACACGCAGGAGACTACCCTACCAACTACCCGGTCGGGTAATTCTCAGTTGACATTACACTGTGTACTACCTTGGTTGGGTCCAACGGCGGATCTACTCAGTGCCCAGTGGGGGGGCTACTGGGATTTTTAAAAAAAATAATTTTTTTTAAGTATACTAAAAAATTAATTTTTTTAAGGTTTAAATGCACGCCTATCTCTTTAGTATTTTGTTTTTGTACGCGGCGCACGATTGAAATCCTGAATCTAAGAGTGCCCGACGCTCCTCCATAACTCCGATCCTCATATTTGTGTTAGCACCAATATCATAATTATGAATTTGTGTTAGTAGTTTGACTCCTCTCTTCTATGGATTGATAGTTTGATGAATTGTGTAATTGTGTGTGCTGAATTTCATATTTATGTTAGCCCCAATTTCATATTTGATGAATTTGTGTTAGCCCCAATTTCAGATTCTAGCTAGGTATTTGTGTTTGTGTGTTAGTAGTTTGACTCCTCTCTTCTATGGATTGATAGTTTGATGAATTGTGTAATTGTGTGTGTTGAATTTCATATTTATGTTAGCCCCAATTTCATATTTGATGAATTTGTGTTAGCACCAATATCATAATTATGAATTTGTGTTAGTAGTTTGACTCCTCTCTTCTATGGATTGATAGTTTAATGAATTGTGTAATTGTGTGTGCTGAATTTCATATTTATGTTAGCCCCAATTTCATATTTGATGAATTTGTGTTAGCCCCAATTTCAGATTCTAGCTAGGTAATTGTGTGTGCTGAATTTCATATTTATGTTAGCCCCAATTTCATATTTGATGAATTTGTGTTAGCCCCAATTTCAGATTCTAGCTAGGTATTTGTGTTTGTGTGTTGAGTTGATGAATGTGTGCTGCATTTATCAAATCTGTCTACTGCTAATGTTGAGGTTGGATCTTATGATTTGTCTGCTGATCTAGGGTTAAAGAAAAATATATTTCACTATGATTTGAAGGATAAAGAAAGGGTTAGACGAGTTTATTTGTAAAAGGGACCTTGTCAACCTAGAAATCATGACTTTCATGCGACTTTATTTGAATAAGGCGCTAAGTTCATATATTTAGCCCCCACTGACTCCGAATCCTGGCTACGCCCCTGGTTGGGTCTAGTAGGGTAACTCTCATTTGGATTGCTCTTGAGTCAGCTGGGCAAAAATCCCAACTTGTTTGGCCTTGAACCTATTGTCTTGACTTCTCTTCGGGCTCCTTGACTTCCCAACTTCCTTGAATGGCTTGGTTTCCTTCTCCTTATAGACTTGAAATACCAAAAAATGCAAAGTGTAGATATTGAACCACAAGTCTCACAAAAACAACTAAAAACACTAGGAAAAACCCGAAATGCAAACTAAGAACATAACTAAACATGACCTAAATTTTACTATTTTTAAAATATTTTTTACTTTTATAAAAGTTTGTTAAAGTCCAGTGAGCCATTGTTATCATGGGGATCCACATATCCGTTTATGCACGCATGTGCATGTTAGGGCTAACACAGGTCGGTCTTCTCAGTTCTCCCTTGATCGTCAATCGTTTGATCACTTGTGTGTGGTGAAGGATGTTGGTCTGACTGAGCGTTTCTTTTGTCATCTACTTCCCCTTGCTTGCCAAGAACGAGCATCAAACTTTTGTCCTCCTCTATATTGCTTTGAGTTTCTCGATTCGAGGTTGTCAATTTCCTCTTCGACTAATTGTAGCCATTGTTGATGCTCAGTTTCTTTCCTTACTTCGACGTCAAGGTTTTTTCTCCTTTGTTGATGGACCATTGGATTGGGCCTTTATTTGTTTAAAGTTCTTTTGCTTCTCTATGTCGTGCCCAAAACTTATTTCAGCCTAGTTTTTTAGGCTTCTTACTTTCAATTGCTTTGCAGGTTTACTAAAGTTGGAAGTTAAGTTTCTTTGTCTTCTTATGGGTTGTCCAACCCTGTTCTTTTTCGTGTCTCGTTGGCATGGAGTCTTGTTTTCTTTGATTGCCGATTCGCAGCAAATTATATATTTATGGTTAGTCTAGATAGATATCGATGTCTTCCCTCATATTTTGCACCAAATCAAAACAAAATTAAAGCAAGAGTAATATATAGAAATATTTACAACTTGGTGGACTATATGAAAAATACGAAACCAGACTATTTTTTACAACCAAGGAAATAATATTAGCAATCCAGTTGACATTATTAAAAATTATATTCGAAAGTGGAAGATAGCAAAATATAATGATGAGATAGACAATCACATTAATTACAAAGATACAACATCAGAACGCAAAAATAAACATAAGAATAAGTCAATGGGAAAAACCAGCCCTGCGTTTGTCAAAATTAATTTTGTCGGATCTAAGAAAATATCGGGTTCAACTACAACAGGATATGTAATGAGAGGCGATTCGGGAAATTTAAATCATTTGTATGTCTTTCACAATACAAAATGGCGTGTTGCTGAAACAATGTGAATCTATTAGGCAATAAAAGAAGCAAATAAGAGACAAATAAAGAAAATTTAAGTTGAAGGAGATAATAATATAATTATAAATGCACTTCAAGGAATAAGATCATGTCCATGGGAAAATGAAATAACCATTAGAAATTTTATAATTAATCTCCTATCTTTTGAGGCGGATAAATTTAAACAAGTGCCTCGGCTCTTTAATTCAGTTGTTGATTCAATGGTTCGGTTATGACATTTTGTCATATGCGATCAGATTTTAAATACTCCCTCTGTCCCAATTTTTCCTTCCCACTTTTTTTAAGACGTCCAAAAATAATCTTCCCACTTCTAAATCTTTCCATTTTCGGATATATAAAAATTATTCATATATTCTTACTTTTTACCCAAATTACCCAAAACCTACATTTGAACATCCTTTATCATTTTTAATACTTTCTTCACACTTTCCAATACTTTATTCTCTCTTCAACACTTTCCAACACACTTTCTTAATTTTTGGACATGAAATGAAGTGGGAAGTAAATAATGAGACGGAGTAGCACATAACTTCAAATTGAAATGCTATAAAGTGTCATCGCCCTAATTATCTACCTCCAACATTATAAAGTACAAACCATGTCTTTTGAAAAAATTTCGTCATGTGGAATTTTTGAATAAAATAATGTTACTTTTTAAATAATAAATATTATAATTACTTGTATCATTCATTCTATGTATCCAATTTTTTTATAAGATAATAAATTAATCTATATGTTGATATTTTTATGCATATCTTTTTTATCTTTTAACAAGATTTGAGATCCAAGTATATAATTTTTTTACCCATATGTTAATAATAAATTGATCGAATATTTTTTATATTAATTTTATGCATAATATTTTTTATCTTTCAACAAGACTCGGGCTTCAAGTATATAATCTTTTTATCTATATGTTCATAAAATATGGGGCACAATCTTAAAGATTTTTTTATAAATTATATAATTTTATTACGATATTATATACAAGTATTTTAAATTTTATATTAATATCATAATCATAATATTGTATAATCTTTAGTAAAATTATCCCGTGAGTATCACTCACTTGGTTCAACTACCTCATATCCATACTAATATAAAAGCATACGGACTAAAATCAATCCAGTCCGTTTACTTTTACATAGCGCTATATAACATAGCTTAAAATTCATCGTACGGTCCCGCTCTCTTCTCCTTTCTCCTGCTTTCTTGTTGTCCACCTCCTGCTTTCTTTCTCCCAGTTCCGATTGCCGACCGACCTTCTACTCCACCTCATGGTTGACTTATCTCTTATCCTCTTTAGCTTTGCTTTCTTATCTGGTTTATCTCTTATCCTCTTACCTAGCATTCCTATTTGATTCTCCTCCCTCATAATTTCTATCCCATCTCTTTTATCCAACAAACAAAGAGGTTGACCAGAGATACATGGATATGGATGGCGATTGAAGCAAGGTTACTCAATTTTTCTAGGGTTAATGAAATTCCTAATATTTTGTATTAAAACCTATCGTGTGGTCGTTAATAGAACCAAATAGGCCAGAGAGAAATCTTCACCGCCGCAATATCTTCTCTGCCTCGGCAAAATTGATCGATTTCAACTTGTCGTTCATTTGGCAACCACAACCATAGAGCCAATTAGGACTGAACGACGGAATCGGGGTAAAGAATTCTTCACCGCCGGCAAATGTTATCCGCCTCGTCGGAGTCTACAAATTCGTCTGCAAAATTGATCGGTTTGAACTTGTCATTCTCAATTGAATTTTTTTTCTTAATGTCTTTCTGTCAACCGTGGTTCTTATTTCTCAATTGACCAGGCTAGAGGGAGATTCTATGATGGTTTTGATATCTCTTTATGGTACTTTGTGAATTGTGTTAAGTGAATCAAAGGTCAGTTTTAGGGATGCTTGATTTTAACTTCGGGTTTCATAAATTGAGGTGTTCATATATCTTTTATTGGATTTCGAATTTGGGAAGTTTGTTTCTTCCTTAATGTTCTTTTATTGTGTTTTTCTTTCATAATGTATAGATGTAGGTTTTAGATGTTAGGAATTCAACGACTACATATGCCTAATGGGCGTTTGAGGATTTATGGCTTCCAATTGTTTGAAAATTATAGCTTAAGATTCATGCACTTATGGTGTTTGATGAAATGCCTAAGAGAATAATTTTTCTTTTTGTTTCCAATGTGAGCAATATTAAAGGTCTTTTCGTTTCTTTCTTGTTTTCCTCTCAAAGATAAGCCTGAAAACATTAGCTTCTCACTTTTCAGATTATAGGAGGCAGGATTTGAGAGTAATCTTAAGCAATAAAAAGGTGTCGGATAATATTTTTAAGAAATCCAACAATGAAAATTGATACTGAAGAATGGGGTATTTGGAGCTTAGACAAGTAGGTTGGGAAAACATCTGGTGAATAGGGTGCTAATCCATTTCAGTGGTTGGTCACCTTGATTGACCAAAATAAAAGCTCTTGATTCGGGTTCTTTTTCGGTTTAGTACAAGTTGAACTTGCACACTATTATGGTATTCATCTTATTATTAGTCTATATTTTTTTAAGCAGGTGTAGATAACCAATTGGGATTGTAGTTGAGATAGATTGCAGTACTTGCTTATTCATTCACATTTCCTATATTTGAATTGACATTTTGATTTCATGTCTTTGCCTTTACATGTGTATATTTTGTTATTGTTCCATCTTAAACAAATAATTTGGGTTATGCTATTTGGGCATCGATTGTTGTGCTCATTTATTGATTACAATGGACTTGGCATGGTCTAACTCATGTGGTACTTGCAACAGCTGGTTTTTAGGTCTAGATAAGTAATTGTCTATTCTTCTTTTTTATCTACAGGTTTGAACCAAAGTACAAGTACATTTGATTTATGATGGAGTTTGGTAAATAAAATAATGACCTTTGACAGCCATAGAAAGACCAAAGCTGTCTAAAGTCTAATTTAGTTAGGAATACAACTAGCTAATATTTTTGTTCAGATTTTATTAATGATTGACTAATAACAGGTGTTTTTGGCTCAATAGTGGAATGAATTTGCATTGTGGCCTGAGTTGCTCAAGCTCAAGGATTGCTCTCCATCTGATAAGTTTGAAGATCTTCTACCAAGACACTGTCATGAGTTTATATGTGCACTGCTATATCAGGAGTACACAGATCCCGGGTCTGGATTGCTCAATCTTGCAGTGAAGTTGCCTTTAAACATCTTGAAGCCAGACTTGGTACCCAGACAGTTTATGATCTCATCACCAGTTTAAAGATGTGAGCTTTTTATAGCAATCATATAAGGCTGAAGTTCTGATCTTTTTACTGAATTCTTTGCAAGATTTACCCAGACAGATGTTGTACATCACAATCAGAGGACTAATTATCAGGTAATCTTTGCTAGCAACCATTTCAAGATCATGTCTTTAAAAAAGGGTACAATTTTGACCATTTTAAAACTAGCTAGCACTTATTAGTTCAACTTCATTTCCCACACATTCTAACTCAACCACTCAGCTCAGCTCTCTTATCTGAATCCATAAAAAATTCTTCCAAAGTCCCAATTGACACAAAAAATTTAAAGAAAGTTGAAAATATTTAGGAAAAATGGTGGGAAAGTTATTAATTAGGTACAACATATTTAATAAGGAAGATGGGAGAGTAGGAAATAAAGAAACTTTATATATATAAATTAAGAAATTTTCGAATGTCTGTGAGAACATGTGACTTTTTTTCCCCAACCTAAGCCTTTGTTTTTTGCACAAATAAAATACAGTAAAAAAAGGGTTTAACTTGATTGAGTAAAAAATTGCTGATATAACCCATAAATTGCTCTTGTGCAGGTTCAACTTAAGCTGAAGCTCTTTGTGCTTTCATCCATGGCTGAATTTGCTGGCTTTTGCTTCCCTTCTTTGTGTTACTGTTCATCATTCTGCCTTCTTCTGGACTTCCCTTGTGTACAGATTTGAGTTAGCTCTCTTCCTCTCTCTCTCTTTTTTCTTTCTAGGATTTGATTTCTTGACTTTTCATGGGATTTTAGTTTTAGAATGGCTGATTCTAGAAATTGATGTGTGTGAAATTTGCAAACAAGAGCACCCACCATTTCAAAGACTCCTCTGAGCTTCTGTTCTTACTATGGAAGCTCCTGTTGTGATTCAACCAAAGATCTCCAGCTTCAAAAGCAGTTTCAAAGAATGGAGATTTCTGAACCCAAATGTGTTGCTCTTGTGAAATCCATTCTCTGTGCAGTAAGAACACCATAAACCCACCAATCCTTGATACTTTGATTATCAATTGCTCAATAAATTCATGTTTTTGAGATGATAAAATGAAAATTTCATTCCAAAGTTATGTTCTTTAGGTTTCTGCTCAATTTGTGTTCATGAATTTCATTCATTTGGTAACAAAGAACTGTGCTGAATAATTTTTCAACTTTTAATTTGTACCCAGTACGGACCAATACTAGATATTTGATTATCATCTTTGCAACAAATTCATGTGGTTTATAATAAAAAGGTAAATTTTATTCAAAAGCTATGTTCTTTAGGTTTTTGGTCATGAATCTCATGCTATGTGCTGATGAATTTTTCAACTTTTATTTTGTACTCATCAATTCTTGATGCTTGATTATCATTTCTACACAAATTCATGGTCTTTTTTTATAATAAAAGGTAAAATTCATTCAAAAGTTAGGTGTTTTATATTCTAATGTCAATACCTTATCTTTTTTTTAAGCCTTGTAAGGTTCTTCGAATACATCAAAAGCACCACTTAAATTGAACACTAGATTAGCTTCCTCATGCTTTGCATTGTTTTATAAATAATTTGGCTTTTTGTTTAGATGTTTTCCTCTCCTTTACGTAGATAAAGGGTTAGGAACAAAGTTGTTGTGCATAACTTTTTTTTAAACAAATAATACACATCTTTGCCATGGAGGGTAAAGTCATGAATTGGTCCACATAATTCATCTCTTATTCTTTGAGATTATAGTGTAAGTTAGCTTTGTTGCTTCGTTTGTTGGCTTGCCTACTTAATTTATTACTCATCAAATTATCAACAACAAATTAGGTGCAATAGCCTAGCTATGGTAGAAGGGTGGTGAACTAGGTTATGACTTAAATGTACAACACAATTACGTGTTAATCTCGATTTTGTACTGGTATATGGATGAATTGAGAGAGGAATTATGATGATTTCGGAACAGTACATGTATTGAAAACATATAAATTGAGAACTGGTTGGAGGATATTAGAAGGTTCTCACTATCATATACAATAGACATCAAGTTCAACAGTATTAGTTGGTTTGCAAGTATGACTATATTTAAACACAAGCGAACATTAAAGAGCTTGTGTATCTGAAGACTGATAAGTTTAATCTCCAAATGCCTTATGTGGTCAAAAGTGTACATTAAGAACCTACTAGAGAATAGAGATGGCATCAATATCAGTAGGTTACTTATTTTGCAACTTTTGACTAAATTTATACTATAGGTACACACTTAAGGGTGAATCTGATTTGGAGAGTTAGCAAGTTTTTTCTCTGGTTATATTATGTAATGTGTACATCAAGGAATTCATAAGAGTACCGCTAGATTGAAAAAGGTAGTCTTTGTAAGATAGCCTTGTCACTTGCTTTGCATCTTTATGTTCTATCAGAATTTGTCTGTCTTTGTGAATTTACTTAAAATCTCAGGGGAGAGGACTTCACACACCAACATCATCAAGAATACTGGTTGCTTGCAAATTTATCTTACACTGAATCTTTCAGTGTCCATATTCTTTTTGGTTGATAATTTTTTGTATTTGCTCTGTTGATATAGCTAATACCATGGAATACGTACCTTTAATTACACAAATTCATACCACCTTTGATCCTAATGAATATCTTCTATTTTTTTGCTTGTTGATGCAAATCAGATTGCCTAATAGTTGTTGCTCACTTACCTTGTAATTTATTCACGGCTTACTTTCAACACCTTAAATATCGTTGTGCTAACAGAAATATTTCACACAACTTAGGGTTTTTTAAACCAATACTATGCATCGACCATCTTTAAAAAAGACAAACCTATTACTTCTATTAAATTATCTACTTTTTTAACACCTACCTCCCAAATACTCAGGCCCATTTATAAATATAAATAACACCCACATACTAAAAAAATGGCCCAACAAAATCTGGGCCCCCGTGCGAAGCACGGGCCCACTGCTAGTAAAAAAAATCCAGGTTTGTAGAGATCATTCGCTTCCTTTCTAACATCCGACTTCTTCTCTTCCATTTTTCTTTTACTTCATTTCTATTTCAAAATGAGGTCGTAGATGTTGAAATCTATGCAATCAACGGTGAGGAGATCCTCCCACTCAGGGCCGTAGCATAAGGTAGCGGTTTTGGGCTCTGCCGGCTGTATCGACCAGCCTCTCTTCATGCTCAAGAAGCTCAATCCCCTCGTCTACAGGCTCGCACTTTACGATATAGCCGGAACTCCTGTTGCCGTCGCCGATGTCTGCCACATCAACTCCAGATCTGAGGTTATACCTCTATTGATTTCTCCAATCCCCTGATGTTTGCCGATTGTTGCTTCTCCTTTGATTTATTTGTTGTATTGTAATGTTATTCTTTGTTTTACCGTAGATTGGTCTTGTATATATTAGCGATCGGATAAAGATTGTTTTTTTCCCCATTAAATGTACATCTGAATTTCGCATTTTTCTTCTAGGTTGTGAAATTGGGCTTCACGTTGGTGTGTACAGTTTTGTAGGCTGATTAGGTTAGCTTTGTTGATTATATTTCCCTGCCGTTGGCCTTTGCATCCAGAATAGCTTTCAATTTCAACTCTTTCTGATGGTTATATCATAATCCTGCTGTCGTCTCCTTTTAGACAATTTATACAAAGCATTTCTTTCTGATGCCATCAGATATCCATGGTTTGCTATATCCGCATGCTTTGGACGTTTGCTTCTTCTTCTTTTTTAAGTCTAACGTATTACAAACTTTTCGGGAACTCCTGTTAACTTGATAGCATTGTGTGATCACATAGTTCTATCCGATACAAAACGCCTTTATAATTGCTACTATATCTATGAATCTGTTCTTCCCCTTTCCATCCTTTTTAGCTATTTTTCTTTGTTACAGTTTACTGGTTATGCTGGTGATGAACAAGTAGGAGAGGCTTTGGAGGGATAAGATATTATCATCATCCCTGCTGGTGTTCCAAGAAAGCCTGGAATGACACGTGATGATCTCTTCAACATCAATGCTGGCCTTGTTCGGACTCTTTGCACTTCCATTGCCAAGTATTCTCCCAATGTGAGCATTAAATTTTCTTATTTTCTGTTGATTTTTGTGTAACTAGCCTTAATTTTGACATCTGATTTGGCATATGATCTGTGGGAATATCAGGCCCTTGTCAACATGTTCAGTAACCCAGTGAACTCAACAGTGCCTATTGCTGCTAAGGTTTTTAAGAAGGCTGGAACATATGATGTTACATGGTGTGACTACTCTTGATGTGGTCTGAGCCAAGACTTTCTACCCTCAGAAGGCTAATGTCACTGTTGAAGGTATTTTTCTGGTCATAATAAAGCCTATCTCTTGTCAAGTTGGAGAAGTCTTACCCCTTATCTTTTTTTTTTATAATTGTTTGTAGCTTATAGGTAGCGAGACATGTAAAGTGGGATTAGGTTCTTAATAGTTTATGAATTTTAATTTATCACTTTTTTGTAAGGACGGTAAGGTGAACTCACACGTTGTAATGTCTTATGAAGACTTTTTTGTTGTGTGGTTTATCTTGTGATTGGCTTTAGGTATACTTGATATATTAAGTCATTGCAAAAAAGGTCTGCTTATAGAATTGCATAACATTTTTTTCTGAAATGATAACTGGTATACTCTAGGGTATGTTATCGGCTTATCGCAATAAGGTCTTATAGAATTGCACAGTCTCGCATCTTCAAGGTGATTGACCCTTCTGTAGCCAGTTTTTTGAACCTCCTGCATTTAAAGATGATGATATCTAGTTGGATACGTTGTTTGCAGCGGCCAATGGTCCTGTTGTGGGTGGGCGTGCTGGTGTGACCATCCTTCCACTATTCTCTCGGGTATACATCCATGAGCTCCTGTTTGGTCATGGTGTTTTTTTTAATCTAGTGTGACATAGTTCATTTTGTATGTAGGCCATCCTCACAAAGAGAACACAAGTTGGAGGCACAAAAGTCATTGAAGTGCATATCCTTGCCTCTGAGTTTTATATGTAATGGTCACTTGTTTGACAAGACTGTTTACATAATATAATTCTTGTTTTTTGCACTGCATCTACCAACTGGTAGAAGTGTTTGACTAAGCTTTTTATCCATCATGAAGTTATGCAGGGGTACTTTTTGCAGATGCCTGTTTAAAGGGACTTAATGGAGTTCCAGATGTTGTTGAATGTTCGTTCCTACTTCGAATCCACTATCATCAATGACTTGCCTTTCTTTGCATCCAAGGTACCTCCTCTTGGCCACAAACTTCCAGACTTCCCCTCCTCTTCATTTATATCTCTATTGGCTGTTTTTTGTGATGAAAAAAAAACTTTCATTTTACAGCATTTGCCTTGTTATTGTACATTGCGTCATCTGTTGATTACAATATGCTAAATTGGCTGATACCTGGTATTCACGGGTGAGGTTGGGCAAGAATGGGGCTGAAGAAGTGTTGGGATTAGGCGCCCTCTCAGACTTTGAAAAGGAAGGGCTGGAGAAATTGTAAGCCCTAACTCAAGTCGTGTATCGACAAGGGTATTCATTTTGCAAACAAGAATTGATTTATGCATTTTGACAACATGTACAAGCATCACCGGTGTTTTGAAAGAAAGAAGCAAAAACTAATCGTTTTGGTGACAAATAAAAAAAGTTGATTTTACAGTTGCATCAGATGAAACGCTAAGATACAATGAAAGATAAATAATAGAAAACTGTGTTTGGTTGCATTTATTTTTTTGGTACAATGTATAGAACATTGCCATCTCATATCTTCCTGACTAAACCCATTGTTTTGGATAAATGACCGCCAAGTGATACATTGCCACATTGGTGCTATAAGCGTGCCATGCTCTTGAGCGGACGTATGTCGAGTTATTCCGAATTTACACGAGCCGGATCTGTTTTCAAGGGTGAGTGCTTAGTACTTAAACAATTCAACTTGTAAATCATACAAAGTGAAGCTATTTTTAAGGGCCACTAGTACTTGCAAAAGCCAACTTGTAAATCATAATCCAGTAAACATCCAAAATCAAGAAGATCAAAATACAAAACCAATCACATTGAATTGAAAGGCTAACTTATGAACCTCTTTGCAATTCCAATTGCAGCTATTTGGTAGGTATTGAGAAATAATGTCCAACTTCTTTTTTTTTGGTCGGAATAATGTCCAACTTCTGGGCCTAAACCAAATAAGATTCTAACGTTTCCAGATACATACACACGTTTTTAGAATCTTGATCAGAGCTATTAAGTACTGACCTTCACTTATGCAGAGACCTACACTTGAATCAACAACTAAGGATTAGTTCCACAGAAGAAATTACAAAATGAGCCCTAATGGCAACATTACTACCCAGAGCTTCCAGTCTAATCCAACCTATCATCCCACTTATTCACACTTTGCTTCTCAGGTGAAAACGAACATTTTGCTAACTACTATGCTAGCTACGAAACAAACCCATACCATGACAAATGAAGCAACTACCAAAGGAACGCGTCTTTGGTACGAAAATTTGCCCTTTTTTAAAAGATTGATGACAAGCACACGAAGCATTACAGGGGCAAGTTTTGAAGTTGAAGATCAGAAACTCCACAGCTAGACTCTACGTCACAATAGCATAACACTATGTAAAGTTTTCACTGATTGTATGTCAATGCAAACAATGAAAAAGATAATCATGACATATAAGTTCTGCAGAATGAAGTGAGCAATTTGTCATACGGGTAATCAAGTGCTAAGCTTCAAGAATAACCAAACAGTAGGCAGCAGAAGACAAAATATAAAAAAAAAGGGAAAATACAAGCAACAGTAAGAATGTTGAATCAAGTAGACCGATACAATTCTACCAATGCTACTTTTTAGTTCTCACTTGAATCATTTGAACCAAAAAATCTGACAATCAATCATCATTTGGGTAGTCAGCAAAAGATTAGACACTACATATTGCTCTTTCAACAAGCTCGTCGAACAGGATACTGAAGACTACACTACAAGTTTACATAAGTCAGTATAAATACAATGGATCATAGCCTACATTCATTTCCAATATGTACGAGTCTAGAAAGTGTGCTCTTAAACTCCACCTTTATGTTCCAACTAAATTAGTTACTTGCCTCCATCCGATCCAGACCCTGAGGTGCTACTATCACTATCGGAATCTGCATAAAATAATGCATGAGTTAATAAGATCTTTCGATTGAAAAAAACAAATTGATATGCCAGTTCAAATATTTACCACTTGAAGATGACCCAGAATCACTACTAGAACTGCTAGAACTGCTTGAATCGCTGGCATTATCTGCTTGCTTTCCCTCATGAGTAGGGGCCGACACATTTGTATTATCTATTTCATTATTGACCACTTTCAATTAATTAGCAGAGAATTCTAAGCTATAACAGTATATACATTCTTCAAAGTCACCCTAGTAAGAGAGAAATTATTACCACCAAGTGTTGTCTCGTTAGGAACTTCAGGTCTCGGTGGATCAGAGTTCTGCACATTCAAGATAATAAAAATAAAATCAGGATGAACATATTTCATCAGATGCAAGAATGTAAAGAAACTGAGGAAATGACAAAGAGAGGCTTTTATTAAACTCTTACGTTTGCTTGCATTGCCTGCTGAGCTTGAGCTCTCTCAAGTGCGAGTTCAGCTTTTCTCTTGTGCTTGCTCAGAGTCTTTTTGTAGTTGATAACAAACCTATCAAGCTCCCAGAGTGTTTCAGCATCAACACTATCAATATCCACTTCAATCTCTTCATCCTGTTGACAAAGAGCAGAGTTCCTCTTCTTGATAATCTGAACAATGCTATCAAGCTTCTCCGGAGGTAAACCCTGCAGATTACTGCTAAGCTTCTGCTTTTCCTCAAAGGTCATATTTCTTTTATTAGGATCTTTCGCCTTGGGCTTCTTTAAAGCTGTTGCCCTACTAATTGAAGCGCTATGAGCAAGCTTTCGCCTCGGATCAACTGGTAAAGCAAATGATTCTGATCGATCCAAATGTTTCATTTCTGGGTAAACCGGGCGTGGAGTAGTAGCTGGTGGTGGAGATCCATAAAAGGGCAAAGGAGCTAGCCTTGATGTAGGAGTTGGCAACCCCATATCATAAAGCCCTTCATACCTCAATTTCCTGTTGTATTCTGCCCCTATTTCTACCCATTTTTGCTCAAACATATTAGACAATTCAAGAGCCATGACATGAACATCCTGCCCCTCAGGATTATATGTCATGGCATTGCTAAAGGTAAGTCTGACATCCTCTGCAAACTCCAAAGGAGACTTGTACCAGTTCTTGCTCAGTCTATTCTTAACAGTACCCAAATCCATGGGATGCTTAATAACATCATAATAATCATGGAGACACAATCCTTTGACATCCACAGGAGTATTGAAAACCCAGCCGAACTTGTGCTTCATTAGCTGCTGAAGCAAGGTACCACACTTTTTAAACATGTGTTTGCCAAATTCAGACCCTCCACCACCACTTTGCTTCTTTCTTCCACTGGACTTCTGCTTCTTATTGGTCTCAGCAGGAGGGAGCTTCTCCTTCCCACATATAAAATCTGAGCTCTGGTAAAACTGATTAGCCTTTGGAGTCCTCTTCTCCTTCTCAAAAATCTCATTACCACCACCATGACGGCTAATATCCATGACAGAAACTGAGAGCCTTTGAAATGGCCTAGAATCATTCATTCCAGCTGAAGCCCCCTCTAGATTAGCCCTCAAACCACTAGTAGAATACTGAGAAAGGCTCTGCCCACCACCAACACCTGTGATGACACCACCAGTCCCAGCATCAGCACCGTTAGCCAATCCACCATTGTAGAGCTGGGACTCCTTGGTGTCAAGCTTTTTCGCCAAGTTTCTAACTTGATCAAGATCACTCAAAAGCTTCCTCTTCAGCTCTCTCGCTTCCTGCTTTGGCGTGGCAGAGGATAAATGAATGCTAACCTTATCACCTATCCGTGTCACAACCGGCCTAATAGGGGCAAGGCCTTTACCATTCAAAAGCTCACCTTCTTGCCGATTCAAATTTGACGAATCATCACAAATCGCCTCAGTTCTTGGGGAACCCTGCGGCTGCGGCTGGAAATTGGCATCCTTGGCTGGCGAAGATTGTGAATCGGGCGGTGGAGCGACGCCACCGGCGGCTGCAGTGGTGACGGTGCCGTTGTTTTCTTGAGCAGATTTAATCGCCTGGGAAACATCTTTGTCGTTCCCGTCGGTGGTGACGGTGGTTGCGTTGTTTTCTTGAGAAGCTACGATTACGTTCGCCTGAGAAACATCCTTGTCGTTCTCGCCGGTGGCGGCGGCGGCGGTTGTGGTGGCGACGGCAGCGTCTTCGGCAGTGGCGGTGCTCTGATTTGTGGCGGCAGCGGCGGTGTCGTCGTTATCGTTGGCCTTGCGCTTCCTACGAGTATAGACCTTCCTATTCTCACTCCACCGATTCTTCTCTCTCGCTTCCTCGGCTCCTAATGCACCCGAAGCCATACATGAACGGTCTCCCTTACCTCAATAAACAAGAAGATTGCAATTGTTCGCTCGTTTAAATAGCCGTAGACTCTTGGAGTGCTCAGAAATCGAATTGGCCCGAGACTAGGGTTTTTGCCGAAGACAAAACCCCCCTATGCTTAAACGAACAGTAGATCTGGCCCAAAAACAAACCTCAACTTTCGATCACCCGGCAAAACCTGATCCAGAAAGAATTATTTTCTTAGAAAAAGAAAGATAATCGAACGAAATTTACCGTGAACGAAACCTAAAATCTGAGCCGATGGGAAAACCCTAGGAGGGTGTAGTTGTACGGGGGAGTAGAGACGAACTGCAGATCAGAAGAACTCAGAGAAATTGAAAAGATCCGGAGAGATCCGAAAGGCGGTGGGAGAGGCGGCGGAGGAGTCGGAAGAGAGAGAAAACTAGGGTTTGGGGGAGAATTTGGGGATTTTGCAAACAAGGTCCTCGAAAAAAGGGAAAATTAAAAATCGAATAGCATATTACAAATTCCTAGCCTTTATCCTCCTCTTTGACTTTTCTTCCCTCGCCCCGGTCCCTTTCTAGCTTCTACTGTACACTTCACACGTTCGTCGTCCGGAGTTGAAATAAATGAAAAACTTTTATCTTAGGTAATGAAACTATAAATTTTTTCATTTTATTTTTTCAATTGGGCCACTTATTTGATCAGTTTATGACTGGTATGGACCACTTATTTGATCAGTTTATGTGGTTTTATTTAATTGGGTTATTTGGGGGTTTGATTACTTGATCAAAGTGGAGTTGCCACGGACAAGTTGATTTATGCTCTTCAATATATATATCTTCATGCCAGACTGGTTAATAACATAGTCTCACCCCGTATTGTTGTGAATTAACGTGGATTTGTTGAACAAAAAGATGAGATTAGAGACCAAACTTTCGAGCAATTTTCATTTATAAAAATTATTAATTTCGTGGATTTTGTAAATACAATTCCAAACAATTTCTATAAGGCCCCAAAACCCAACACACGAATAATTTTATTTTTTAATCCTATCTAATGCGAGTAGGACTATCCTAAAATATTGTACTTGTAAAGAAGTTATTCAATATCATGCATCTAAATTTTGGGATATAAATTGTAGGTCTAGAATAAGATTACACTGTATTGGTGTAATGTGCATATATGCACACGAACAGACGTCACACGTTAAATTGACTCACCGGACTATTTAACAATACTGTTGTAGCAGCCAAACCCCCGTCGTTATTGAGCCTTGATCAAAGTGAGTCCGCTAGCGCTCCGGGGTCCGGGCTGAGTAGCTCTTACGTACGTACATTGCGACTTGGATTACTTGATTTAAATTCATATAGAGAACTACAAAACATATTTAACAATGCGTGCATGAAAAAAAGAGAAGTATCGAAACCCAAGTGATAGAATCATGCCAAATTCCAGCCTTAAAAGTTGAAGTGCACATTAATTGCAAACTTTACAAATCATACTACATCCGACTGCAACCCTTGAACTAATTCGTGACTCTACTATGATCATGGTTATCGATCTCAGTCGTCATACAAATAAGAAGAAGAATTATATTAATTTCAACCCCCCCCTCCCCCCCCCCCCCCAAAAAAAAGAAGAATTATATTCATTCTCAAATCTGATCTTGATAACTAATCATGCATCAAAGCACGCTTCTCCCTCTACGTCTGTACGTCACATCCCATGTTCCCATTTCAATAGAATATAACTTTGAGAATTCTAGCAGTCAATTTGATTAGCATGCATCACACAACCTAGCTAGTCATCTTCACTTTCCAACTTGGTCTAATTAATTTGAAAGCCGCAAAGTTGCAGATGATCATTTCATCAAGGTATCAATGATTAACTACGTACTTTACAAATTAAGCTGTAGCATCACTCTCAATCAATTTAACATGGTCCCCTCCAGATGATCATATAAAACAGTTTAAACTTTGAAGTTATGCTAGTCCATATGTATATATCTCGTCAGCAATACATTGCCAATTGCAACTACCATTATCATCTTGCATACTACGGAGTATTATATATTGTGAAAATTAGCTGTTAAAGAGACAGATATTAGTGGGGCAAAACAAAAATGAGTCACATTATAGGAGGAAGAATGTCAAATTACCTAGCTTCTTTCCACAGAAGATATCACTTTATACTCCAGACAAGAATCTAGAACTAACCAATTGTCATCTATTTGCTTTATCCATTAACTTAATTTCCCACTCAATGTTAGCTGCTTCCCATTTATTTTTTGATATGCCCTCTATATTTTTTTTATTACTTTCTTTTCATAGGGTCAGATTTAGACTAGCAACTTAATTCCTATGCAATTTTCAAGTCAATTTAGAGTATTTTTGCGGATGACAACTCCAACCGTCACTTAATTCATTTATCTGAAAACATAGATGAATTAAACAAAATGTGACCAGTTTTGAATCCTCAGAATAGTTCAAAGGAGACTTGTGAATCAGACTTTAGTTAAATGAATTTTCAAATGGATAAGGTTAATGGTATCATGCCAGTACTACACATATGAGGCACTTATATAATTAACAGTTGACTCTTGATTTTGCATGGGTGAGTCACCACATCAACCACAGCACTCGATGTATAGTTTGATAAGTTTACCTTTCAATAACTATTATATTACGCATATTGAATCCCATGATTAAGTAGCACTACCATAAAAAGGGTCTTTTAATTTCCAGACTACTCCATATCCATTCTATATGAAATAAGCACCACATAACCTCGAATGCAGAAATTGATCACATTCATGAGTGGTGAAAAGCAGTTCCCAGTACGTATCCCACCCACGTGTATTATAAAGGAAAAAAGATAAGGTTTTGCTAATACATTGAACCTAATTATGCCTTGGTTACTTACTAGCATAGAGAGTACGTGCAGGTTAAGGATGATTTGTTCAGGTTTGATGAAAGAATCAAAGTGATTCAAGTACGAGGAGGACCTTCAAATTAAAGAGGAATGTTGATGCATGGAATTAATTTAACAGGGAGCAACTAAGATCGAATGAAGCGATTAAAACAATGAAAACTGTCGAAAAATGAGTCCTAGAGACGAATATCCAACAAGATCTATGAAGCAAAAGCAAGAAAACTTAAAGCAGATTGAACACACAGTTTGGTGACCCGGTTCGGATAGAAATCCTACATCCGGGAGTCTCAGCTCGGAGAGACCAACCCAAGATCCACTAAGTTTTCAAGACAATACAACAACAAGGTTACACTTCAACAACAGATCTTAGGATCTAAGCACAGAGAAACTCAAATACAGAAAGGAACAACAAAGAAGATGAAGGGAGAAATCTAATAGGGTTTCGACCCCCTATGAAGGCTGTCGAAGCTTTGAGTTGAAGCTTCGAGGAGGTTGTCGTCGGATCTCGCTGAGATTGGCTTGCCGGAAAGAATTAAATAATCAGTAAAGTAGAAATAACTCAAACCTTGTATCATCTGGGTGGCCTGTTTTATTTTTGTAATGGAGAACATTGTGCTATGGGATAAAGAAAGAACCAAATTTGATGTGGTCAATGGCCTCACTAAAACTTCCACTCAGTTAAGTCAAAACAATTAATGACCGGTATATGATGTGGATCAAGTAAGCCTTTTTCTTTTTGAGCAAATGGATCAAGTAATTAAGTCGGGACCCAACTTAGAAGAACAAAACACTTTAGAAAAATGCGGAATGGGGGTGTATGCCAAATCTTCCTTACATGATCAGTATAGTTGATATTGAATTCCTATAAATTAATGCTAGGTTTTTTTAAGTGTTGGTCAAAATTTTTGAGTTCGAACACTCCACATAGTGTATGTATAGTATGTATATAGAAACTGATGGTGAAAGAGTTTCCCCTGAAACCAATTGATCGAATAAAGTTGCTAGGAGCCTTAGCATGAAGATGAAGATATCTTTAACTTTTGTAGTAACTAGCTAGTAAGGCCCAATTAGCATAGAGAAATAATATATAATTAAGTACTTGCGCATATGTAACTTTTTAGCTTTACTTTGTGGAGCACCAAATTTGCAAGTGATATATTTAGGTCCAATGAGGAGGAGATACATTATTTAATCAAACAAACACTTTTATCTCCACACATACCTGCCTTTAGAATCTTTTCCAAGAACCTAAATTTGATCACTTTCACAAGTGAAGACTTTGACACTAAAAAAGAGTAGGTATACAGAGTGAGATGAGAAGCACAATACACAATACTTGGAAATTTAAAAGCGGCCATGAAAACACCCCCTCTTCTTGATAAAAACTAAAAGCAAAGGGAAAACATAATCCCGCCGTTAATCTAAAATTACATTATGATTAATCATTAATCATTAATGATCAATGGTGATGAGGATCAGGACCACCAGGACTCACTCGATCAGGAACCGCCGCAAAAAGATCCTGATTAGCTAATCTTTCCCTCTCCATGCTCAGCATTTTCCTGGCGTGCTCAAGCAATGCCTCGTCTTTATCGGCGGATGATGATAGCGATCCCATTAGAGGACGCGTTTCAGAGCTCGAAACCAGACAAATGAGCAGAATCAGGCATACCCAGAACTTCAGATTAGCCATTGATGTATTCGCTCGCTTAGTTATTAATTGCTCTGTATAGTAGGAAGGTAAGATTGATCAATTAGCAGCTATGCATTGGGTGTATATATACTGCAGAAATTGGAGTGGAGAAAAAGGGATCCTATACAAAAGCATGAATTTCTCTTGGACCGCTCTGAGAACAAGATAATGTTAATTGCAACATTAACAACGTTTTTTTTTGGCCGCCTTTTCCATTTTGCCAATATTGTGTAAAAAGAATTTGCATCTCGTCCTATCCTAAGGAAGCTCCCATTCGCGCTTAAAAGATTGTTGATCACATTCAAACTGATAAAGTTGTGAGAAACAGAGCTCCAAAATTCGGGTAGTAGTGGAGGATTGTGGGTCGGTTAAGTAGTGGACGCCACGAGTAGCGCCGCCTATAGAGAATCGACGTTGAATAGGACCCAATTCAATATTTTGCTTGGAACTTTTGAGCTCCTGAGCTTTCTGGTTTTTGGTTCTCATTGGACTTTTCACAAGCAGTTAGTAGGTGAAAAACAACCGAAAGTAATATTCAGATTTAGATTCAAATTCAAAGATGCTTAACAGAATATTGATCGAACCTTTAAAAAAAAGGCTACAGACTTGGATAAGTTCCCCTTAGCACGTTATAATACATTATTAATATCTTCCGTTCTTTCGGTTGGCAACTGTTTCTGGGTAACCTATGGGTTTTGCTATTGGTCTATCTGGTTTGTTTTGTGGGTTTTAAAAAATTTGTACTCCCTCTGATTCAAATTAATCGTCGTTTTAACACTTCAAATTTAATTTATTTTAGATGTCGTTTTAGGTTTTCTAGGCAATTGATTAGAAGTGAGTTATGAGAATTGTTATTGGAATGTATTTTTATTAATTAATGTTATTCATTCATTAATTGAAAAAAGGTGATGAGTGGTAAAATTTAGAAAAAATTTACCTTTTTGAGTTTAGTTAATGTTTTTCTTAATTCTTGTGTCGAAAGCTAAAACGACATTTATTTTGGATCGGAGGGAGTATTTTTTAATATTTACTTTTTAAAAGGCTACCACTTTCATATGAGATTTTTTGTGTTAAAATCTCACGGCACGGTGTGCAGTGAAATATTTTTATGTGTAAAAATTGTGCAGTGGGGTGTTTAGATAAAAAAAATTTATGTGTAAAAATTGTGCAGTGGTGTGTTTAGATAAAATTTGGGGTGAAAAATCCTGGGCCTTTTAAAACGTAAGTAAGATTGGGGTTTCACTATTGTTTATAGAAATCCCAGGGAAAGTGAAAATAACTTGAAAATTAATGCATCAGTTTGGGTTGGATTACGATATACCGATTGTTTCTATGGGAGATTTTAATCAAATTACTAGTTCAAATGAGAAACACGGTGGATCGTTAAATTCCGGCGGGCCAATATGACGTGGGGTACACACGTCGGTTCATGCGTACAAGTGTGTTCGGCCCAACACATAAGCCCATGGGTTTCATCCTAAAATCAATTGGCAACAGGAGGAGTAACCCATGGATTTATATGGTGGGCAAGTTTTATCATAAATCACGATGTGGAATAGCTTTTTATCTCAACACGCCCCCTCAAGTGCAACTGTCTGGCCCCACAATATGCCAGTTGCACTTGACGTTCATGCCTTAAGGCCGGCTAGCACAATAAGACCAGGAAGTTGGGACCCAGACCGAACAGGCTTTGATACCATGTTAAATTTCAAGGTCCGGAAGAACGGGTGACGTGTCGGGAGTTTTTAACCACTTAGCATATAAATTCGAGATCCACCTTTTTACCCAAAAGCTTAAGCCATTGGGTTCGATTTCACTCTCCTTTATATGCTAGTGGTGTTTGGTATTGTTTTCCGATGTGTGATTGCTTTTTATCCACCTTTTTAGTTTTTCGACGGGTCTAGCATCTCATTCTCTTTTTCGCTAGCCCACAATTTTTTTGGTTTAGAAACGGGTGATTAGCTTCTCATTCTCTTTTTAGCTACCCCACACTTTTTTTGGTTTAGAAACGGGTGATTAGCTTCTCATTCTCTTTTTAGCTATACACCAAATTTTGTACCAGGAAAATCGGACCTGGACCGAACCGGCTCTGATACCATGTTAGATTCTGGCGGGCCAATATGACGTGGGGTACACACGTCGGTTCATGCGCACAAGCGCGTTCGGCCCAACACATAAGCCCATGGGGTTCCATCCTAAAACCAATTGGCAACAGGAGGAGTAACCCATGAATTTATATAGTGGGCAAGTTTTATCATAAATCCAGATGTGGAATTACTTTTATCTCAACATGGACTGATGCTCATGATCAGCACATGGAATCTTTTTTTGATGTTATGATGAGCTTGCTCTTGTAATATGGGTTGTGTTAGAGAAAGGTTAGTTGGCAATGAGGGAGGCAGAAGGGGGCTATTCTTTGGCAATGTTTTGAATGAGCTCTTTGCATTGGGAATTTTTATGGGTTTCCCCCCTACTAGGATTTCTAGTTGCTTTCCTCGTTTAAATTTCGACCATTCCCTACATTGCTTGAATTTGGAGGAATCTACTCAATTTAAGGCACTACGATTTTCCGATTTGAGTCTCTTTGGCTCTCAATGAATGTTGTTTCTCTATTGTTCAAAAGGCATGGCATACATGACACGGTTAACCGAACCAACGGATTCGGTTCCAGTTCCGGGCTTGGCTAAACCTTAGCCTAAACCACTCCTCCCAAGTTTGAAGGATTAAGTTCCAGTTTCGGTTTTGACTGTTTTGGGAGTCGGTTTTGGTTTGGCCTCAAAAAATAAAGAGAAAAAGGAAATGAACGGTTTAACCGATAAAATAGGCAGTTAACTGGTAAAACCTTAAATCTCCGATTTTGAACCGGTCAAACCGTTGGTTAGCCGATTTGGGGTTTGGCCAAACCTTAACCTAAACCTTATTATGATACGAGCCCGGTGTGGACCGCGTATTGAACCCTTGTTGGTCAAGGGGGTTGAGCCTAATCCGGTGTGGATTCCGACTCGGGATAATACGAAAGATAAAACTGAAAGAAAATTAGGGCAAACTATTTCTTGGATAAATTATGAGAAGGGAAACCAAGAGTATTTTTACCTAAGCCCTAACGGTTAAAAAAAGCGTCCCGGGAAAGAACCGTAAAGAAAACCCGAGAAGAGAGCAAAGCTCTAGTTTATAAAAATTACATAAATTAAATATAATGCTAAAATTATAAAATACTAATCTAAAATCATAGAATACTAATCCTCGTATCGCTTTGGGCGACGCCGAATTCTTGACGGTCTCATATTTGAATTTGCGTCCATATCATTCTCTCCCCCGATGAGAATAGGCTTGTCCTTAAGCCGTAAATCCGGAAAAGAACGACGGAGCACGTCAACGGGCTCCCAAGTTGCGGCTGAAGACTCTCCATCCGCCCACTCGATCCGCCATTCAAGGCGCGGTTTGCCATCTACAATTACTTCCCGTTCAGCGGTGGCACGAATGGGGCGTGAAATCGGCCGGTCGTACAGAAACTCGGCCGACAATGAGGCTGGCTGAATCGGTGACCCATCAGCAATAAACGGCCGAAGCAGGGATACATGGAAGACATTGTGAATACGGGCGGATGTCGGAAGGTCCAAACGATAGGCTACGGGTCCAATACGCTCAAGGATAGTAACGGACCATAGAAACACCGAGCTAACTTAGCTGAAAGAGGACGACTCACAGAATGCTGACGATAGGGTTGAAGTTTCAACAAGACTCGGTCTCCAACCTTGAATTCGACATCTTTTCTGTGTTTGTTAGCCTGAGAAGTCATGCGTTGTTGCATTTTAACCGAGTTCGACCGAATCAATTCAAGTACCTGATCTCTGTCACGGATTGCTTCTGACGCCGGCGTCGGTGGCCCCACCGGAATTGTCACCCGCTCTATAGGTGGGCGTCCCGTCCATACAAAGCCTTGAACGGAGACATGCCTAAGCCCTCATGAAACATGGAATTTAAGGCAAGCTCAGCCCATGGTAAAAAATCGAACCAGCGACGGGGTCGACGCTGAGTGAACGCTCTCAGATACTGCTCAAGACTACGGTTTTTTACTTCCCTCTGACCGTCAGTCTACAGGTGATATGCGGTACTGTGGTGGAGTTTAGTACCACTCAAACGATGTATCTCCGACCAAAATGCACTGCGGAATATGGGGTCTCTGTCAGATAAGATAGTGGCCGGAATACCGTGTAATTTAACTACCAAGTCAACGAACAAACTAGCTACCCGAGGGGCGTCAAATGAAGGTCCAAGGGCCCCAAAATGGGCGTATTTGGAGAGCTTGTCGACTACTACCAGAATTGTGGTGTGACCACGAGAAGGAGGCAATCCGGTAATAAAATCCATGGACACCTCGTCCCAAACTTGCTGAGGAACGGGGAGAGGCTGAATTAAGTCGGCGGGCTTGCTAGTACTATACTTGGTAGATTGACAAATAATGCAAGCATCAACAAAGCGTTTAACATCAGCTCGCATGCCTTTCCAGAAAAATACCTCAGCAACACGGCGGAAAGTGCGTTCAATGCCGGGATGACCTGCGCTGGGCGTGGCATGGAATTCAGTCAAAATCTTGGCTTTAAGAGGAGAAGTCGTGGCCACCACTAGACGATGCCCGTAATATAAAACACCATCATGTACTCGGAACGGATAAGGTAAGGTGCCGTTTGCAGCAGCTGTGATCCAAGCTCGTAAATCGTCCATGGATGAATTCTCATCTCTGAACCGTGGCAGAATGTCTGACAGAGGTGCCACAAAAGAAAGGATATGTTGTAGACAAGCATCCTCATTAATCATGCAACGCGATAACGCGTCCGCCACACGATTACTAGCGCCCGATTTGTATTCGATGTGAAATTTATAACCCATAAGCTTTCGCATGAAGAACTGTTGATCAGGGGTTTGGATTACCTGAGTGAGGAGTTCTTTCAAACTTTTCTGATCGCTGCGAATTAAGAACTCACGGCCGAGCAAATATTGACGCCATTTTTGAACTGCGGAAACAATGGCGAAGAGCTCGCGATGATATGCGGAATACCCGCGGCATCGGATGCCCAGTTTCTTACTGAAGAACGAGAGGGGGCGCTCCTCTTGTAATAAAACCGCTCCAACGCCCTCATCTGAGGCATTTGTTTCAACTACAAACTGTTTGGAGAAATCTAGTAGCTGAAGGATCGGCGGAGACATCATAGCCTCTTTCAAACGCTGAAATGCAGAAGCAGTAGACTCAGACATTCGAACTTGTCTTTCTGCAATAAATCTGTTAATGGAGTTGCGAGTAGGGCGTAATTGCGGATAAACTTCCGATAATAACCTGTCAAACCCAGAAAACCTCGCAATTGCTTAACTGATTTCGGGATAGGCCATTCGGACATAGCCGATAATTTTTCCGGATCTGCTAGAAGTTGTTCGGCTGTGACGATATGCCCCAAATATTCAACTGTAGAAGTACCAAAGGAGCATTTCGAACCTTTCACAAAAAAAATGATTATCCTGAAGAATCTGCAGAACTGTATCAAGATGTGAAGCATGAGCAGTGATAGAAGGACTGTATATCAGAATATCATCGAAAAAGACAATCACAAATCGGCGCAAATATGGAGCAAATATAGTATTTATCACTGCCTGAAATGTAGACGCCGCATTAGTTAGGCCAAAAGGCATAACTAAAAATTTGAAATGGCCATCATGTGTGCGAAAAGCCGTCTTATAGATATCGGAAGAGTGCATCCGAATCTGATGGTATCCTGAGCGCAGATCAAGTTTAGTAAAAATAACAACATTCCCTAATTCATCAAATAATTCATCAGCAGTGGGAATAGGAAACTTATCTGCAACGATGATGTTATTGAGGGTTCGATAATCAATGCAGAAGCGATAACTGTCGTCCTTCTTTTTGACTAGAAGAGCCGGAGAAGAAAAAGGGCTAGTGCTGTGCTGAACGATCCCCTGCTCTAGCATGGCCTTAACTTGGCGTTCAATCTCCGATTTCTGGAAATACGGATATCTGTAGGGACGGACGTTAACCGGTTTCGTCCCTGGCTGTAGATGAATACGATGATCCCATGTCCGGGGCAGAGGAAGTCCCATCGGCATTCTAAAAATCGAGAGGCGTTCCTCGAGTACGGCGCGAATTTCCGGCGCCAAATCCGATGGCCAATCAAGAGCGTCAGAATTAGTGTCGGGAGACAGGGTGAGGACCTCATAGAATTCAATGATCCTATCAGCAGCGTAGAGGGAATGAAGTGCCGACATAGAAATCGGTTTCGCCGATTGCCGGTCACCTTTCAGAAATACAATTTTATCATCCCAGGAGAACTGCATAGTCAGCTTAGCATAATCATGGGACACAGTGCCCAAAGTTTGTAGCCATTGCACACCGAGGACAATTTGCGGTCCATGCACCGCCAAAACATAGAGATCAATAGAGAAAATATGACCCTGCAGATCAATACTAGTGGCCGGGCACTGATGTGAACATAAAAGATAAGCTCCATTGCCCACAAAAACACGGAAGGGGGCGATTTTTAACAATGGTAATTGTAATTTTTCGGCCAGATCAGGGTGAATAAAGTTATGAGTGCTACCTCCATCAATCAGAACCTGAGCACCCAGAATTGATCCTGATAACCGCAAGGCGCGCGGATTTGGAAGCCCTTCCATCGAATTAAGGCTCGAAATATCCCCTGTCATAGCAAGCTCGTCCGAGAGCTCGTTCTCGTCCTCATCATCACTGTCCTCACAGCTTAATAACGCCAAAAAGCGGGGTTTACAGCGATGTCCCCGGGAGTACCTCTCATCACAATTCCAACATAAACCTTTTTTAGTACGTTCATCACGTTCAACAATAGAAAGACGGCGAGTTGGAAGAGATAAGTAATTACCGTTAGGAGTTGCTGGAGGTTGTGTCGTTAGCGTGGTACCCGAAGGCGGTGCCGTCGTGGTTTTCGTAGCTAGGGATCCGAGGCGATTAGCGTTGGGAATCCACGGACGTTTATTGGTCAGCTAAGGCGTGGTAACCTCGGTGAAAGAGGCCGCTAATTCTCGAGCTAAAGCAAATGTTTGCGTCAATGTTGTCGGGTTTCGTAAATTCAGCTCCCGACGCACCGGTTGTTTCAATCCGGCTTTAAACAGAGAAATCAGCGTTGCTTCAGATAGTCCCGTTACTTTGTTCAACAAGGACTCGAATTCTATCTGATAATCAAGGACGGAACTTTTCTGTTTCAGATTGGCCAAAAGACCTGTGTAATCTTCATAGTAAGTTGGATCAAAGCGTTGTTGAATGGATTGAAGAAAGTGATGAAACCCGAAATAACAACTCGCTAGAAGACAAGGAATGAGATTATTTTATTATTTGAAAAGTGCAAACACTTGCTTCTTTATTTATGATTTTCTTTACAGCGAGATTACAAGCCAACGAGGTTAACTAGCTATTGAGGATTACACCCTAGACCTGCTACGAGGTTTCGAGATCTCGATCTAACAACGTTCGAGATCTCCTATTTGCTAAGTGATTCTTCCACCTAAGTGTTGCGTGATCGGCCTTGAGACGAGGTGGACTTGAGAGCGTGGTGTAGAGAGCCTTGTGAGATTTTGTAGCGAGGTCTTTGATGTGCGAGGTCTTCGTGTGACTTGACGTCTTTTTGTGGACTTCACTTGTCTGCAGCGAGGTCTTTTGACGGTGTTTCTATCACGTCGATCTTCAACGAGCAAGATAGTTCTTGAGTTCAAGATGTTTTTCGACCCCTTCTTCGTACGAGGTTCTTCTCTATTTATAGAGGATTGGAGAGTTGAGTTTTGTCCAATGTCCGATGTGGGACGCCCGAGATTGGGAGCTCCTGGTTGGTCCGTGGGTGAGGCAGCTTGTGATTGGTTCGGGGGAGCGGCATCAATGAGTGGTCCGTGTGGGCGGGTGTCAGTAGAGTCGGTTACGAGGTCTAGGCCTCGTTCCGAGATTTAGGGAGACCTCGTGGGGGTAGGAATTTTGTTAAAATAAAGGATGGACATGACTGTGGGCTCCGGGACCCACTTTGGAAGTCGAATCGGATCTGTTTATTCCTCGTATCCCGAGCCCGCTTCTTATTTTACTATTTTGGTCATCATCACAACCCCTTGACCTAGGGATCTCGCCCCGAGGGCCGCATGGCATAAGTTCCCTGGATCCGCGGGGTGCGAGGTTTTTTAGAGCTCGGGAAGACGCTTCGCGAGGTGTGATGCCTTCGAGATTGGGGCAATCATCTTGCGAGGCTCTCTCCTTGCGAGGCTCCATACTTAGCTTTTTTCCTTGCTCGCATGGGCGAAGCCTTTCTGGGACCGCTCCACATATCTTGCTTAATGGGCCGCCAAAATGAGATAGGCCCAAAAAGCCTCTTGGGAACGGGGGAGGCCCAAACCTGTTCTTTATAAGGGCGTATCTCACACGCTTCCCCTTCATCTTCTCTTCCAACATTTTCGCCTTCTCTCTCCTTGTCTTTTCGATTTCCTGTGAGCGGTTTCTCCAGACGGTTTCCGGCGAGCCTCAGCCACCTTCCGGTTGCACCACCGCTTCTTCTTCGTCGATTCTAAACAAGTAAGCCTTCGACTCTCTTCTTCTCGTCTTTCGGTGTTGTTCGCCTTTGATTTTTCCCTGTTTGCTTTTTGTTCCGTGCTTTGGAGGGGCGACGGTGTGTCGCCTGGTGTTTCACGCCGGTGTCACGGTGGCGAAACGGCGATATTGGGGTTGCGCGTATTTTGTGTGTTGCCCCCGCCATTTTTCCTCGCTTCTCGTTTTTGCTGTTGTCTGTCTTGGTTCGGTTTTTGGTAGGCGACGGTCGCTTCCTGGTGTTTTTTGCCAGCGCCGTGGCGGTGGGATGGTGGGGCGATGGTGGCGAAATGGTGGTAGTGGCGGTTGCCTGTGTACCCTTTGCATGTCAATTGGCGGGACGTTTGCTTTTTCCACCATTTTTGAGTTTCGAAATCCTCGGTAGCCCAAACGTTGTGATGTTTGATTGACGGGACGTCTGGGCTTCCACCGCTGGCCTCCACCGCTGGTTGGCATTCTCCCTTCTCTTTCCTTCTTTTTTGGCGCTTCAAATTCTCCTCCGCCGTCCTATCTTGTCAGAGTAGGTTTAGGGTTCCACGTGGCGCTCCTTCCCTTGAGACTTCGTGTTTTCTTTCTTTGGTTGTCATTATGACCTCGTGTCCTCGTTTCCTGGCTTGGTGTTATGACCTCGTGCTCTCGGTCCCTGGCTTATTCTGTCCGATGTCTAAAGTCTCTTTTTTTTTCCTTTTCCAGGTGCTCGCCTTTTGTGGCTTGGACATCGTTCTTTTCATGCCTAGGAGATCTTCTGCGAGCCCCCCACCAGGCTTCGTGTTCAAGGCTCAGGAGGGTTTTTACGAGGAGGTTTCGGAGTCTGTGGGAAGCGTAGAACCTAGCGATTCTCAGAACCCGAGGTCCCCTTCGCTGGTTTTCAGCGACCCTTCTTCAAGCGACTCCGAGGTTTCCATCAATTCGCGCTTCTCCCGACTTCGTGCGTCGTCGGGTGTTGAAATGGCTTCGTCTTCCACCCCAGATGAGGTTGTTACTGATTTGGTGGCGAGGTCAGGTGTGGACACGACCTCGGCTCCCACCCCTTATGTGCCTCCGAGCTTTCCTGCGGCGTATATTACCGATGCCGTGTCTCGCGTCCCGCTCGTTCTTGAAGAACGGATTCCCAAGACCCCGGGTTCTCCCAAGGCCTATCTGTCCGGAGGAGTGGCCACCGAGCTCAAGCGCGAAGACCTTGAAAAGATTGCCAAGGAGTTCGCTTGGCCCGAGGGAGTTGAGTTCGCACTTCTCGAAGAGGGGGGCTGCTCCTTGGCGTCCTACGAAAGGTGCGCGGTCGTGCACCTCTTCAGTCTTCAAGCGGGTTTCAGGCTACCTCTAGCCCAGCATATTGTCGACTATCTGTGGGCCATGCAGATCTGTCCCGCGCAGTTGTTCCGAATGCTTGGCGGCTGTTGTGTGCCTACACGATTCGCAGTCGTGAACTTGGGGACGGGCCGAATCTTGACAACTTGTCGGCTTTATTCTTAGCGAGGAGGGAACCTCGGTCCTGCCTCATCAATCTTAGCACGCCGAACATCAAAATCACCACGGCCCCTTCGAACGTCGGGACGTGGAAGCCGAATTGGTTTTTGGTCCGAGACCCCACCGGGAGATATCTCAACTTTCCCGTGGCGCCGGGCACCTTTGTTCGGTACGTGTGCCTGCATACGGTTGACGAGCTTAAGGCACTTAAGGCCCGATACGCTACAGCGAGTCAGGCACCGTACCAAGTGTATCTCTCTCAGGACCAGCTTGAGCGGGCCGGCCTGAGTCTCAGCCTCCCCCCTAGCGAGGGTGAAGAGGGTACTTAACCTTTTTCTTTTTTTTTTCCTTTTGTTGTTGGGTAGCGAGGTTATAAACCTCGCCAGCCTGTTTTGTTTTATCGTCGTCTCTAGGCTACGAGGGTATAAACCTTGCTAATTCGTTTTTGTATCTTTCTTGTCTAACTTTTATGCCTTTTTTGTTTTGACAGTGGACCTACTTGGCGCTCTTACCACGAAGTCGCAGGGCAAAAGGCATGTGACTTCTTCCTCCAACGCTCCGAGACCCCAAAGCCAACATGGAGTCGTCATAAAGGAGCTGACCACCCAAGCGAGGCCACTCGCCTCGCAGCCGAAGGCCACAGTCCCGACATCGAAGGCGCCTGAGACGAAAGGGTGAGGGGGCCGCGACAAAGGGGGACGTCGCAAGAACGTCATCCCAAGCCTCCCGAGGATCCGGTGATAAAGCCGGGTCCAAGAGAAAGGGCACGGGGTCTCCACACGGAGAGGGGGACGACCTAGGGGGAACCCCAGGGGGCGAGATGATCGAGCGCCCTGGCTCGAAGAGCCGAGTTGTCTCGGCCACCGGGCCTCCTGCCGACAAGTTCCATTGCCCCGGTCCTTCCCGGGGCGCGTCCAAAGACTGGGACAGGACATTTTGGACTGAGGAGGTTGCATGGGCCAACAACCTCTCGGAGGCAGCCCTTAACGACGAGATCCTCCGTTACTCAGCGATGGTATGCCTTGCTCTTACGGGGTTGTTTTTTCTTGATTGGCTTTATTATTTTTGTTCCTGTTTTAACGTGCTCTTCTGTTGCTTCAGAATAACTTCTTCGTGAACTACAACTGCGGTCGCGTCGGCCTCCTCCATAGGAATATGGATAGGTTGGAGGCGAGGCTCAAAGAGCGGGACGCTGAGATTGAGAAGAGGGGAAAAAACCTCAAGGACGCCGCGAGGCTCAAAGAGCGCCGCGGAGATCACGACAACGGATGAGGCCAAGGACGCCGCGAGGATCAGGGAGGAGTTGAGGAAGGCGAAGGAGGAGGCTAAAGACTTGAAGGAAGAGAACGGTGACTTCAAGGGCGAAGTCGCAAAGCTCAAGGGACAGCTATCCGCGGAGCACCAATTCTTCAGAGAAAAGGAGGCGGAGCTTCAGAAAGCTGAGGAGGAGATTACCAGGCTCCAACGGCGTGTTGTTGAGCTTAGAGAGGAGGTGGAAGCCGAGGGGCCCAGGTACGTGAACTCCGAGGCCTATAAGGCGGAGTTGGTGGAAAGTGTGAGGAAGATGTTCCACCAGTTCGTCCGTATGGGGGTCAAATAGGCGGTTGCGAAGTACGGGCATATCGACCCCCGCATTAAGTTCTTCATCCCCAACTATGAGGAGACTATGGGGGAACTTGACGGAGAAGAGCCCGAGGGAGAATGTGAATTCTTTCTCAACGAGGACGAGACTGTGGCCAGCGAGGCGCCTACCTTGGCAGACTTCGCTCGGGAAGACCTGGAAGTCGCCGCTACAAATCCTCAGCCTGTGGCAGATGTGCCAAAGTCCCAGCCGTCCATGACACCGCCTCCTGCCCTGGAACCTCTCGAAGGCCCCGACGCTGAAGCTTCGAAGATCTGAAGGATGTTGCTGGTTTTTTTTTATTTTTGTTTTGTTGGTGGCCCTGTGGGGTTTGTAATTAAACATCTGGGCCCTCGTGGCCCACCTTTTTTTATATCATTTTCCTTTTCTCATGATTGTTTGTTTGTTCTAGCTTATTTGCATATGCTCGTCCATACCCATCCAACCCCATGGTTCGAGTGTCACAATTATTGTGGTACTCGGGCCACATCGGGTGTTTCTAATTCTGACCCGCGATCATGAGCCCTGTTTGGGTCTTTATGATGATTTTTGGTTGTTTCCAACCCCAAGCGGGAAGCGAGGGGTGGACCTTTTACGAGATTCTCCAACCCCAAGCGGGAAGCGAGGGGTGGACTTTTAACGAGATTCTCCAACCCCAAGCGGGGAGCGAGGGGTGGGCTGAACGAGGTTCTCCAACCCCAAGCGGGAAGCGAGGGGTGGACCTTTAACGAGATTCTCCAACCCCAAGCGGGAAGCGGGGGGTGGGCTGAACGAGGTTCTCGAACCCCAAGCGGGAAGCGAGGGGTGGACCTTTAACGAGATTCTCCAACCCCAAGAGGGAAGGGAGGGGTGGACTTAACGAGATTCTCCAACCCCAAGCGAGAAGCGAGGGGTGGACCTTTAACGAGATTCTCCAAACCCAAGCGGGAAGCGAGGGGTGGACCTTTAACGAGATTCTCCAAACCCAAGCGGGAAGCGAGGGGTGGACCTTTAACGAGATTCTCCAACCCCAAGCGGGAAGCGAGGGGTGGACTTAACGAGATTCTCCAACCCCAAGCGGGAAGCGAGGGGTGGACTAAACGAGATTCTCCAACCCCAAGCGGGAAGCGAAGGGTGGACTAAACGAGATTCTCCAACCCCAAGCGGGAAGCGAGGGGTGGACTAAACAAGATTCTCCAACCCCAAGCGGGAAGCGAGGGGTGGACTAAACGAGATTCTCCAACCCCAAGCGGGAAGCGAGGGGTGGACCCTTAACGAGATTCTCCAACCCCAAGCGGGAAGCGAGGGGTGGACTAAACGAGATTCTCCAACCCCGAGCGGGAAGCGAGGGGTGGACTAAACGAGATTCTCCAACCCCAAGCGGGAAGCGAGGGGTGGACTAAACGAGATTCTCCAACCCCAAGCGGGAAGCGAGGGGTGGACCCTTAACGAGATTCTCCAACCCCAAGCGGGAAGCGAGGGGTGGACTAAACGAGATTCTCCAACCCCAAGCGGGAAGCGAGGGGTGGACTAAACGAGATTCTCCAACCCCAAGCGGGAAGCGAGGGGTGGACCTAAAACGCGAGGTTTTTATTTCTGCGAGAGATTTTGAAAGTTCCACAACCCTTTATTTACAAAAATTTGCAAGAAGTAACGAAGTTCAGAGAGTTTACACGAAATACTTTTTCAGTCGGTCGACGTTCCAAGTCTTGCTCAGGGTACGCCCCTCGTTGTCTTTGAGCTTGAAAGCTCCGGGAGCGACCTCCTCGCCGAGGATGAATGGACCCTCCCAGTTGGGGTCCTGTTTTCCACCTTCGGTTCGCCTCAAAACGAGGTTACCTGTGGCCAGGAATCGAGGTCTCACCTTCTTATCGTGGTAGACAGCCACGCGACGCTTGTATTCCCTGGAGCGAAGGTCGGCTATCTCGCGCAGCTCGTCACGGAAGAGCAACTCGACCCTGAGATTGGTCTCGTTCTCCTTTTCATTGAAATCAAACACCCTTGCCGACGGAACCAGGGTCTCTACTAGGACTAGGGCTTCCGCCCCGTAGGTTAGAGCGAAAGGCGTTTCTCCGGTTGCGCGGCGCGCGGTGGTGCGGTACGTCCATAGGACGATCGGGAGGAGCTCTGCCCAACGACCTTGGGCCATGCCCAGCCGTTTCTTCAGATCGGACAGGATGCGGGTATTGACGTTCTCTACCTGGCCGTTGGACTGAGGATGGGCCACGGAGGAGAACTTGAGGGTTATGCCCAGGTCTGAGCAGAATGTCCGGGTCTCTTCGCAATCAAACTGGGGGCCATGGTCGGTCATGATGGTCATGGGAACGCCGAAGCGGCAGACGAGGTTCTTCCATAGGAAGTCGCAGACCTTAGTCCCCGTGATCTTTGCCATTGCCTGCGCCTCAACCCACTTCGTAAAATAGTCGACAATGACCAGGATATACCGCACTTGGCCAGCGGCCTTGGGGAAGGGGCTGAGGATGTCCATCCCCCACATGGCGAAGGGGCATGGCGCGTGTATGGAGCGACGCTGCGAGGTCGGGGCGTGCAGGAGGTTACCGTGCTTCTGACATCCGTCACATCGCTGGACATAGGACCTCGCGTCTTGCCGGAGGGTGGGCCAAAAGTACCCCAAGTGGGCCATCTTATGCGAAAGGGTTCGCCACCCTGGGTGGCCGCTGCAGACCCCTTCATGGGCCTCATAGAGGATGTGCTCCGTAGCTTCGGTGGGTACGCACAACAGATTGGGCTCAGCATAGCCCCGGCGATAAAGGTAGCCACCTACGACGCAATACCGCGCCGCCTGCATTTTCAGCTTCCTGGCCTGTGCGGGGTCCTTTGGGAGGACACCGCTCTCCACATATCGTGTTATCGGGATCCTCCAATCCCCCGCGTGACAGATAGAACCTCACTGTTCACACTCCGCGAGAGTTTTCTTTCTACCATCACGCGGTTCCCTACTTCAAGGGGAAGGGCGGATCCTAACCTCGCAAAAGCATCTGCTTTGGTGTTCGAGGTTCGCGGGATGGATTCAACCGCGAAGGTTTCAAGGCACGACACCAAGGCTTTGACCTTTTCTCGATACGCGGGCAGGAACCCCGTTCTGGTGTCGTACTGACCGTTTAGTTGGCGCGCCACCAGCTCGGAGTCGGTGTAGACCCTGATTTTCCGGGCCCATTGATGAGCGCCATCTCGATCCCGGCGATCATGGCCTCATACTCGGCCTCGTTATTGATGGCTTCGAAGGCGAAGTTGAGGGACTACTCCGTCTCGATTGAGGGACCAGCGAGGAACACGCCAGCCCCACCGCCGGCATCACATCGTGAGCCGTCGACGAATACCTTCCATTCTTCCGAGCTTGTTTCTGTCTCAGGGAAGGTGACCTCCACCATGAAGTCAGCGAGGGCTTGCCCTTTCATTGCGGTCCTTGGGAGGTAGCTGATGTCGAACTCGGAGAGCTCGACTGCCCACTTCGTCATTCGCCCGGAGAGGGCGGGCTGGTGGAGGATTTGTCGAAGTGGGAGGTCAGACAGGACCTGAATGGGGTACGCATGGAAGTAAGGGCGTAGACGCCTTGCGGCTGTCACAACTGCCAGCGCCATCTTTTCTGCCGGGGAATAGCGCTGCTCCGCGGGCTGGAGCACGCGACTCACGATGTAAACTGGGTGTGTGGCCTTTTTGGCTAGCACCGCGCTGCCCGTCTCGGGGCTGACTGCCACGTACAGTTGCAAGTCTTCGCCCGCCATCGGGGGCGAAAGTGTGGGGAGCTTCGACAGGAAGGCCTTTAGTTCAGAGAAAGCGAGCTCAAGCCTCTCATCCCACACGAACTTGTCATTCTGCTTGAGAGCTGCGAAAAAGGGCAGGGACCTCTCCGCCAAGCGGGAGCAAAACCTCCCCAGGTAGTTGACGGCACCGTTGAGCCGTTGCACCTCAGTGCGAGACCGTGGTGACCTCATTGAGAGGATCGACTTGACCTTGGCGGGGTTTACGTCGATGCCGTGCTCGCTAATCATAAAGCCTAAAAATTTTCCCGATGACACGCCGAAGACGCACTTCTCGGGGTTCAGGCTGAGACGGTTGTGCCTGAGAGTGGCGAAGACCTCAGCGAGGTCGACCAGATGCTCTTCAGCCGACACGTTCCGTCCGAGATGATTCTTAAAGACGCGGTCGACGAGGCGTTGAAAGGTGGCCCCCGCGTTCTTTAGACCAAACGGCATGACTTTGTAGCAATAAGTGCCTCGCTGGGTGATGAAGGATGTTTCCTCCTCTTCTCGCGGATTCATCAGGACTTGATTGTACCCTGAGTATGCGTTGAGGAAGCTTAAAACCCCGTGACATGCGGTTGAGTCAACGAGCTCGTCGATCAAGGGTAAGGGGTAACTGTCTTTGGGACAGGCTTTGTTGAGGTCCTTGAAATCGACGCACATCCTCCACTTCCCGCTGGCTTTTTTGACAAGCACGACGTTGGACAACCACCGGGGGTATTGAACCTCGCGAATGAACCCCGCAGCCAGCAATTTTGCCACCTCGTCATTTACGGCGTTCGCCCTTTCTTCATTCATTTTTCTTCATCGCTGCACCACGGGGCGGGTGGTGACATCGACATTCAAAGAGTGCTGGGCCACGGTCCGCGGGACACCCCGGAGGTCCTTTGCAGTCCAAGCGAACACGTTGCGGGACCCAACGAGCAAGGCTTCTAGCGACGTCGCTGACGCCTCCGAGAGGCATTCTCCGTGGTAGATCTTCTCAGACTCGCTCTCGAAAGGGGATATCACCCTTCTTTCTAGCTCAGGAGTGGGGACCGTGAAATCCCGGACTTCGAGGTCGGCCTCGCCGGGGGATTCCACCATGAACACCGGGCACTTTTGTTTTGCAGAAGTCGCGTAGCAAACACGACCTTCCTCCTGATTGCCTTTTACCTCTCCAACCCTGCCGTCGACGGGGAACTTCATCTTCAGGTGGTAGATAGAGACTACCGCCTGGAACTTCATCACGGAGACCCTCCCAATGATTGTATTCCACACCGAAGGCAGGCGTACCACCGTGAACTCCACCATCTCGGTTTTCCTGGTGGAGCCGGTGCCTAGCGTCATCCAGAGGTCTATGAGACTTGCCACGTCGACTTCGTCTCCCGAGAAGGAGGTGAGTTTCCCAGCGTAGGGCTTCAAGGATGTCTCGGAGATGCCCAACTGCTCGAACGCGCCATAGTACATGATGTCCACGGAGGATCCCGTGTCTACCAGCACTCGCTTCACCATCTTCGAGCCCATTTGAGCGTGTATCATCAAGGGGTCGGAGTGTGGCATGTGGAGCCCCTCAGCATCTTCCGATGAGAAGGACAAGCCTTCGTGAGACCGCGAGGTTTGAGCGACGCTAAATATCGAGGGCTCATGATGGCTTTCCCTCGCGTACCTCTTCCTTTCTGCCTGGCTTGATCCAGCCAGCGATGGTCCACCCGAGATGGTATGGATATACCCATCGGGCGCCGTCGCGTGCCCAGACCGGGCCTGCTTCACGGGCGCCTGCTACTCGACGTTATTGTTGTTGTTGGCCTGAGCGTGACTTGGGCCTTGTGGCACGGTATTGGCGCCTGACGCGGGGTTGGCGCGGCCCTTTTCATTCGGGTTGTACGCAAGACCTCCCTTGCCTCGATAACCCCGCGGCTTCCCGCCAAAGCAGTTCCAACCTCCGCCGCTGCCTCCACGGTTGTTGTTCCGGTTATTGTTGTTGTTGTTGTTCTGGTTGTTATTGTTGTTTCTGTTGTTGTTGTTGTTGTTGTTGTTGTTGTTGTTGTTGCTGGGGTTATGTGTCTGCGTCACGTACGCATCGCGCGCAGCTGGCGCGACCACTTTTGCCTTCCCCTTGGCCTCGGCGACGATTTCTTTGTCAGTCCTCGGTCGCGAGCTCTGGTTGGCGGCATCCTCGGCATACACTTGGGCCGTGATCCGGGCGCACAGGCTTTCGTACGTCGCCGGATTCTTCAAGAAAATGCGATTCTTGAAATCCCCTATGCACAGGTTGCCCATGAGGGTGTCGCGCACCGACGACTCGTCGACGTGCGCAATTTCTGCCACCGCGGTTGTGAACCTCATGAAGAAGGCGCCCAAAGACTCGCTCTCCCCCTGTTCGATTCTGCGGAGATCCCGCATGTTCTTCTTGCGCTTCCTAGAGCCGCTGAAGTGAGTGATGAAGGAATCACACAACTGGGCGAACGAGGTCACGGAGCCGATCCTAACACTTGAGAACCACGTTAACGCGGCTTTTTCTTGGGTGGTTGGGAAAACCCGGCAGAATATCGCGTCATTGTAGGCGTTGACATTCATCTGGACTGCGAAGTGCTTTACGTGCTCCTCAGGGTCCGCTGAGCCGTCATAAAGCCCCATTTGTGGCCTTAAGAAGCCCTTGGGCATTGGCGCATTTCGGATCTCGTCCATGAACGGAGAGGTGATCTTGGCCTCCTCCAGATCTTGGGGCGGTGGCCTCGAATTGCGCGATTGAGACCTTGGGTAGTGCATCGCACTCCCCGCTGTTTCGGACAGTTCCGGCTCGCGCAGCCTCGATCGTCGAGATCGAGACCGCGAGATCTGCATGGGATCCCGGGGAGGCCTCTCTGTTGACGAGCCGTTAGTGGAGGACTCGGGCTCCGGCACACGCCTTGGGACGTATGTAGGTACGTACTCGGAGTGAGGCTCACCCTGGGGGGGAACGAGGACGTACGAAGGGGCGAAACCCTGCTGGTATTGCCCATAAGCCGGGTAGGGGTATGGGTTCGGGGGTGCGCCGCCCTGCTTGAAGCCTTGGTATGGGAATGGGTTCTGCGGGGTGGAGTACGTCCATCCTGGAGGGACCACGAACGAGCAGCCTGGGGGCCTCGCGGCCGTCCACTGCGCAGTTTCGGACATGTTGTCGGGGTGTTGAGGGAAGAAATTGTTTGGGCAAGCCATTTTGAGGGAATCGAAGCTAAGGTTTGCACTAATCGAGGAACTGCTTAGGATGAAGAAGTTCCCACAGACGGCGCCAGTGATGAAACCCGAAATAACAACTCGCTAGAAGACAAGGAATGAGATTATTATACTATTTGAAAAGTGCAAACACTTGCTTCTTTATTTATGATTTTCTTTACAGCGAGATTACAAGCCAACGAGGTTAACTAGCTATTGAGGATTACACCCTAGACCTCCTACGAGGTTTCGAGATCTCGATCTAACAACGTTCAAGATCTCCTATTTGCTAAGTGATTCTTCCACCTAAGTGTTGCGTGGTCGGCCTTGAGACGAGGTGGACTTGAGAGCGTGGTGTAGAGAGCCTTGTGAGATTTTGTAGCGAGGTCTTTGATGTGCGAGGTCTTCGTGTGACTTGACGTCTTTTTGTGGACTTCACTTGTCTGCAGCGAGGTCTTTTGACGGTGTTTCTATCACGTCGATCTTCAACGAGCAAGATAGTTCTTGAGTTCAAGATGTTTTTCGACCCCTTCTTCGTACGAGGTTCTTCTCTATTTATAGAGGATTGGAGAGTTGAGTTTTGTCCAATGTCCGATGCGGGACGCCCGAGATTGGGAGCTCCTGGTTGGTCCGTGGGTGAGGCAGCTTGTGATTGGTTCGGGGCAGCGGCATCGATGAGTGGGCCATGTGGGCGGGTGTCAGTAGAGTCGGTTATGAGGTCTAGGCCTCGTTCCGAGGTTTAGGGAGACCTCGTGGGGGTAGGAATTTTGTTAAAATAAAGGATGGACATTACTGTGGGCTCCGGGACCCACTATGGAAGTCGAATCGGATCTGTTTATTCCTCGTATGCCGGGCCCGCTTCTTATTTTACTATTTTGGTCATCATCAGAAAGGTTGTCTAATTCTCTCCACAATGATTCCGTCGTTGATAACGAAACCAATCCGAGGCGGGATGGTCGATTAGCATACCAACAAGTCTTAGACGATCGTAATCCGACGTCTAAAAGTAATCAAAATAGGCTTGGACTCGAAAGATCCAGCCGTTCGGATCGGAACCATTGAAGCAGGGTGGATCGACCCGAATTTTCGGGGCTGCCTCGTTACCGGGTGGAGCGCGGCAGGCCGCTCGGTAGTCCTGCGGAAATCCCAGCAGATGTGCGGTCGAATTTGGTAGGGCCGCTGGTTGGTGGAGGTCGAGCGCACCAGGGCTCGACGCGACGAACGGTGCCGGACTCGGTGAGAGTTGTTGTGGCGTCCACCCTGCGAACGACATTGACATGTGCGCAACCATGGTGGCGGTAGGGTTGGCGCTCGGCGGAGGCCATCCCGTGATCGAATGCGAAGGCCCGGTCGAAGTCGTGTATGGCGGCTGCATATTAGGGTTTGGGAAGGGTCGTGCGTTGATCCAATCCGGTGGCGGCGGATGCGCGCTGCTAGGGCCCGCGCCCGATGGTGGCCAGCCGCTGATGGGTGCGGCGTGAACCGGCATGGCGGCGGCAGATATGGTGGTGAATTGGGCGGTCGAACCCTCGACACTAGGGTTGCGATTCGACTGCATTAAATCGCACATAGTTTCGGTCCGAGATTGTTGTTCATCAACACGACGCGTAAGCTTTTGGAAATCGTCGAAAAGTTGCAAGATCAAGTCACGGAGGTCGGATTGGTTACCGGCGGCGTGATCGGAGTTGTCATCGATGGACTTGGACATGGTGTTTCGAGGTGAAAGCACTAGTTGATACGAGCCCGGTGTGGACCGCGTATCGAACGCTTGTTGGTCAAGGGGGTTGAGCCTAATTCGGTGTGGATTCCGACTCGGGATAATACAAAAGATAAAACTGAGAGAAAATTAGGGCAAACTATTTCTTGGATAAATTATGAGAAGGGAAACCAAGAGTATTTATACCTAAGCCCTAACGGTTCAAAAAAAGCGTCCCGGGAAAGAACCGTAAAGAAAACCCGAGAAGAGAGCAAAGCTCTAGTTTATAAAAATTACATAAATTAAATATAATGCTAAAATTATAAAATACTAATCTAAAATCATAAAATAGTAATCCTCATATCGCTTTGGGCGACGCCGAATTCTTGACGGTCTCATATTTGAATTTGCGTCCGTATCATATTATGGACAAATCGACAATTTAGGTTCTGGTTTCGGTTCTAGTCTAGTTTGGCAATTCAAACCTGACTCATGCCATGTCTAGGGCCATGAGGCTCCAACTTTGACCTTTTCAAAAGATGCAAGTGTGTATCGATCAATTGCATCTTGGGGACTCACATGGGGTGATCTAGTGGTAGGAAACATGGGGGATATTGGGAGGTCTCATGTCCAATCCTTATCTCTGCCCCTTCACTTGGGTGAAAAACCAAAAATCACCATTCATTCGTCCATTAAGTCGAGTCGATCGATAGTTTACCTGGTTCATGGATTTTGCCGGCTAGGTCACGAACCCAGGGTTTACCACCAAAGGCGGGTCCCTCATCAAAAAATTGCATCTTGGGCCTCATCATAATTTTTTAGAAGACACTTCATCTTTCCCTTCACCTTTTTCCTCCCCAACCTCTTCTTGTCGATCCCATCCATTCCACTTTCCATCTTCGAAGACAAGGTTCATCTTCTAAATGAACATTTCGTGAAGAAATCTAAAGTGGCTGACTTTAACGTTGCCTTCTAGAGAGAGTGGTAAGACATAATTTTTTTTTATTATGTCTCCAAATTAAAGACTATAAGTGTATCTTGCTCTCCCTAACGTAGGCCATGTGTAGCATCATCAAACATGGAAGGTTAACAACCACCTTCCTCAAAACCTTGTCTATTACAAGGTTATCCTCCACTCATGCAAATGTCTCATTCTGCTCATTTAGTATATGGTTCATAATTAGAGCACCTTGTGCCCAAATTTGAGTGTTGCAATCTCCCCTACTTAAACTTGATGTCCTCATCAAGGCCCAAAGATCTCACTCTAGATCGAGTGATTGACCTTCAAGCCAAGAACACTTGTACTCCAGAATTGACTTTGATACTATTTATAAGGTTCAAGACCATAGAAACGTCAGCCAATGCCAACATGAGGAATTTGTAGGAGGTCACCCATTCTAATACTACTCTTTCCATCACTTCATTAACTTTAGAGTTCTTTGTCCTTACTTTAAACTTGAAAAAAAAAGAGCTCTTGTTAACATAAGTGACACTTTTTATCCTTTATAAAAGATCTCAAATTTGGGATGTTAAATAACTTTTGATAGTTCATTAGCCTCTAAAAACTCCTTTTTGAAGACGAGCTCCTTGGTGAAAGTCCTTGCCTTTATGTCCTTGAAAGGTATTAAGACCATCGATTTTGGATTTTTTGAGCCATCTTGCTAGAACCTTTAGGATTAGCAGGGGACTTCTCTAAATTTGCCTTTTTTCTGCTTCGTTGCCCTCATTGATGTTTTTGACTTTCCTTACTCAAACCTTGGAGCAGTCATCAACGATGATGATCTTTCCCTTTTAGTGCATCGAACCTCTTAGATAGATGGGTTGAAGAAGTTTTATGACCTATTAATTTTCCTCGACCTTTGTCTTCAAGAGAGAGGACAAATATCGAGTCACAACCTCCCTTGTGAGTAGTGCTCTTGTAGCTTGATATGATTATAGAACCATCATGTCACCGTCGCCTTCTTTTGGCAAACTCTTAGTTTTCTCAAGTGCTTCCAAAATTGAATCTTTATCAACAAATTCTTCCTT